>VXAX01002162.1:489629-527847 GCA_013399835.1 Leptocoma aspasia | reverse complement strand
TTTTTTGTGGACCAGAATTCCAGACAGGTTTCCATGGCTAAAAAGTAGCAAAGTGAATTTGAACTATCTTGTGCTTCTGGTTCCCAACAGCTATTTTTGACAGAGCAGGGAGAGTACCTGAAGTATTAAAGAGCTTTCCCCTTCAGTCTGGCAGGTGCCTCGAGCTGGCAGCGCACACAGGGTTTGTTCAGTAAGCCCAGATAAGGCTTGTGTGGCCTTCATGATCAGTGATCAGCAGGGCTCATGTATGAGCACAAGTTGGTCAAATTATTTACTTTGTATGTGTACTAAAACCTTCATTTCTTCATCATTCTGTACCGCCCTGTTTAGAGCTGGAAAGCAGTTTCATCTTGGAACTGTGCTGCAGGTTGTTTTTCAAGCAAAAGGAAGAACAGCTGTCCTTGGACAGCTTGGTTTGAACACAGGTGTTATATTCTGACTTTTAATTCAACATGCTTTGCATTTCAGTCTCCAAGCCAGCACCTTACTGGGAGGGAACAGCAGTCATTAATGGAGAGTTTAAAGAGCTGAAGTTAACAGATTATGAAGGAAAATATCTTGTCTTCTTCTTCTATCCTCTTGACTTGTAAGTAAGAGCACTGTAGGCATACCACTGAGTGCAGCTACACTAGATTTATAATTCATTAATTCTTCTCTCTTTTTGAGGTCTTTTATTTTTTGTTTGGTAAGAATTTGGGAGAGAAGAAAGGCGTGACAGAAGAAAATATAATCTTTGCATTTGTTTTCTGATCCTGTTGGTGAAATTGTAAGACAATCTTTGTCCTAATAACTGTCTCCACTAATCTGTATTTCCACACAAAACAAACAACTTTGTAGTTACCCAGTTAGGCAGACTCTGTTCTGTTTCATGCTGTAAATCAGTGATGCAAGTAGAAGAAAGCATCCTTTCTAGAGTGTATATAATGTATCCAAGAGGTGGCATTTTCCCTTTAAGCTCATCTCATGACATCTTAAGAGCACTTAGCATTAACCTACATTATTTAGAACGCAGTAACTTCGGTGATTGAGTGAAAACATCTCTACTTTTTAAGGGACAATCCATTTTTTCCACAAAATGAAGATCAGAGGACAGAGATGCATAACTACTTTTCATATTATAACAGCATTAGCTTTACTACTTTAGTTCTTCTGAAATAGAAAAAGTTGAAGACAAATTAGTTAAAACTTGCAGATTTGCACAGTAACAACAAATTATAGTATGATCCTCTTAAAAAATTGGCTTGTAGTGTTTAAATTCAGCCACATTTGTAAAGTCTAAAAGAAAGTAACTGTACAAGCTCTGAATCCAGATTGTAAAATAACCACAGATTTATAGTCTTCAGAAATAATCCACTTGTAATTAAGCTGGGGTTTGAGGATGGAGGATTTGTCAGGCAGCATTTTGGTTAAATACTTGAAGAAGCAATAAAAATAAGCAAAAGCTGAAATAATTTACGATAAATACACCATTTTAAGTTAGGCAGAGAATTTACTGGCATTCTCATGAAATTTTGACCTTTATCTTTTCTTAAATCATCTAGTACGTTTGTCTGTCCAACTGAGATAATTGCCTTCAGTGACAGAATTGAAGAATTCAGAGCAATAAATACTGAAGTAGTAGCATGTTCTGTGGACTCAAAATTCACTCACTTAGCATGGTATGTATCTTCCTCTTGTCTTTCACTAAACATGATTCATAGTTCCAACTTATCAAAAGAAAAGTGCTCCCCAGATTTTTAGCCTGTGTAGGTGTATCATAATCTGTAAATGTGTGATGCTGTTGACACAAATGTTTAAAATAAATTTTAACCCTAGTGTGTGAAAGTACCTTTATTTTTTAAGCTTGTTTAATGTGTATTGCTTGCAATATGTTGTGTGTCAGTCCAAAAAATACTAATACAAAAAGAAAATACTGATGAAAATATCAGTAAATGCTTCATTTGTTCATGAGCACGTTGGCATAAAGCAAATGTGACTAATAAGAAAAAGGTCATCATTAACAGATGTGGCCAAAACCTGCAAAAGATCTACTGAACATTTTGTTCAAGCCACAAATACTGTTCATCCCCTGTGTGTGCAGAACAGAAAAAATGTCACTTGCACTAAATCCTTCTGTCCATACTGATGTAGTTTGTGATTTCTGACTTGTATAGGGAGTATAAATCTGTATGAGAAATACGTCTCTATTTCCTTTCCTTCGAAGGATTAATACTCCTCGTAAACAAGGAGGACTTGGACCAATGAAGATTCCCCTTCTTTCTGATCTGACACACCAGATTTCAAAGGATTATGGAGTGTATCTGGAAGATCAAGGACATACACTTAGGTATTTCACTGGGTTGCAGTTTGGTTGGGTTTTTGCTGGGGTAATAATTACTGCTTTATATTTAAAGAAGCATTCGAAATTTTTCTTTTACTTGGGAATTCATAGCGAGTAGCAAATATTGAAGAACACAAAAAATATAATGAGTCAGAAAAGGGGTCAAGGTTAATATCCTGTTTAACAGTAGGCATCAGCAGATACCTAGGGCAGAGCAAATGTGCAGGATTCCCCAGAACTGCAGTTGCTCAGGAACCTCCCAAGTCCAAGTGGAGTCAAGACTAAGTTACCTAAGAGATATATTTGCCTAAAAGTGAATAGTTTCTTTTGGGATCCCTGTAATGCCCTAGCATCTGCAGGGCATGTCAGAGCTTAGTTCTATGCTCTGCAAAGAAGTCTATTTTTTTGGTTTTAACTGGAGCTCAGCTCATGTCTTCTGATACCTGGGTAAAGTATAGTAGGTTACTGGTGGTGAGTATTATATGGTGTTTGCAAAGATCAAATTCCTCCTATCCAGCAGACACAGAATAGTGCATGAAAACCCCACTATTACTAATTCTGTTTCCTAACACACACATGCTTTTTTTACCCACAGAGGCCTTTTCATTATTGACAATAAGAGAGTCCTTCGACAGATCACAATGAATGACCTTCCTGTTGGGAGATCAGTGGATGAAACACTTCGTTTAGTACAAGCATTC
The DNA here is from genome assembly GCA_013399835.1 of Leptocoma aspasia. Classification (NCBI taxonomy): domain Eukaryota; kingdom Metazoa; phylum Chordata; class Aves; order Passeriformes; family Nectariniidae; genus Leptocoma; species Leptocoma aspasia. The sequence continues at coordinate 524,826 of VXAX01002162.1, read as the reverse complement.
CAGTACACAGACAAACATGGAGAAGGTGCTCTTTTAAATATTGCCATATTGAAGATTGTTTTACATAGCATGGAAGCTGTATTAGCTTTTTGGAGGAAAGATGCTCAGTAGCTTTAAGGGCTGGCATCATACAGTGACTGAAGTGGTTTGATTGCCCTGCTTGATTCCATGGTCCCAGGTCCTTAGGTTGTTTCTAGAATAGTAATTTACATTTTGCTTCACATCCATGAGAATGAGAGCATAAAGCATTCCTTGGCCTGAATTTTGGCATGATGTACCATATGTCACAAGCATAAATTTGTACAAAATATGAGGCTGTGAAGAAAATTTGTACAAAATATGAGGCTGTGAAGAATGAGGCCCAATATTTCAGTACGTTTTTGCATACTAAAATAATGGAGATCAGGCTCCAGATGACAAGGCCATCCTTGTCCTGTACCATTCAGTGAGGACCTGTGACAAGTAATTGAGTGTTTCATGTCAAGGTACATGGTGATACTGTGGAAATTATAGCACCATTACTTGTGTTTTCTGCATAAGTGCTGTGTGATCATCTTTCCCCAAAAAGAAATTTTACTGTCTTCAGATCATTACTTTGTATCAAGAATTCTTATTCCTCAAGTTCAAGCATGGGGTGAATTTTTTCACATTTCTTTAAATAACTTATTTGAAGATTTGTTTAGATATGAATACACATTTAGCAGTTGAACTTCCAGTTCAACTCAATGTCTCCAAGCATTCGAAAGTACTGTTATATGAAGGTACAAATCATTATTCTGCTGAGCTGTACAGACTTGAAAAAATAGATGCTGATACTTAGGCTATGCACATCTGACTAAGGAAATTTACCCACATTCAGTTACAAAGCCAGCTTACAGAATGTTGATTTGCAGTGTTTCCAGAATACCACATTTTTTCCCCAGCTTCTACATGAATGTTGAGGAGAGCCTCTGTAGACACCTCAGTGGTTTCTTTGCACAGAATAACAGTTCTCCACAATTCCTACTAGCATGTGGGGCATTTTGTCTGTCAGCCTGTCTTAAAGCAGTGTAATATGACATAACTGCTTGGGCTGAAGCCTCAGAGGGAGAGCTCTGAATAGATGAGAGCTTTACTCCAGAATATGCAGCTGTTCAGGTGGTCCCAGGGCTCCCAGCCACACTGTGATAAGCACATGCTGCAATCCCTTTGCTCCTAAGCAAGGTTACAAATAAAATTAGTCTCTCGTGGAATCTTTGAACTGATCTCGTTGCTAAAAAATGCCCCTAGTTTTGGTTTTAAAGAAAGAAAGATAGGTCTCTGTATAGTCACCTGAATTTTATTGCAAAACTTCTGTTTTACTAGGTGTTCCTTCTCAGATACTGCTTTGCCAGTACTTTGTGTAGAAGGGCACAAGAATTAAACTAAGGCATATGCAGCCATCCAGAGATCTGCAGTTTTCAGGTAACAGAAGTGGTGGGTGTTGTCAGGTATACACTCCTAGATCACCATCCCATGTGTAAAGAAAACTGCACATTTAATAGTTTCAGATATTGACATGTGACACTTCATGGTGTTTTACTTTAAGGTCAGAAAGAGAATATTAAGCACACAAAAGTCTCTGTGTGTAAAAATACTTGAACTAACTTTGTCCCCTTTTTTCAGTTTGCCCTGCTGGTTGGAAACCTGGCAGTGAAACAGTAAGTCACTGTGTGTATTAATGTGCATGTAGTACTGATAAGCACTCAGTTACCATTTCTACTAGAGCCAAACCCAAAATCTCAGCAACTTTCAGTGGGAAGGTATGAGTAATGTCACATTATTAAACTTACACCATTTGGATTACTACCGTCGTGGTCCATACGTTGAAGAAAGGACTCTTGACAATAATTTTAGAAGGCTAATATGATTTATTAAAATGACTCTGTAATTCTGGTATTTTTCTATATCTGCTCAGCAGAGAGTGTTTTCTATGCTCTTGCTGCTGCTTTGTCTAGAGAGTGTGTCCCCAAATGCTTACAATATCAGAAAGATAAAGTCTTTCAGCTCCTTCTCCCACTTTCAAGGAGGAGCAGAGTCATTTTCAATGTCTTTGAAAGAACAGACACAAATATTGTTTACAGAAAGCTTATACAGAGTAAAAGAACAGCAAAAGGATGTTCTCCCATGGGAAAATGATCAGAAGGCTTACACACAGAGAAACTTATAATATGTTCATAGCAACAGATTACTATTGATTTCATTAGGGGATTGTTTCCCTCACAGTAGACATTTTCCAGTTGTTTCAAACTCCTGGTGTGTGAACAAAATTCACTTGATCAGCAGTGAGTTTGTGATCAAGAACCTTTTCCTGTTAACACCTGATGAGGGAAAGTTTAAAACTCTTGAGTTTGTTGTATCTTCTTGGTTATATGTCCATACAAATTCTTGGTGGTTCCTACAGCAGATCCTGGGCACTACCCAAAAAAAGAAAGATACAAGTTCCCAGGCTGCTGTGGTATGTGTCAGAGCCAGTGCCACTATCAGCACTCCAGCAGGGAGCACTTCTTTGCTTTGCAATTGCCCTCCATTTTTTGTTATTCCTGGGCTCCATGTGACTGGAGGCAGAGGAGCCAGAGTTCACATAAACACTCACTGAACTTGTTTGTGTTCCCTGGCCCGGAGTGAGCCTCAGAAGAATAATGAAACTTTCACCAGAGGTCTGAGCTGCCTCATTCAGATGAGATCACTGTCACTTATTTGAGCACGTGGCTTCCTTCTGAACCATCTGGTGATGACAGAGCACTGGTGTTAAAGGGCTGGCTCAACAAAAACCAGGTCCCAGTAGCCTCTAAACAGAGTTAGTGAGCATTGTACTTGATAGTAACAAAACAATGGAATGTTAAACCGTATTTCTTTGCTGGATGTGAAAGTTTCCTAGGATGACTTGAGGCTGGGAGTAAATTTTTTCAAGGTGGCAGAGGAGTGTCATAATGGGGAAAGCTGGATATTAAGACTGTAAAATGAAAGAGGAGTGGCTGGCCCAACATTCATATTTTGGCACTGAAAACTTCTGCCCTTCATAACTAGAATCACCTAGATAACATGACATTGATATATTTTCTAACAGTCTTAAAATGCTGATAACTAACAGCTCCAACACTGCCAATTTAATAATGTAAAGCAATACATAAGCATTCTCCACCTCCTCTGTGCAAAAGATGCAGACAATAGCACAGTAGTTGAAAAAGTCTTTCTCAAAGATGTAGTCATGCCTTCTAAATGTGTTTGATTTAATTAGATCAAACCAGAGGAAGCCATGAGAGTGTGGTGGCCAAGGGAAGAACTGTAAGTAAATTCTAAGCCTATAGATTACAGATACTAATTTACCAAAATATTTTGGTTTTGGGGCAAGCTGTCAAAATTCTTCCTTTGGTAGGCTGCACTCTCTCATGCCTCAGTTGGTTCAATCTCTCTGCTACTGCTGTTAGGTACCTTTAGAGATGAACAGTAATCTAGTACCAGATCAACTGATAAATTACTCTTCAGTGTTGCAAGTGAGCTGGCAGTAGCATCTTACTGTGAAATACTATGCTGTTCTGGCTGTATAGTTGCTATGTTTTCATGGCTTTGGTTTTTGACTAACATTTTCATTTTCTTTCTTGCACAGATAATTCCAGATCCAGCTGGAAAACTGAAGTATTTTGATAAACTAAACTGAGGCTCGCTTCTGTTGAATTCAATAGGTCACATTCAACTTGATTTTTGCCAATAAAATTTCATTAATTTTGGTACTTTTGTGAGTTTAATTAATATGTAACAGCAGTAAAACATTAAAGGGCTCATTGTTTAAACAGAAGTCTAACCTGTGTGAAGCACAGGTACCTCATTAGTTATCAGAGAATATTCTTATGAAACATATGTTTTCACTTTAGGTTTTATTTAAATGCTTTCCCAAATCCACTTAGCATCTTGGGCTTAGATTCATGACTTTTGCTATTAATAGATTTCTTCACTTCTGCAAAAATCTTTTGTGTTTGGTCACATTCCAGAAACTGCAGCTAGAGAAGAGCCCCTTGGTTATGGTACATTTGTAGTCCAGCAGCAATAGCAGCTAACTTAAAAGCCAGGAATAAGTTACAGTTGCTGAATTAAATTTCCAGTCTGTGTAAAGCTTGGAAACATTTTTCAACTAGTAAGAACATAGCCTACACTATATAAATCAGTACATCTGCTCTGACAAAAACACACCTTTACCAGTTCATGTGATTCAAGGGCTGAACCAGTAAATTTTTGTATGCTTAAATGCGTAGTGTATTTGCTGATGAGATAGATTCTGTTTCATAAAACTGTTTTCTGAGTTTTGTCCCTGTCCCTACACTGTTAACAGATGGATGTGGGGGATAGTGTCCTATTCCAATCCACTCCCTAACTGTGGCTCCTAGTTTTAAGGGAGTAGTTGAAGTCTTGCCCAAGATAAGTACTGACATGTGATCATCAGAAACTCTTGTGGCTGATGAACATGAATTTCTTCTTTCAAGTGAAAAGAACATTTCCATGTAAGACATACTTGTGTGCACTGGAGAACCCTTTCCTGAGGATGTCATCTTGCTTCTTCCCACCTCTTCCTCTTTTTCACACATATTCTAGAGTCTGTGCAACTGGAAAAACAGCATCTGAAATGTGTGTCAGCTTTTCACCCGGGTCATTCTTGAAAAGTCAACAGGCACCTTCCATTTCCAATCTGCACCACTACATTATTACTCTTGGTTGGATCCCACATGCCTGAGAACTCACTTCCCCTTCCATAGACCAGACCATACAATTCCCTGCCCTCTACAGAGATTCTTCACTACAGTTCTGCAGAACTAGGCCAGGACTTGCATTTGCCCTGTGAAGTTACATGATTTTGTGGACTTGGGTGAGTATTGAGCAGCTCTCCATGTTTGTCACTGCAGACACAGAGCAGAAACAGATGCTTCACTTCAGGTCTGATACAAACAACACCTATGCACATGCCACAGGCAGAGGGAACCACAGCCAGAGCAAGTAGAGCCCCACTGAGCCTCAGCCTCCCTGTTCCTGTGGAGTCTGGGGAAAGGAGTCCCTCATCCCATCTAGAGGGCAACAGGCAGAACGGGATCAATGCCGAACCCCAAAGGCTGCTAATGTGCTGCTCCAGCCTGTGATTGCAAAGACCAGAGGGCAGCATGTAGAGAGAGGTGCTTTCTCACATGCCTAGGATGTAAATCACCTTGAATTTTACTCTGGATTCTGTTTACATCAACCCTAAAGCACCAAGAATAACACACAGAATGTTCAAATAACTCCAAGCCCCTGCAGCATGAGAAATGCAGGCCCAGTTATCACATGGATATTCAGCAGCAGCCCAAGGCACACAACGAACACAATGCTTGTGCCCCCTTCAGAACTGGTGCCTGTGCCCTGTTCCTGAGAGGCCCTGCCCACCTCTCCAGCCAGCTGGCTCTTCAGTCACACCTAATGCTCTCCCAGCTGCAGGAACCTCTGGCACTGAGCCAGCCAATGACACCTGATAAAGACAGAGATGAGTTAGCAGCCACGTGTTGAACATGCTCCACCCAGCTCATGGCTGCTTGCAGAGCCCAGTGAGCAGCGAGTTAGAGCAGCACAGCCACGGGGTGTATCTCTGTGAAAGTCAGCACCAAGAGCAGCAAACTACAGCAGATGTCAAAAGCTGTACAGAGCCTGAGTCAAGAACAGAAAATTGTGCTGAGAACACTTAGTGACTGAAGACAACTGGGGCCATCTGCATGCTTTGACCATTGCAAATTTAAGTCACAGCAGCGTAGCTGTGTCAACTTTCAAGGTTTTTATAAATGCACATTTACATTTTAAACATGTGGTAAGGGATGGCATAAGGATTTTTTTAATGCAATTCAGTGGGGATAAAAAGTATTAGGGAAATAGAGATGTAGTCCTTAAGCAAAGACTTGAGTTGCCATGTGATTGTACATATCTGAAATGAACAAATGACAAAGCAGTCTGTTCTTCCAGTATTCCACGTGAGGTTTGAAATAGTGGATACATCTCTGCTTTCCCAAATCCCACGATATATTCAGGGGGCTCTCTTGGAAGTGCATAAAAATACAGATGACATTGTGAGCCTGTCTTCTACAGAAAAAGCAAAAATGCTCCTGGAAAGGCAAGTAATGACTAATAATGAGACACAGTATTCAACTTCCTCTGCTATTTTGGGCAAGCCTCCCACACCCCTCTACTGCACTCTCAGCTGTTAAACTATATATGGTGGTAAAGTCTGCAGATGAAAGCCACCTCTCCAAGCAGGATGGGTCTAGCTGAGACCTGGATGTCACTTCCAGAAGTATCGAAGAAGCATCAATTCAGATAATAATAATGGCACAGATTTTTGATGTTATTAGCTGATGTAGTTCTCTGCAGCCTTCCTGAGTTACACCCATTCCTTGCCCACAGAAACCTCTTCCTCTGCAAACTCAAGTATATCCAAACAATAAACACCACACTGCTGGGGGTCTGTACTGGTATTAGGTTTACAGTTGGACTCAATGATCTTATGGTATTTTCCAACCTGCCAATGCCCAGCAGTGCCTCCAGCCTCATGGACAGGAGCCCTGAAGGGATGAGGATCTCTGCTGGCAGAGAAGTCCTCTAGTGTATTTTCTGTGCAGGTCTGGTCATCCAACTACACCTCCCACAAAAGGAGTCCCCAGTTTCTCTTTCATGAAAGCTGAGTATTTACCCTTTTACCTTCCTTTTAGCTTGTGCCTAGCCCATGAAGAAATGATGTCTCCCATGCCTAGTTAAAAATGCATTCAGAGCAGGATCAGCAATCAAACCAGTGTCACCAGACAAAGGCTGGACTGGATGTGCAGTAAAACCAATTGAGCATGCAGTGAGTTTAGAGGAGGTTTCTGAACTAAAACTGTTGCCCAATGGCCCACATTGCACCAGCTCCTGCAAAGTTCTTTCCAGAGTGCTGTACAATGGGACATGGCTGCAAAATCCGACAGGGCTGCAAAGGAAGGGTCCGTATTTGAAAAAGGACTACCGGAAGCTGTTACATGAAGTTTGAGTAATTTTAGTACTTTTTTAACCACAGAAAAATAAAAACATTTGAAACAAGGCACTCCTTTGGGCACTGAGTTCAGCCAATCCCACAGAAATCTCCTTTTGTATCCCTATTAAGTGAGAGGGTAAGGGGAGGCAATACTGCTCCTCCTCACTGTATTCCAAGAAACAATGGGCACAGACATTTGCTTCCTGCTACAGAGCCACAGCCAATTAATTATATAGTTAAGTTTACTATAAATAAAAGTATTTTCTAGCAATTCCTTTAGGCCTCTGTGGTAATGGTTAGTCACCTACAGCAGTGACAGGCTGAATATAGGTTGCAACATAAACCCAACATGAACTATTGTGTTGAAATATTTCAATTCTAAATGTGAGATCTGAGAACATTTTTCTCACATGCACACAAAGGCACAGAGCAGCATGCATACCCTTGAACAAAGATATCAGAGAGGGTAGGGTGACAGCTTGGAGTTACCACCTCAGGGTAAAAAATACATGAGTACATATATATAGCAATAAACAGAAAAGCATGTGTCTTTTACATATGTGCATATACACACACACATTCTGTACAGCTGCACATACATTCTGAAACTACTGTCGCTGTGGTATGTGATTACGTTATCATGAACTTTGAGAACACATCAATTCTTCTATGCATCTTCATTTGTGGCATTCATTTTCTTCACTGTGTCCAGAGGTTCTGATGTCACACCTTCCTCCATACTCTATTACCTCTTCTCCTCTCTAACCCCTTCCCAAAGGCTGAATTTAGAAATTGTGATAAATTCATCTTTAAAAGCAGCTGAAAAGTCAGTAGAAGATGAATTTCATATCCCCTTAACTTATATGTGTTATAAAAATTGATCCAGGTAGGATCACTGGGTGAGTGGTAAGAACCTGCAGGTACTCAGGAGTAAAACATAGTTCTGAAATAGATCCTTTCATTTCCTGCCTTCCTATTTATTTTTTAACAGTCAACATTGATCCCTGCAACAAGGGGGAAGAAGCTGAGATACAATTTCAATTCTTTATTTGTGTGGTCAGTCTAATAGAGTCAGTTTTAAAAAGGAAAAACCCAGAAAATACAATTTATCTCCACAGCATCATAACCAGATGATTATAACCAGACAGAAAAAAGTTTTAATGTCATAGAGCTGAGTCAGCACTGGAGTGTGGCTGAAGAGAGAAACTCTATGGAAGGAACCAAGAGCTTACCATCAGGGCAATGCATGAATCTGTTCTGGATCAGGCCACACCCCTGTGCCTCCTCTGGAAAGCCATCTAACTTATCCAATACAGCAGCTGAATCTTAAGAAGGAAAGGCTGATGTGTAACATGCTGATTATTACAATGTTCAATTACAATTCCTCCTAGGAATAGCAAAGAGCTGCTAGGTGTCATGAACTTCATGCCCTCCTAGCACCAAAGGAAACTGCTCCTAATTGTGACTGTCTCAGGCTTTCTTACTCAGAAATAAAAGCTCAACATGCTGCTTTATTTTATCAATGTGCTTCATCCATCTGTGCTGATTGACATAATTCCTATTTGCTGCACCCTCTTTTCAAAATATCTAAAACCTCACAGGGAAGCCAGAATCTGTCCTTGGGTATTGTAAGACATCACATTTCATCTGTTTAACCCCTGAGCTCAACTCCTCTTTGGGTGTCCTGATCAGTTAGGACATCAATCTTGATGTGAAGGTACCAGAGATGCAGTTTTGTGCTTGTGACATACTCACTGCTAAAAGTTGATGCCTCCCATCCACTCAGCTTCCTGATTTCAAGAAATTGGGCTTTATGTGCCAGAAACTGGAGATTATTAAAACTTTCTCCATTACATCAGAAGCACTTCAGTACCAAGTACTCTGTTCCTGTTACTTATTTGCCATCGTTATGACCACCATGGTGTCCCCTCTGTGTTGGGAAGTTCTCTGTTCTTCACAGGTAAACTTGACAACTTTTAGAGCTGTGCAATACTCATACTGCACTACAGTCCACCAAGATAAATATTCCAGCTGAGGAGGAGACTGTCCTCTAGCTGTACCACCCCTCAGTGGGATAAAGATCCCATCATTCAGCAGCTGACCTGGCAGTTTCTCAACACAGTGTCTCAGGACCCCTAACTGCAGCACCAAACATCACCATTACCACTTGGGCAGCATTTTACCTTTTTTGTTCCCAGTCCTTAATAAACCAAAATGTTCTGTTCTACAATGCCATTTCCCAGTCCCACCCAGTCTCACCAATCAGAGCTCTAGACTCCAAGCCATGACAAATAATTCACTAAGGAACTAACAGTTATATATTAAAATAAACAAACAAAAATTTAGAAGACACAAGGACACAGAGTGCCAGAAAATACCATCTAGCCACCTCATTTCATTGCAAAAATCAGTTTCCTCCCAAGAGAACATGAAAACCATGCAAACAGAAGCTGCAATAACCTTGTAAAATCCCCAGTGATGGGAAACACCTGCTTTCCGTTGTGCACACACTAGTAACTTCTGAGCCTCTGCTGCAGCTTAGATGTATGCATCCTTGTTCAAAAAAGAATTATGACCCTTAACCTAATTTACATAAGAATGTAGGTCAAATTGCTTCACCTGTGCGTATCTACTTATTGCACATCTTTTTCTGACAGAACTGCTATCCCTTACCAGGGAAACACAAAGGAGAGCTACTAAGGGAAAGGCAGCAGATGGTGGCAAGACAGCACAGATTGTAATGAGATCTCTCAAAGTAGAAAAGAGAGTCTATCCAAAGCCTAAGACTGTTATTTTTTCAGCCTCTTTTCCTAGCACTGGCATGTAAAAGCTTTCAACACATTCTAGTACTAAAGAATAAAAAAATCCAAATATATGCAAATACATGAAGAGTACTGAAAAGGCAGGTTTTGGTGTGGAGTTTGGGTTTGGTTGGTTTGGTTTTGGATGGTTGTTGGGTTTTTCTTTGTGTATTACAAGCACCTGTCCATTAGCCACCTCTGGTGATGCCAACACAGCATGCTGCTGCACTGCTGCTGCAGCACCCAGTGCCTGTCAGATTTCTTTCATGACTGCAGTAAAGTGTCGCTTCCCATCTAAATACAACATGGACTCTGAAATAAAGTGGAGAAAAGAGAGAACCACATTAGCACCTTAGTATCAATACTGGGCAACTACAACTAAACAGACTGGCAAAAGGAAGACGTAATCTATACTGTCATCAAAGCATAAAATCTATGTGGTTTGCCATGAAATCCTGTTAAATTATTTAAATGCCAATAGTTCATCTCTTAACATGTCCAGTGTTCCAAGAGAAACAAATTCATCTTTTTTACAGAATTCTGATGACAACATATTAATGGGATACTTGCCTCCATATGTCTTAGGTACAACTTGTGGGACCTCATTTTCTGATATAAATGTAAAGTGGAAAATATTGGTAGTATGGTGCTCCCTGGTATTTGCATTGTAAACTTCACTGTGTACTCGAATTTGGATGTAGTTTTTTTCTGTGTAACAGACCTACACAGTTAAAACAAGAGTTAGAGCTTGTAATTTATCACCAGCGCTGAAAACTGTAACAGATTTCATTACACCATTTAACAAGAAAAGTCACACGCTCTTATAACACATTGTTCATTATCAGTGAGTAACACTGGTGACAGCAAAGACAAGGTCTGCTCCTTTTCAAAAGGAAATCAACTCCTACCTGTCCAGAAAGCAGCAGTAAGGATCCAACTTCAACTGGCTTCTGAAACATGATATCATCAACAGATACGATAAAGGGTCTGGAACCCCTGAGGAAGCAAAAGAGAAATTTCTTCTCAATAATAAAAGGCATATTTGCAGAAATATAAAATATCTACTTGTCAGCATTTTAATGAATGTTACTAGAGAATAAATCTCTTCTTAAACAGAGGCTACAGGAAGTGTAAGGAGTTCTGTCGTCTCTGGAAGAAATCTCTCACACGAATGAAGTACACACTTTCTAAAGATACATTATTGCACCATTATTGTATCTTAAGACTTACACTTGCTAGACAATCTTCATGCCATCATTGCTCAGGCCTAAGTTTTTCAAGCACTGACATAAACCACTTAACTTTACATCAGGCTTTGCATACCCCATTAAACTTACACATACATCTTTGCTGGGTGATGCCTGCAGTCACACTTCCTAAGCTCAAGCAGTTAACAGAAGAAGTTCAGAACCCATTCCTCTTGTGTACTGAATGCAAAGATGTAATATTTATTTGATGCAATGAATATGTTATATGGTTAAAAAGTCCATCTCAATAGCTTGGTCAGATAAAAGAAAACAGAAAATTGATGTATTTTCTATCTTGACAAGTAATGCTTAAAACCCAAGCTCCAAGGAGCAAGATGCCAATCTCTTTGTGAATATGATAGATGCTCCAAGTAAAGCAGCACTGCACACTAATAGTGCACGATTCTACCAGATACCTACGTTTTTTCAGTTCAGATTGTCATTTGGTTGGTTAGCTTGGGTTCCCAATCCCTGTGTATGAGTAAAATGCTCTGGACTATATAAATACTGCAGGTCCACAACTCACCCATAGCTGCAAGCAGTTGCCCATCCCAGTTCAAATGCCTTTCTCATGAGAAAACCCCCAAAGATCCTATTGAAGATGTTCCGCTCCTGTACATAGAAACAAATACCAAATTCTTTTCAAAGCCTTGTGTTGAAGTCTGCACTTCAATTCACAGTATTTAACAGAAGTCCCAGCACTTGAATATATAAAAAGCACTACTGAAATATGAATGTAAAATTCAAAATTCCCAAGGCAACTTTACTTAATAGGAGCTCATCTGACTAATTTGACAGCATAAGATAACAACTCAAAATTGTATCAGCAACCAAAGGCCAAACTTTTTGTACTTTGCAAAGGAATTTCTTTACACAGAATGAACAGTCTGGTATGGAAACAAGGTCATTAAAAATTGTCCATTTTGCAGTGGTAATCCATATGAATAACAAAAAACTGGCAAAAGAAACTGGCTCTAAATTGCAAGGACTGCAGAAGCCAAACAAAATAATGGTTTGACTAATCTTAGGCAAAAATTCATAGTCATAGAATGGTTTGGGTTGGAAGGGATCTTAAGACATCTAGTTCCAACCTCCCTGCCACAGCAGGGACACCTTCCACTAGACCAGGTTGCTCAGAGCCCCACCCAGTCTGGCTCTGAACGTTTCCAGGGATGGGGCTTCCACAAATTCTCTGGGCAACCTGTTCCCGAGCCTTACCACAATCACAGTAAAAAATTTCTTCCTAATACCTATTCTAAACCTCTCCTCTTTCAGTTTAAAGCCATTACCCCTTGTTCTGTCACTATGTGTCCCTGTAAAAATTCCCTCTCAAAGTTACTTTTTAAGTAACTTTCTGTAATTCATTAATATTTTTCAAAATACCTGAGGATGGCAAATCTGCAGGCCTTTTAGCTTTGTATCTTCCATCCACACTGAATTGGGTGGTAATTTACGACTCTGGAAACTCACGGTCCTTTGGAAGAGACAATAAACTTTATAGTCCACAGAATTAGCAGAATTCAGCAAGCCAAAAAAGCATAAATAGCAAATGCAGACACATACTAAAAAAATCTCACAAAATTATAGAACACCAAAATAAACTCAAAACAGACATGGTATCACTAAACACTGTTCCAACTGACTGTGAAGCCTTATCTAAAGCTGTCCTTCAATTTGTTACTGCAATAAACCTATGCTCCTGATCTTTCAAAAGCTTCTGCTAATGTTCAAGTTTATGTGAATGAAGATGCTTGGGAAAGGTACATGAAAGAAAAGATAAATCACAACCACAAAGTGCACACTTTGTCAGAAAAGCCTTGCTCTGATTTTTAAGTCATAATAGGAAATAAAAGCACACAGTGAGCTAATAGAATAATTCAACATCAAACATGCAGATTGTTTTTGAAGGTTTCAAACCACAGATGGAATGTGTACAAAGTACAACTGCTAATTTTAAGGGAAAGCAGATCTGCCTTTGGTAAACAGCTTTAAAAATAACAATTGTGTAGGCTAATAAGTTAAAGAAATTATGAATTATCATAAATACAACACTACAGTAATGTAACTAAACATTGTTCTATCACTGTTGGCATCAGATGACTTCACACCAATCTCAAGTATAAGAGAAGAAGTATGCTAACAACTCCCTTGAATAATGTTATCTGGTACTGTATTTAAAACACATTTCAAGGTTATTTGGTTAAAAGGTGGCCAGGTCCTGCCCTCACAGTTTTTTTAATTAGATATCGTGGCAGAAAACTGATTGTGCAAGTCATGACTGCAAAACCATTCCATTCTCCTATCTGGTTAAACATCATTAACCTTTTTCCTCAAAATTATTCCTAACAGCTTGTTTAGAACAACAGAAGACTGTTCTAAGAGCTGCAGATGTCATATTAAAGTTCGTACCTGCATTTCAAATAAACTGCCACAGAATTTAGATGTGCATTTATTCCAGACTACCCTGCTACAAGCACCCACTCAAAAGGCATTTTTCTCTTTCACAAGATGTCAGTTCTCCTTCACCCCTCCCCTTCTTGCCTTGTGTCCAGTGTATTAAGGAATATGTCATGCACAATGTTTCTTTCTTCTGCAGTGGGAGCCATTTTCAGTAAGGAAGCAGTGCTGAATTCAATCCTCTTCAACTTGTTTACTGAATATGAAAAAAAACCACCATAGTATTAAAGTTCAAAGAAAAGACAAATAATGGCTCTGAAGATTTTAACCTGAAATTAACTGTCTTTCCATTTTTTCCTTTTCCCCCTTAAGTTAAAAGCTGTAACTTCATGGTGCTAGATCCAAAGAGAAATTTGGCTTTTATAATTGACTGCAGTGAAATAAAAAGAAAGCAGAAGTTCATTAGTACCTCATCAATGTGATGAAGAACTTCTACACATATTTTATGACACCCACACACTGTTTCTACAGAAAATTTGAGTACTGCCCTCAAAGTACAGAACACATCTAACAAGAAACCCTACAGAACAATCAGCTTCAGGTTTTGCCAATGGTACAAGAATGGAAGTTGATGACAGAACTCATTATCATAGGCTGCAATGATTGAAATTTTAGCTTAAAAGATCTTCTGTCCAGTTTATTGAGTCTTCAGTGTTTTTCTAATTCTCAACCTTAAAACTCCAGCTTCAAACAAATGAGGATGGAGCTACATGCTCCTTCTCCTGCTCTCCCACTTTTCCTGAGTTTCTTTGCAAAAGGAACATGCAGACACAGACAGGTGAGGAGCTGTGATGTCCTGCAGGCCCACCATGGGGATGATACTCTGGCCAATAATCAGTTGGCCAGAGTATCAGGAGCCCCTGTGCTGCACTCAGATCCAAAGCAGAAGGGAGCATCCTGCCACGGGAGAAGTCCAGAGGGTGTGCAGAGCACACAGGAGTGTCTGACAGTTTAGCCAAAGAGTTCCCAAGCATGTGGTAGCATGCTTTTCAACTCTCTCACTCTACTGACACAAATGAGACAGAACAGAAGTCTGATTTTAAACAAATTAGGAACATTTCTAAGTAGCAGAACTCCTGAACTTTGCTTCCTCACAGCTATTAAGGTGAAACTGAGGCAGATGTGCATACTACCAGGAAATATGACATACATTCCCCTTGCTTGAAGATTTCTTCCTCCTCAGGGCTCTCAGGAATGAGTGGATTAACAAATGCTGGCCTATGGACAGGAAGTTTTTTTTAAGTTACAAACTTTACAAGAATTCGTCCCATAAATACATTGTAACAGTCTTCCATTTCTGCTTACATACACAGTACAAGATGAAATTACGTGCTTTAGGTTATATGATAAAAATATGGCTGCCAACAGAATATCACATTAGCCTTAACTCTGAAGAGGCAGTTAAGTGATCCAACCACTACCTGGTGCAATCAGGAAAGAGGAAGTGGCACATCTGTGGTTCTTAGGAAGCTAAAATTGTACTCATAAATTATATTGAAGATTGTTCAAGAAGAAAGCTGTTCAGAAACTCAGCAAACGAAAACATTATGATCTAGGATAGTCTAAACCAAAACGTGACTGGTACCATTTCTCCTGGAATAGAAGAAGTACAGTGCCATAGCTAGCAAGTGTTTTTATAATCTACACGCTCCCTTGACAGCTTTATCAACAGCTAAAAGCTGTTTACCACGTGTACCACTTATCAAAGATTATGACATGCCTTGAGCACAACATTACTATGTTTATTCTACTGCACAAATAAGTTTACTTTAACCTAATTATATACACTTAATTATTTGCACAAGTAAAGACAAACACTTATTTTCAAGAGCTGTTCTTCCCCATAGTTTCTAATTATTATTTTTTAACTTTCAACATTTATACAAATGCTGAGAACAACATACATATACATACATGCACACACACACAGACCTACTGAACAATTCACCTCTATCCCTAGCCTTTACTTGGGCTGGCAACAAGAGGCAGAGAGGTGCTTTTTTCTTAGAACAAACTGATCTTTCCTGGTTTGCTAAAGCTCTGGATTTTGGAAATCCACCAGCTCCTTCTCCATCACAGAGCTCATTTCCCCTTTAGCTCAGTGCACATCTACATCAGCTCTCCTGGCCAAGTCCCAAGCTGCTGAGATGCAAGTTTTGCTATGGTCCCAAAGCCACACAACCTTGTTTCTGTGGGGCTACAGCCAACCTAACATATCCTGTACCTCTCTGAAGGGTTTTGACCTCACATAAGTACCCTCCTTATATGGACAGAATGCTCCCAATACACAGCTGGCTTGTGGCCAGCTAGCCTGTACAACAGCCATGGAAGTTTGCATCTATCTGCACAAGTCCATGTAGGCTTGTCCTCAGTCAATCTGCTACTGTATCATTACATCAGATTTGATATTATTTTTGAAAAATTAGTCTTTAAAATGGGAACCATAATATAATTTGTTTTCTTAATGTATAGTATAGTCACTGGTTCCAGAAAAAAATCTGATGAAAAAAACCTAGAAACTACAAAGCATGTTATCAGGACCACATAATTATATCAAGCAAAACCCCTTCATTAAACACATCTTTGTTAAATACAAGCAATTATTTAAACTAATTAGAAACAGAGAAATGTTTATTACTTGGGCAGGCTATATAGGAAAGAGCTAAGAATTACAGCCAATTTTTCTGATGCTGGAGTCATAAACCTAAACAGTAACTGAGCAGCCTTTTATTCTAATAGCTAAGGAATTATAGACAAAGTAAAACCAGAAAAATAACAAAATAAGTGTCTGGAGTTTTTTTTATGTTCTGTGGGAATACTTACTAGTTTCATTTTAGTTACACAAGCAAGTTTTTACCTGAATTATTCTGATGACACTATTAAGTGTCTATTAGGGAATTAATGGTATTATTCACTCAAAGACTATTTAACCACTGAAACTCAATCATTAATTCAAACAACTACTAGAATGCAGGTGGGTTTCTGGCAGACTCATTCACTTCTGTGTTCATGCAGACCAGTCGCTCAAACACACACAAAAATCTGTTTTAAAAAAAGGGTCAGATTCCAAGACTACCAGCAATTCCTGGTATCATGACTGCTAAAGTCTGAAGTTTGTCACAGGAAAGTTAACATTTGCCAGCAGAAAGCATCAACTATGTGGTTTATTTACCACCTACATTATATGGCTTCTACACATACAGAGCAAGATGCCACGTTTGCCATTTTCAGCACAGCAGAAGTCAGGAGACTTTTCCTGTCCTACAAATTACCGTTTATTCTCTGGGTCCCGAGCCACCATGACAAAGGTTGCATCTAACACAGGGCTGTAGTCACCATCATGTAGCTAAAAGAGACAGGGAAAAAATACACGACTGAACTCTAAAATTGGAAATGTGCTTAGCAAGCTATTCAGTTGACATAAACTATTCAATCATACTGTTAATTCTGCTTACTTTCACATTCTGTCATTCCTTCCAACACCTCTCACAATCGGTCAAAGATAAGGAATTAATTAAAATTTTCATTTCAGAAATTCTGCAATGTAAACATTTACCAGGGAATGCTTATTAAAAACTTTGAGCAGGGAGGGGAGGAAATCAACATAGTCACAGTCGCAGTAGAAGGACCCACTTAACCTTTACTCTGAGAAATGCCATACCTTTTTTTAATATATATACCAAATTGCTACTAATGCCAGCACTGTAAGGAGTTCAGAACAAAAAGGTGTAACATTAGCTTCTACATCAGAGACTTCACTTAAGGAGAACAATTGAATAGAATAAATTTACCTGTTTACCTGAATTATCACAGAATCATAGAATCACAGAATGATTTGGGTTTGAAGGAACCTTAAAGACATCCAGTTCCAATCCCCCTGCCATGGGCAGGGACACCTTCCAAGATCAGGTGGCTCAAAGCCTCATCCAACCCAGCCTTGAACACTTCCAGGAATGGGGCATCTCTGCTTCTCTGGGCAACCTGTTCCAGTACCTCACTGTCCTCACAGTAAATAATTTCTTCCCACTATCTCATCTAAACCCATTCTCTCAGTTTGAAGCCATTCCCCCTTGTTCTGTCACTATATGCTCTTGTAAATTCCCCCTGAAGCACCTCATGCCTGTTGTAAACGGAGAGAAGTCACAGGAACTAACCTGCAGCATGTGCATCTTCACTTCCATGGAGGTCTTCCCAACCCAAGAAACATTGCCTGTGAATTTGATGTCACAGTCTGGATGTATAATCTTCTGGCACAAATCTACAAGACAAATATTAGGGGTTACTGAAGACAGATCACTCACAACTAATACTAGACAGGCCAGATTTTCTAGGACCTTTATGTGATCTGGAAGTGGCAACACACACAAAGACAACCCAGAAAAGACAGTTGTTGCAAGGAACCACGCTGCTTGTCTGCAGTTTCTGCCTCTGCAAACTTTTGAAGCCAGAACAGGAGTAGGAAGCAGGCACACAGGTGGACAGCAGACCCAAGGGAGTATTCAGCAGATCAGGCAATACAAGCAAGGTCCAACTCACCAGAACAACCACTATTCAATAATGAAGCTAAGAATCTGCATGCCAAAATAAACACAAAAGTATAGGAACTATATAAGCTGCATTTTGAAGGGAAATGACATAAGAAATGCTGAAAAGCATCTAAAAAACCCTCTTCCCACATCTTGTCAACAAAAGCCAGAAAACTTCAAAGCTAAAACAAGATGATACTAATTAAAGAGGAGTGAAAAAGGTATCCTCAATAACAACCATGGGAAGGCAGTAGCTGATGAAAGAGTAAGACAAGCAGATTAAACTATTTTATCTACTAAATTGCCACTTACTGATTTTATCCACCAGAGCTGTAACTATGGATAAAGGAGACCTTTGCTGCATTTCCTTCTTGGTGTGAGTGTAGCAAATAAGAACTGTGAAGAGATCAAAAACGGAGCCAGCTCTTTAACAAAAACATAAGCGGAGCAGATCAAAGTCATCTTTGCAAAGCATAAGAGGTACCTGGAAAACACAAACTAAAGTATCCTACTATAGGACAGCAGAGCTTCCACATCTTCATGTAAGTAACACATGGGATTGCTATAAAGAAAACAGCAGCAGCTATCTCAGTTTTATGCATATTTACTTACTACAAAGATAAATTTAACTAAGCATTTTAAACCAGCTCATCACTTGACTTCAAATCCCACATAATCTCTTCACTCTATCTCTGCAGCTCCCTGTCTCAGACTCTTCCTAGCTTCTATTTTGATTTCATGAAGGCTGTCCAAGGATACATGCTATCTGAGGACTTTTTAAATACTGATTCCTTTAAAGAGGTGGAGATTAAACAAACTGTGCCTTACAGGCACAAAACTGTAGTCAGAGGTATTTATCACACTGCAATTACTACTAGCCAAACCACTATTTAAAATAATTAGCTTTGTTCATAAGAGCACATCCAAGTAAACAGACTCCTTGGAGTAATTCAAGGCTGCAAAGATGTGGTTTTTTTCTAGTGTTCATGTACTTTTCACTCAACACAGATCTTAATTATCAAAAGTATCTGTCTTGTACTTAATGAGATAAGAGAGAAGGAATCCCCATATGGACTATTCACTTCAGAGTTGGACTTAACAATCATTGTGGGGCTCTTCCAAACCAAAATATTCTGTGATCTGGAAGATCTCTATTCCTTCTAAGTAATCTAAGATTTTTTTCCCTATGTTTACTGAAGTCACAATTCGAAAACCTATTAAGTCTATCAACTTACTGTATCAATATGACCACCCTGAATATTGTTTAATTAGAACAGACTCTTGATTAACCCAAAACAATACATCCCCAGTGGAACTGACTGAAGCCCAGTATGACTGCAAACAAGGCAAAGACATTCTGTGCTGTCACAGGAAAAAAACCTAGATCTTCACAGATTTCTGGGGAAATTAAACAAGGCACAGAAGGAAAAACAGGCTCATCTCATCCAAAAATGCAGTGTAGCCAACAGTTTGAAGTCTCATTTTCTAATTCAGGACAGATACTGAAACCAGTATCTTCCACCTCCCAGGAAAAACTATCAGTCATGCAGCTATTTCATCTATCCTCAATAGACATGCATTCATTTCTTTCTCTGCCTTCCTCAATTTTGTCCATCTGGACTCTCAGAAGGAACAGAAAAAAGATGTTCTATTCACTACTTTCCCTTAATAAGTACTTCATTCTTTGCCAAAAACCTCCAACCAGCTATGGAACCAGGATGAAGGAGGAAGTCACCTGGTGATGTTTTAAGAAAAAGTATTTCCCAATTCTATTAACAACCTCACACTTATTATACAAAAGAAAAAGATCGTTGAACTTTTCAAGACCACAAACAAATAAAAAGGAGAAAAAAATTAAGAAAGCTAACTCATTAAATAACTGAGTTGATTTTATGCTTAACAATTTGCAGAACACAAGAACATACACCAATTGTTTTTTATTTGTTCTCAATGGATACATTACATTCTTTCCAGATTATGCTCTTTTCTCCTCAAAGGGAAGATTAAAATATTTGCATCTCATTAATTGTTGGTGTTCATGGCTGGTTTGGGTTTTTTTAACTAATAAAACAATCCTAAGTTTTCATTTTCAATATACACTCTGCAAATTTTCTCTGAGTTCACACTCAATGCAAATTCATAATCTAGGATGACTTTTCAGTTAATTATTTTTGTAGCTGGTCCTTTAAAAATCTGACAGAGGCAGGAAGCTGAACAATTTTGCTCCCATCTGTTCTTATCATCCTTCCTTCTCTTTCAGTACCAGTGTCTTCTTTTTTCCTTCCCTTCTGAGATGGCAGAATTATGGGTTTCCCTCCAAGGTCCTACTGTGTCACACCAACCAGTGCTCAGCAGCAATCAAACTCACTCTGTGCAGCCTTTACAAGGGCATAGGTACATACCTCCTAAACTGTCAAGATCTTCAAGTATCCTTCCAAACCTGCAATATAAGGGTTTGACAATTAAATACTTACATACATGGCAAACAGAAGTTAACAGTTTCCTGTAGGTGAAACATGGTTTCTTTGTTACCTTACACTGTTGTGTACATTCAGGTACTTTTCTCTTATTTGAGGCTGACTTCCTAGAGGTAGAATAACTTCCAAGTAGCTATCCTTCATTCTCCTAGGAGGGAGATCTTCCTGCCGTTTTGCCAGTAAAGTATGAAGAGCTTTTCTTTCTTGCATTGCTTGCACATGATCCCTGGTAAGAAAAAAACCTTTATTCTGAAGTACAACAAGAGAAGTGAAACCCTAATTAAAACATGTCACAGCAATGATTATCGAAGTTAATCAAAAAGTAGTAGAAATAGCAAGACACAGTGAGCATGCCTTAAAAAGAAAGTGAAATGCACAAAATGAGAGATGCTAAGCAAGACTACTGCAGAAATCTTTTAAATAGTTTGTGTACAAGTGTACATACTTCACACTAATGAGATGAACAAAATGCATCTAATTCTGAATGCTATCAAAATCATTCCCCTTGAAAAGAATAAATCACACATAATTTAACCTATGAGGTCTTGTGCATATTCATGTCTTCCAGAGCTACAGTATGACAAATCTTCCACACTTTTAAAGGACTTTTAAAGAACTGACCATCAATTTGCAATCTCTCCCAAGAAGTGAAGTAGATGTACAGTGTTGGCTAGCACTAATAACAAGCAAACTAATCTGCTAAGACTTGCCATCATCCACAGGTGAGTTCCCCCTTTGCAGCATCAGTTCTAACAGCAAGCTAAAAGACGAAAACTAACCTACTTCTCTTTCTCTCTTCCTACACAGACATCTTAAAATTATACCGGAAAGTTACAGAAAGAAACAACACAGAAAAGGGAGAGCAATTCCTTCAGAGCTGCTTTTCCAGCACCACCAAGTCAGAGGGGCTGCAACTGTCACAATGGAGAAGGAGCCAGCTTACTGTCACTTCTTTCCAATCTACCAAGTTGATTCCTTGCACAGGTATCTCCAAGATGTAACAGTCTTGCCCAACATGCTCTCTTACCTGCTCCAAAGTTCCCTCCCCTTAAAAGTGCAACCTGACTGAATAAAGCAAGTATTTCACAACATCTTTAGACTCAATACCCATCTATTAAAAACCTAAGGGTTAAACATGCAACAGTTCTGGTATAAAGCCAAGCAGTAAACAAAAATATGGATCCATTTCACAGAGCAAGAGAATGCATAAGACACTAAGCAACCAAATTTAATGATAAATTTCTGGATGAATGCCATTCCTTCAAGTTGCGCTTGCTGCATTGCTGAGATTTCAGTGACATTGTGTTTAACAAAACCAATTAAAAAAAAAAAGAAATAAAGAAAACAACAGAAAACCTTTTCACCAAAAAGAAATTTTGTCTGAAGTTTTGACTTTGGATGAATTCTGGGTATTAGTCACTTAATATGAAGGCTTACTTGGCTGAGTATTATTTCAGAAAGTCAAGCTTCAACATATTTATACTACCTCTTTTCTGTTTCATAAGTTTCAGGGAAATACAAATAATCCATGATCAAAGATAGTGAAAGTCAAGCAGAAAACTTCAGTTAGTTTCATTTGTTTGTTTGTTTTAAACATGAGATGTGGTTTACCTCATCTGGGAAACACGATTACCATGGAGTTCAGAGGAAACAGAAAGATAACAACCTCCTGCAGAGGGTTACTATTCAAAGTTATGCCACTAAACAGAAATGGAATATTACTGGATGACTACAGAAAGATGCAAGGTCCAAGATGATGCACCTTAATGCTTTTTTAAAAAGTTTTTTCCAAGGTCTTTCAGTGAAAGGCTTAAAAGAAATTAATTAGAAAGTAAATCAGAAATTTGTCTACAAACATAAAGAAACCTAACAATAAAAATTTAACTATATTCTGTTTTCACCAGCTCCATCCTGGCTCCTCTGAGGTCAGCAGCAGAATTCTTCTTGACTTCCACTTCAGAGTGGGCTCTTCAATATGCAGAAGTGTTAGGCTCAACGCAGTAACATTTTTCAACAGACAAATACTGTTACACACTGCAGTAACAGTCATACAGTAACAATAATTCATCTAAATATTAACTAGCAACTGCCCTAAAAATTCTGAGGAATGTTTATATATTTCTGAAATGGCCCCAACTCCATCTAGACTATATTTAACAATGAACAGATTAATAGTTTTAACTACAAGTACAAAAACAGAATAAACACATAAGCAAAGTATTTATTTTTAATAACAAATACAAAATGTCACTGGCCTTTACAAGAGAAATCACAAACCAAAGTTGCCTTTAAGCAAAATCAATGGTTAAAGATGTCCCTCCAACATGCATTCCTCCTCTCTCTCAGCATTCCAGATATGTGTACATCAGTCCTTCCCCAGCTCCCTTTTCAGAACCCCTATCAAGCTGTTCCTGAGATCTGTCCTCTCTAGTCATCCTGTGGCCTAACTCTGTTAAATCCCCAGCTGTTCAGTCTCCACATGTATCAACTCTTTGTCACTCTATTTTTAAAGTGAGCTCTCAAAGGCTACACAATCCACATCCACCAAACCTCTCTGTATTAAACCTGTCATTCTCAAGCACTCTGATCTGTGGTCTCCCTGGCTTCACTTCTTCACAACAGCTAAAAAATTCATTACTCTGCAAACCATTTCTGCTGTATTTTGTACAGCACGAGAGAAGTACTTGTCTAAGAAAAACACTGCTGTGGTGATCCTGGCCTCAGTCTGCTCTCCCTCCAGGATGGGAGCAGTGGGAAAAAAAAAAATAGATGGAAGATCAGACTTGACCAGAGCCCTCTAAAATCTCAATTTTCAAATAGTATTTCCCTATGGCATGTTCCTCCTCAGCCATTCTGGGATGTGGGAAAGGCTTTTTCATAAACAATTTCTAGAACGCTTTTTAGCTGACTTGATGAAACGTTCAAGCCCCCTCATGCTTACATACTTCTCTTACTAAGCAAAAATCAGCTTCCCAGATTCAGAGATTTTTATTAGAATGACTGAAGTTGCGTTTAGATAAACTGAGTCAGAAGGCCTGGACACATGAGACACATCACCCAGGCAAGCCTCTCTTCATTTCCCTATCACTGCACAAAGTGGGAAAAAAGAGTTCAGCAAACACAGCCAAAATTAACAACAAAACATGGGACCAACCAAACTGCAATGTGTAATTCCTCCAGACTGCTATACTGACTTTTCCAGACTGTAACAGCAGAGGGTTACAGTCAACTCTGGCTTATTCAATGTAATGGAGGAGGGGGAGGAAAGTAACTTGAATGAAGCCAAACCAGCAGTTATTTAAAGTATACGTAAATTAATCAAAAATTAAGTTAGGGAAGACAGGAAATGTTCAAGATGCTCCTGATTAAGAAGACCCTGATCCCAAGCTGACAATTTTCCAAAGAGACAGGGGTGCCATTCAGAACACAGCCTGGTACACAGTGAACAAGCTCAGCTGCCTCTGAATCCAGTGCAGGATAAATCCACCATGTGGGCAATCCACCTAGAGATAACTCAGGAGGAAACAGCAACACAGCATTGACAGCCAGACTCTACAGCTCGTAACTCCCACTGGATTTAAAGCTCGTGGGACAATCTTGTAAGCACCAAGATCAGGTATTTTGTTTCTGCCAGAGAAATCTTAGAAATTTGTGATCCACAAAGTACCAACTCAGAAGCTTTGTTTCAATTACCTTTTATTGAGATCTTTTTCTTCCCCTGACAGCAAGCTAACTATTGCTAACTTCCACTACCACAACCCTGAGCTCCACCTTGGTTTCACAAATGAAGTAAAATACATGTAATGCACACTGTACCTCCAGTTGGTAGATGCTCCCACTATATCCCTCAATTTGCTCCGCACTGGAAAAAAAAAAATCAAAGCAAATCAAGCTTAGTTCTGCAAGTGATAAACATGAGGTTGCCTCATGTTAAAGGCACAGTCCTCATCCCAGAACAGGAAAAATAAGCAAATTCATGCAAATAGCAGCCCAGAAACGAAAGTTTGGCCAAATTCACTGCTGCTGTTAGTAGGCATATCACAGTAATGGGTTGAGTAACATGATGCCATAGCTTATTGCTATATAAGCTTATAGCTTATATTGCTTATAGCCAACAAAGAGTGTTTGTTAGTGCAATCAGTCACCTCCAGTGCTAATTAACAGCTGAAAGACAGCATGGATCAAGATTACATTGGGGAATTTTGATGTGAAAATACTACAGCCTAAACACAAACTGTGGAGATAACACAAATCAGAAAGTCATAGAAGAACTTAAAAGGGAACAGTGCAGCTGGGAAACGGGGAATAAGGAGAATACCAATTAAATAATCCCACCCTCAAAGGCAGGCAATATCAGCAGACTGGCTCTTGCCAGCAGTTTTTCATAGCCCAAATTTTTAGCAGTCTGAAAGAACACAGTGTTAAGACACTGAAGACAGGCCTGTACAATTTATTCTGGCCCTGTTTGCACTCTCAGAGTTAGTAGTAGTTCTGCACAAGTTTTTCCTAAATTTTAAGAATAATCTGCATAAGCATCTTTTTCTATTCTTTCTCAGATGAGATTATTAAGTGTGCTAAGGTCCCATCAAATTTACCAAACTACTCCATGGCTGGTGAATGTCGGCTATTTGGAAACATCAGAAAACAAGCAGCAACAATTCCCAAGCTCAGAATAGAAGTTGAGAATTGCATAGAAGAGATTCCTTTCCTATTTACAAAGAGTTTTTTTACTAGATGGTTCAAATGTTAGGGACACATCAAGGAAGAGCAACCAAAAAATATCCAGAATTTCATGGGTGAAATTGAAAGAGGCTACTGGTGAGTCACAAGCTGATCCTTTATCAGGTTTGGCATTTTTCAAACTAAATGACTGGTCAGAGTATTCACAGTGATCAGCAAGCTGGCCTATAAACCCTGAAGCAAGCCTAGCTGAATTCCTAGGATTTAAATCACATTCCACTCGCTCAGTCAGATCCACTCAGCTCTGCTCCCCTCCCTCCTGAGCCACTTCAGCTTCTGCCCAAGTCCCCCCACAACACCACTACTACTATACCGCAAACCTCCCCTTCCCTGCTCCTTCCCCTGCAGCACCCTTAGCCCCTGACCCTACCCTCCCAGCCTGCTTCTGCTCTGCCTGCCTGCTAGAGAAGCACCAGCCTGAGTCAGAGGCAGGCATGGGAATGACTTTTAGCCAGCACATGGATCCAGTGACTCACCAACAGCCAGCAAACACCAGTGCCCGTGGCTGACTCCAGCACCAGCTCTGGCACCCTAACAAACCTCTGATTTGGAAGCCAATTTTCACAAAATTTGTGGAAATATGTCTCTCTCTGAGACTGGTGGCTCATCTCTTTTGGCTGACATCACCAAAAGGTTCTGGAAGATGAGGAAGACAAGAAGATAGGCAGACAACGACAAAAAATAGATTACTTAGGTCTCATTTCATTATAAAATTAGGCTAAAAACATGTTTTGAAATTAGGAGATTTCTACTAATTCTAATAACAAAAAAAATTTCAAGGAAAGAACCTGATTGAAAATCTTGAGAGTTGATTTCTTTTGGAAACAGGGAAAGTCTGATTCCTTTTTCCTTAAGCAGCAGCAGGCTTGCTTACAGAATAGGTATTACTTTGTTGTTACTCATACTCCACCTGTGAAGCTGCCATAGCATGCATTTGATCAATACAGTGTTAGCAGAGACACTGTTACAACTTCTAGAACATAAAACCTCAATTTTTCAACAGTGTGTAGACTGTGCTGGGATGAACAGGGAATAAACAGCACTTTCTCTTTGTTTAAACTACATTAATCTTCATTTTCAACTCTAAAGAGGTAAAAAGCTCTGAAAAAAAAAATCTCAGGTCCAAACCTGCAAAAACGTATATAAGCTGTTAGTCCCATTTAATACATGTAATTTCAGTAGGTAACAAATAAATTTTTTAGGTATAAAAATAAGTATTTTTCCAGGCTGAGAACACATGAAAATTTTTATCTTAACAATAAAAGGAACACAGTGTAAAGTTTCTAAATGTTGTCAAGCCAAATCTAGTCCATTTTATGGCTCATAAGTACATAGTTTTTAACTTTTTCCTTTTTTTCCTCCTGGGAAGACTATCTTGCTCTTCTAGATGGTAGAAATTTAAGTAAGTAACAACAGAAATTTAAGAAAATTAAGCACAGAAATCTGTAAGCTATTTCTTTTCTTATCTGACAAATGTCTTAAGTGTGCAAAACAGTTACAGCAAATGGGACCTCTCCATCATGCTCACATGGCATATTTCACAATATCTCCTGAACTGTGATCAGTGGATCATCAATGCCAGAGCAGCAGGGTCTGAGTTTATTTGCCCTGTGCTGTGGAAAGGGGCACGAGGAGGGCAGCTGGACAAGATCACTGCATTCATCTCAACCATGCCCCTCAGGCTGGTGCCTCCCCAGCTGCATCCAGGTTCAGGCAGAACCCAGTACACCAGCTTTGGTACAGAGTTTGGTCTGGACTTAAGCGAAGGATGCAGACTCAAATGTCTAAAATGAAGCCAAGTACTGCAGGAGCTACTGCTGTTACAGATTTTGTATCCCACAAGCCTCTTAGAAATGTTCTATCCAGCAGTGTAGAGAGAGTGTGCCGACAGAGATTCAGTGCAACAACACTGCCACAATTAAGACCAGGGTCATTCACCAAAGGCAAAAGGGGTTTAAGCGAGGCAACAGAGAAGAATAATGGCACTTCATTTTTCATCAATGCTAAAGTAAGGAAAAACAGTAGCTGAGTAGCTTTAGTGTTATAGCAAATATTTTAGTATGTACAAATTACCACAACACACCATTATTCACATGAATGGGTGACTGTCCTGTGGAGTACAAAACACAGGTTAGAGTAACCATGAAAAGAAACAATGCAATTTATACCTAATAAGGAGTTACTTGATTATTCTACCTGCTTCAGTTCTGTTTAGGCACATGTTCTTTAATTTTAGTAACTGCAGGCAATCTATCCTTGCTTGATTTACAGTCAGTGTCCTTTTGTTTTCAACTCAGTTTGTCCTTTCCTCTCAAGCCAGCTTTCCAGCTCCCTGTCCACTGACTCTCCGTGGTATTTGCTTGCAGTGTAATCCCAAATACCTCTTCAAATTGGGGGCTACCATGTACTGTTGACAAACACTGTTAAGTTTGGAAAGAGTATCTGGAGCATTTTTCAGGAAGTGGGATAAGAGTTTTTTCAGAGGAAAATTCCAAAGTCCTGCTTTGTGTAGCCTTTGGGAGAGCCATGGAAGAAGTGAGGGCATTCACAATGGGAGCCCACAATTGTGAAAACAAATCATGTGAAAAACTAGTAAGAAAAAGTATTTGGTGTTTTGTGAAAGCATGGATACCAAATTGAAGGTATAGTTTACATAACAGTAGAATAGTTTACATACCAGCAAAACCTTGAATTTGAACAGTTTTGAAACAGACTCTCAAATATTTACAGTTATTGTAGTCCACAAAACATTAGTACCCCTTGGAGTACCAGGATGACCACACTATTTCACTATTTTTACTAGCCTTCTAGATGGCATCATTTTCAAATATTCAAATAAACAATCAGGGCACACTGCAAGTACACACCATTCCGTATCCTTGTTTCTCTCCTTTAACCTCCTAAATTACCATTTATTAACAACAATGAAAGTAAGTTCTCTAACAACAAATAACCCTCACTCCTCTTTTACTGGATAACCAGTAACTATTGGTGACTTCTGTTTAGAAAATAAAGGAAAAAAGAAGATCTCAGAAATAAGCAGAACTCCATGCAGAAATTATTTGTACCTGGCTCCAGCCTTTTTCCTCCTGCCCTTTTCTCAGTACAGGGGATTAGAATGCAAGAAAACCTTTTTAAAAGCTTCTGAAACAGGAGCATTACAGTTTATTACTGTTAGAGCACTGAATCAAACTTTCAACACAAAGCTCTATTGACAAGAGCAATTTCACGAGGTAATGCTGCTGATCCGATAAAAAGATTTCTGCAAGTTTGCGAAATCTCCAGGATTGACAGATTAAAAGTTCTGTACAGCATTATTTCCACTCAATTCCCCACTTCTTGGCCATTCTCTCCAGTCTCATTGTACTGATCTGCACTACATGGACTTTCTATCAAGACCCAAGCTGAGCAGCAGTTATCCTACCAGAAAAGAACCAGCTCTGCCAAGGCTGAAGAACCAGAGGAGCCTCTAAATCTGCAGTTTCAATGATTACGCATATTTGTGCCATTCACCTCCAAACATGCAGTGATTTTCTGCTGCTTCCTAAACACTTCTACCATGAGCTAACAGACAAGGGCACGTTCATTATCCAAACCATATTAACACATGAAGGGACACCACCTGAAAAAATAAACTCCTTAGTAACATCATTAAATCTTATGGAGCACAGCCATCTACCTTACCTTCAGACATGTCGAGAAGCCCTGGGGAGGCACTGGTCCCAGAAGTGAGTGTCCTAGCCAGAACGGAAGGAAGCTTCCTCATGATGCACAACCTATAGGCAGAGTAGAAGAATTTAGTGTCATTAAAAATAATCCCATGAAAATAATTTAGGATTTAATTTTGGAATTATGCTGGTGACTTCAGAAACACCTGCCATTATTTTCACCTTGATTTTTAGAACTAGATACTATCAGTGCAACAGTTCCAAGACAGTTGAAATTCCAACTGATACCTTCCCTTAACTAAAAACAAGAAAGAAGAATGTTTCACTGGCCGTAGTTGTTCTCTTCATTGACTATTCAGATGCCCTGAGACAACCAATTTAGACTCAGCACCAGCTTCTACCCTGTAGCATCTTAACACAGATGGGGTCCATGTGCCTCTAGGAAACCATCCATGACCCTAACCATGCACTTTTCCTGCACTTGGCTGGTGTGCATAGCAGTGAGGGAGGAATATACCAAAAAGGATTTCACCCGCAGCCCCATTCATCTAAGTCTGCTTTTCTCCTCCATGGCTTAGTACTGCAGCAACTCCAAAAAGCCTGAAGTGCAGGATATAATCCTCTTAGCTATGAAGCAAGAAGGGACAACCGTGAAACCCTTGAGAGAATGTAATCCACCTACAATTCACTAAGCGTTCACAAGGTAACTGGCCAGCACTACTCCCCTAGGCAAGCGTAACTGTGGTAACACAAAAAAACACAGAGGGTGGGTAAAACCCCTTGTGATAACTCACAGCATCATCCTGACAAGGAATATGGATTGCTGGTCCCTTAATTCTCTTCCTCTGGGACTGGGGTTCTACTTTGAAAAAGGAAAGGTGGAAGATCCTCAAGCACCAACAGAAAAGCAAGGCCATTTACACATCTCTCTCCCCCCTTCATGTGTATCTACACATATATACCATGTACACACATGCTTTCACTTTCTGCAGATACACATGGAGGCCTTAAGAGAGTAAAAGGGAACACAAACAGAAACACATACACACACAAAAAGAAAACAAAAAAACTTAAAAATAAAAAACTCTGAAGGCAGTGGAATCCCGTATGCACCAGGAATGATGTGAATGGCCACAGTGAAATGCCTCTGTGACTGCTGCTGCCTCTGGGCTCGGTGTGTCACGGCCCGGCCAGCAAACCCTTCCCGCTGCGGCCACAGCCCGCAGGGCCCCCTCACTCCCGGTGCCCCGGACCGGCCCGGGCGCCGCGCCCGAGGCTGCGCTGCCCGCGGCGCTGCTCCCGTTTCGGGGTGCCCCGCCCTGGCCGCGCCCCGAGTCCCTCATGGCGGAGGGCGGTCGGCCGCGGGGCGAGGGTCGGGGCACGGCCTCCCCTGCCCAGGCCCGGGCCCGCCGGGGGCACCGTCTCCCCACCCGGGCCGGAGGACGCGGGGGCCGCCTTACCGAGTGGGCAGCATGGTGCTCGCTGGGGCTGTCACCGCGGGGCCGCGCCTGCCCCAGCCACACGGGCCTCCCGCAGCAGCGACTCGCGGCTCGCCGCGCACGGAGAGGGCTCCGAGCCGCCCGCAGCTGGCAGCCGTCGCCCTGCCCACCCCGGGATCCCCGGGCGGCACCGCCCGGCCCCGGCCTGCCCCGTATCCCTGTGGCAGCGCGGCCGCTCCCGGGGGCGGAGGTTGGGGCAGGACACCGTTAGTCGTCGGGCGGGCCCGGCAGAGCGGGCGGGCCCTACCGGGACTTGCTTTTAATAAACATCGTTATTTTTTGTTTTTAATGCTGCGTTTTTTCACTGTGCCGTGTGGAGGGCGGGCTGACGGCGCTCAGCTGGGCGCTGTGCCCGGAGCCTGAGGCGCGCCCCAAGCCGTCACACCGCCGTGACTAACACGGCCTCCTGCCCCGGGCCGTCACTTGGTGGCACTGCTAGGGAAGGTAACTGAGAGCCTCGGAATTTTCTAAGGAGAAGAGGCTTAAGATCCTGAAGAGTGACGTTATCATTCTGTACAATTCCCTAAAAGGAGGGTGTAGCCAGGTAGGGTTCAGCTTCTTCTCCCACGCAACCAGCGACAGGACGAGAGGACATAGTCTTAAGATGGGCCGGGGGAGATTTAAGTTGGACGCTAGGTAGAGCAATTCACAGAAAGGGTGTTCAGACATTGGAATGGACTGCCCAGGGAGGTTGCTGGAGTCACCGTCCCTTGGAAGTGTTTAAGGAAAAACTGGGTGTGGCACTCACTGCCGTGGTCTGATTGACACGTTGCTGTTCGGTCACAGGTTGGGCTCGATAATCTCGGGTCTTTTCCAGCCTAACTGATTCTGTGAAAATACAGCTATGTTAAATAAGCTGTGTGCTTTGCACAGGCGAATAATCAACAAGTTTAATTAATCAGATTTTTTTTTTAATTTTTATTTTTATTCCTGGGAGCTGACGAAACTTATAGCAGACGATGTGGGGCCTGCCCTGGGGTGTGTGGCAGAGGGGCAGCCGTGGCTCTGTGCCAAGACACCACAGAGCCCATAAGGACCAGAGCCCATGCCATAATCGTGTCTGCACCTCCCGGGCACTGGGATATAAACACCTGTCCAGGTGCAGCCCACGGCTTCCACACCAACCACAATGTTTGTGGTTTTCCCTGGCCATTCCAGCTTGCCAGCAAAACAGTGTACACAGGAGGTACAAGTTAGCAGTGAAGTTGTTAAGCATACCTTGCTGAAGACTTAGCAAAACACCAGAGAGATTGGATGAGGATATGAGAAAACATGTTCTGGCAAACACAAAGTACATAAACCAGAGTATTCATTACATGTAAGGGTAACACCTGAAAAGATGGTCTTTAAAGTCCCTCTAACCTAAACCATTCTGTGATTCCGTGAAAACGCTGAGGGCGCTATTGCAAAGCTTCTCGCTCATCTGGTCGTGGGAAAAAAAATGTGGAAACTTGGTATGCATGCGTGGTGAAAGTTCAAAAATTAAGGTGCCGAGAAAAGAATCACCTCTGGGCAGTGCAGTAGACTGTGCCAAAGACAAAACCGTGACTGTGATACGTAATAAAAATACCTACTCATTGTGCAAACCCCTGTTAGTTATAAGGAAGAATTTAGATGTAATAGGTTTCATTTTAAAGCCTGCAATATTTCCCCCTGATTTAAGTACACTGCAGGATCAGAGCCAAAGGGAGTTCTACTGTATCCAGATACTTCTTTGTATCCAAAACTTTGGATACTTCTACTGTATCCAAAACTGGCTGGGTTCTTTCCCAACATTTATTTCTGTAACTTTTATACCCCAAATCATATGCACACATGATATAAATGATTTTTGGATTCAGGCAGATAATTAGTTATGTCTAAATCCCAAATTCACTAAACTGCATAATTGCAAATGGCAGGTAAGATGTATTAGCCCACAGGAATAGGGTTCTAATGCTCTAAAATATGTTTTCAAAGATAATAAAGAAAAATTATGGTCCTTTTATTGCCAGCATATGAAAATTCATGTAGCTTTATCACATGAAACTGTTAATTTTGCATTTGCCCTGGATTCTGAGCATTGCTTGTGCAGTATTTATTTAGTATTTGCACTATTCTGACAGAGATTAATGTTTTCTATGTACAGCCTAGTGCTGATAAATTGTAATTTTAAGTGGCTTGAATAAAACATCAGAAACAACTGTGAACACATAAATATAAACACAAGGTCTAAGGATTAGGAAGAAAACATTCATGTGAAAATGATAACAGAATCCCAAATGTCCAAAATCATGAAAAATTATAGGTCAATACTGAATATTAATTGCATTTTCTGTATTTTGCTCCAGAGATTTGACAGGACACACAGCTTGGATTGACATACTTGGAAATATTTATTAGCACAATCAAAAATCATTAAATCAGTACATTTTAATGTGGAATAAGGAGTTTTTCTCCTCCTCTTATTTATTACAAACAGAGAACCTCTGAGGCATGAGAGAGGCATTCATACAGGAATGCAAGGAATCTTCCTAGCGAAGGAGGAAGTAAAAAATTAAAACAGGGGAAGAGAGTTTGATTAATTGAACAGTAAAGAAAGAAAGCTGGTGCCCACTTTGAGCCTTTCTGTCGATCCTCCAAGGAAAGAGAATATTAGAAAATTTAGATGCAAATAAAATCATGGTTTTGATACAAGTGCAGATGGGGTCCCACAACTCTCTGAATAAATTGTTCAGTTGCATTGCCGTGAAAGGATCTGGGGGAACTGGCTTGGCTATTTCCTGTATCTTCAGACTAGAAAAGACCTCAGTCTCTGGGCAGGATGTGGGGAAAACTTGCCTCAGTCATTATGTAACGCTCCATGTGCTTTTATTAACAGCTGTTTATAAAAGTTCCAGTTGCATGCTAAAAAATGGAGTGCCACTTGCTATTTTGCACAAATTTTTCAGTTTCTCTTATGAGTAATATTTAGGGAGAAGATACAGTAAGAATAATGGAAATTATGCACATTTTAGATAATTCTAACCATTCTACCTTCTCAAATACCAAAATCCAACCCTCTTGGAAATGCAGATGGATTCACAGTCAGCAGGTTCTGCATGGAAGAAGCTGCTGGCTGGTACAGAAATGAGCTAATCCAGACTTCAGTGCACATTTCATTATAACAGATTATTTCAACATTGGTTTACCTTAAACATGTTTGCTAGCCACCTGCCACCACACGTATTTGCACAATTTTAAAAAATGTTTATCCTTTTCAGGAGACCTGCCACTACTCATTCCTTGGAGGGAAGGGCAGATCAACAGGCTGTGACCACTGAAGGATAAAATCCAAGTCCTGTGCAGGTCATTAAAGATTTAATCATTGGCCTCAGCTACGTCAAGATGACAAGAAACCTCCTCAAAGACAAACAGACCAGAGACAAAAGGAAGAAGCTGTAAAACACGTGCCCAATCAGTCTGATTAATTCACAAACTGAGTTCTTTTGGAATATTTTTGTAAAATACTCTTACCATTCTTATTAAATTTACTTATTCTGGAAAAATACCCCTAATAATACATAACTAAGTAATTGTACTATAGTCTCTGAGATCTAGATATCTTAATTAGCTATTTTTAATTTTCTTTTTTTTTCACTAAATTCTCTGCATTTCCTATTGTTTCATGAAACTATTTTTAACACGTCATGAATTTTTTTTAATATTTCTTCCTTCTGCCTTGTGAATTTGAAAGCTAAATCAAATGAACTGTATTATCTCAGGCAACACAGTATCAGCATATTTCTGAGCAAATTAAAGCAGGACTTTCAAAAACAGTCAAGAGAGAAAATGTTTGGGTCTTTTTTTTTGCTGAAACTTCAACTTCTAAATCATGTGACTTTTCTGACTTGAGAAGAAAGAAACCAGGCTCTTTGTGTTCTTACACAGCAGTAGGTTTCCTGATAGTGTGACTTCCTCATTGTGAAATGCAAAACAAAAAGAGTTGAGACAGCACAAAGGCCGTTGTCTTTCACAGAGACAGTATTCCCCATTTCTGATCCCAGTCTAATAATTTCTAGGGAATGAAAATATCTGTCTTCATTAAAGATATGCTGTTAGGCTGAGTCTGTTCTTCAGTAGTTTATTCAGATTCAGTCTCCCTACTAAATGCCCTGTCCTGAGGGATTTCCAGACTCACAACCCATGAAATAAATTTTAACTTTTCTACTACTAGCCACTGGCAGTTGCTTAGTGATATGGAAATGCTTCTGTTCTTTGGGCATCTCTATTTGTGCTCCAGTAGAGGGTAAAGTGAGCCAGTTAGGGTGTTTGCATAAATCCTAAATTACTCTCCCAGGCCTTCAGGCACTTTCCACTGTGTGCTAACACCAGTCACCTGAACACACACTTTATACACACTTCTTTATACAATCCTGTTGCAGTGTCATGTTCCGTGCTGGTCCCTCTGTCCAAGTGAAGGCCAAGCTTGTTGGATACATTAAAAAATAGGGGTGTGTTGGGAGAGTCAGCAGCGTGACTTAGTGTCTTCCCATATCCCAAACCACTCCTAAAACAAGTCAGATTAAGCTAAATGTAAGGTAAAGAGCTCCTTTACAATATCTAAGAATGTACATGATAGTGGCACAGCTAATAGAAGAGAGTGACAAGAAAACCACACATATGGCAAAGAGTTGCACTTCTCTGGGTGGCCCAGCTGGTAGGTCCATGGACCACATCTAGATCATCATCCAGCTCATTCCTCAGCATACAGCAGTATCTCTAGGT
>VXAX01002162.1:403353-489291 GCA_013399835.1 Leptocoma aspasia | reverse complement strand
GCCGCTCGTCCCGAGGACTGTCCCGAACTGCTGCGACTGATCAAGGTGCGGGCGGGGTGCGGGGCGGGGGGGCAGCGCTGCCCATGCCGGAGCAAAACAAGCCGTTGCGCAAGGGTGGGGGGGCGGGGAGAGGCCGCTCACAACCTCCTTCTTTTCCAGGAACTGGCGAAATACGAGGCCATGGAGGACCAAGTGATGCTAACTGAGAAAGGTACGGAAGCTGCAAGAACTCACCCGGCTGGCGGCCGAGTGACAGCGCCTGTGGCTCAGGTGCGTGTGTATTCTGCTTTTCTAGAGCTGCTTGAGGATGGTTTTGGCGAGCANGGGGGGGCGGGGAGAGGCCGCTCACAACCTCCTTCTTTTCCAGGAACTGGCGAAATACGAGGCCATGGAGGACCAAGTGATGCTAACTGAGAAAGGTACGGAAGCTGCAAGAACTCACCCGGCTGGCGGCCGAGTGACAGCGCCTGTGGCTCAGGTGCGTGTGTATTCTGCTTTTCTAGAGCTGCTTGAGGATGGTTTTGGCGAGCACCCTTTCTACCACTGTCTGGTTGCAGAAGTGCCGAAAGACCAGTGGTCGTCTGAAGGTGAGACTTCTTGGTACTTATTTTTGGACACTAAATACACAGAAGCACCATTTGCTTAATATTAATGATTGTAGATGAGGTTCTACCAGTGGACTGGGGTAGGAGGACTAGGTTAACTGCTAAAATTCAGTAATGTATAGTGATACTCTGCTGAAGTGGTTGCTAATCCTGGAAGCATGGGAGATCAGGTATAACATAATGTGCTTGACTCCAATTATTAAATGGCTTTTCTTGTTTGACCCTGAACCTTTTTGTAATTCTGTTAAATCACATTTTTTTCTTTAATTTGTCCCCAATCTTCAGGTTACAGTCTCTAGCTTCGCCATGTACATGGCCCTTCTGTGTACATGGATGGGCGGGGAGGTAACTAAAAGATCCGTTACACAATAAAGTAGATGATCATAATATGAGGTAAGGTCTACAGGGACAAGTGCTATTCCCAAACCTTTACCAAAGACACAGTAGATGACAGAATCCTGTTTGCACGCTTCTCTTACAGTATGTGCAGAGTGTTATGGCAGATGTAGTTAAAACACTCAGGGTTTATGTTTGAGTGGGCTGCTGTTGGAAGAGTTGGTTTTTCTTCTCTTGAGCCACCAAGTTATAATTGAAGCTGCAGCTTTGGTTATCTTGACTTCCTGGTGCTGAAGGTAAAGAAATCAGTGTAATGCTCAGTGGAAGCGTAAGTGGAAATGCTTGAAATGTTGCTGTAAAGATGGCCTGTAAATAGGCCTTCTGTCATAGTAGTTACTGAGGAATATACATGGAAAGATCAGTGTTTTCCAGGGTTTGACAGACTATTCTTAAGGAAGCAGAGCTGGGGCAATCATCTAGATTGTGAGCTGCTGTGTCAAGTACTTCCTTGTCTTCCAGACTGGAAATTAATCAATAGGGTGTGCATTATTTTGTAGTAAAAGGCCATGTTAGTCCTTACTATGATAGTGCTTTTGAGGATTTCAGAGTATGGACAGAACAGTCTTTTTTTTTATTAGGCTGATAAAAATTTGTCAGAACTTCTGTCTTCAATTGTGTGCTTATTTGCAAACTTAATTTTTAATTGTAACCTAGTATCAAATGTCTGCATGTCCCAGAGAATCTGTATGTTTAAACATGAATGTAAAACTTACTACTTTTACCTTTTAAATTCTGACTAGCTGAAGTTACACCCTTTGTTTCAGAAACATGTGTTGTGGGCTTTGCCATGTATTACTTCACTTATGATCCGTGGATTGGAAAACTGTTGTACCTTGAAGATTTTTATGTGATGGCTGAGTACAGAGGTACCTATTGCAGAATTAGATATCTGAGTTGCTACCCATAGGGGTTCTGTAGATGTAAAATTTAAGTTTCTTCATTTTTGATTTTTTAGGACTTGGCATTGGGTCAGAAATTCTGAAGAACTTGAGTCAGGTATGTCTAAGTGCTAAGTCTAAACATGAATTAAAGGAGGTGGCAAGACTCTAGAGAGCTTAAAACATTGCCTAGAGTCTGGTAAACTCTGAGAAATGCTGCAGTGGCTGCTGGAATGAAGTGGATGCCTTGTGGTGGTAGGCAGTTGCTGAGTAACCTGGCCAGTTGTNTTTTTTTTTGCTGAGACTTCAACTTCTAAATCATGTGACTTTTCTGACTTGAGAAGAAAGAAACCAGGCTCTTTGTGTTCTTACACAGCAGTAGGTTTCCTGATAGTGTGACTTCCTCATTGTGAAATGCAAAACAAAAAGAGTTGAGACAGCACAAAGGCCGTTGTCTTTCACAGAGACAGTATTCCCCATTTCTGATCCCAGTCTAATAATTTCTAGGGAATGAAAATATCTGTCTTCATTAAAGATATGCTGTTAGGCTGAGTCTGTTCTTCAGTAGTTTATTCAGATTCAGTCTCCCTACTAAATGCCCTGTCCTGAGGGATTTCCAGACTCACAACCCATGAAGTAAATTTTAACTTTTCTACTACTAGCCACTGGCAGTTGCTTAGTGATATGGAAATGCTTCTGTTCTTTGGGCATCTCTATTTGTGCTCCAGTAGAGGGTAAAGTGAGCCAGTTAGGGTGTTTGCATAAATCCTAAATTACTCTCCCAGGCCTTCAGGCACTTTCCACTGTGTGCTAACACCAGTCACCTGAACACACACTTTATACACACTTCTTTATACAATCCTGTTGCAGTGTCATGTTCCGTGCTGGTCCCTCTGTCCAAGTGAAGGCCAAGCTTGTTGGATACATTAAAAAATAGGGGTGTGTTGGGAGAGTCAGCAGCGTGACTTAGTGTCTTCCCATATCCCAAACCACTCCTAAAACAAGTCAGATTAAGCTAAATGTAAGGTAAAGAGCTCCTTTACAATATCTAAGAATGTACATGATAGTGGCACAGCTAATAGAAGAGAGTGACAAGAAAACCACACATATGGCAAAGAGTTGCACTTCTCTGGGTGGCCCAGCTGGTAGGTCCATGGACCACATCTAGATCATCATCCAGCTCATTCCTCAGCATACAGCAGTATCTCTAGGTGATATCCAGAGGAAGCGCAGGGCTGACGGTAATTCCTCCATCCTTTCATACTCCAAAGTCACGTTGTTGAGTCTACTCAGATGGAATTTTCCTCATCACACCCACCTCTCTCCTCAGTGGCATACATACCTCCATCGGGATGGGAGCCTCCCTTACCCAGACCACTGGCAGATCCCCATGCTTTAAATCCACTCCTTCGTGCTTCTCCCAGCACAAGGCTTCCCCTCCAGTCAGGCGGGTGACGGCGCGTCTGCCAGCCTGGGAAACGTCCCAACCCCAAGGTTAAACTTCAGTGCTTTGAACCTTTCTCCGTAAGGACGCTCCTGCCCGGGGGCGTACCTCGGTGCTACACACGCTCCCCCGCGCCCCGGCTTGGATACGGATCACGGCTCCGCCATTCCCACAAACACTGAGGCTTTTTTTTCTCTCTCCCCGCACGGCGGTGCACCAATTGCTCCCAATGCCGCCCCGCGCTCTGCGGCCAGGGCGGCGCCACGGCCCCTAACGCGGCGCCCGCGCAGGGAGAGGGCAATGTCGGGCCCGGTTTTCGGGGTCCCGTGGCAGCCGGTGCCGGGAGAAGCGGGGCCGGCGGTGCCGGGAGTCCCCAGGGCCGCTCCCGCCGCCCAGGGAGAGCCGCCGGGCTCTCGCCCTGCAGCGCCGCCCAGCCCCGCCAGGGGGCGCCGCGCGCGGGCGGGGGGAGGGCGAGTCACGAGACGGCCGCAGCTGTTGCTGGCAGGCCCGGGCAGGATTCCGGCGAGGGGCGCGGCCATTGGCTGAGGGCAAGCACCGAGAGCGCTCCCATTGGCTAGTAGGCGGGGAAGGCGGGGCGAGAATGTCTTTAAATAGGGCGGCCGAGGCCGGTGGGGTTCACTCTCCCGTCCGGGGAAGCAGCGGTAGAGAACCGGGACAGCCAGCAGCCGAACGCCCCCGGGACATGCTCGCAGCCTGACTGACCGCAGGTGGCCGCCGCGCCCGGGACACGAATGAAGAAGCAGCTGCTCCTCCTGTTCACACACCGGNATGTGCTTGACTCCAATTATTAAATGGCTTTTCTTGTTTGACCCTGAACCTTTTTGTAATTCTGTTAAATCACATTTTTTTCTTTAATTTGTCCCCAATCTTCAGGTTACAGTCTCTAGCTTCGCCATGTACATGGCCCTTCTGTGTACATGGATGGGCGGGGAGGTAACTAAAAGATCCGTTACACAATAAAGTAGATGATCATAATATGAGGTAAGGTCTACAGGGACAAGTGCTATTCCCAAACCTTTACCAAAGACACAGTAGATGACAGAATCCTGTTTGCACGCTTCTCTTACAGTATGTGCAGAGTGTTATGGCAGATGTAGTTAAAACACTCAGGGTTTATGTTTGAGTGGGCTGCTGTTGGAAGAGTTGGTTTTTCTTCTCTTGAGCCACCAAGTTATAATTGAAGCTGCAGCTTTGGTTATCTTGACTTCCTGGTGCTGAAGGTAAAGAAATCAGTGTAATGCTCAGTGGAAGCGTAAGTGGAAATGCTTGAAATGTTGCTGTAAAGATGGCCTGTAAATAGGCCTTCTGTCATAGTAGTTACTGAGGAATATACATGGAAAGATCAGTGTTTTCCAGGGTTTGACAGACTATTCTTAAGGAAGCAGAGCTGGGGCAATCATCTAGATTGTGAGCTGCTGTGTCAAGTACTTCCTTGTCTTCCAGACTGGAAATTAATCAATAGGGTGTGCATTATTTTGTAGTAAAAGGCCATGTTAGTCCTTACTATGATAGTGCTTTTGAGGATTTCAGAGTATGGACAGAACAGTCTTTTTTTTTATTAGGCTGATAAAAATTTGTCAGAACTTCTGTCTTCAATTGTGTGCTTATTTGCAAACTTAATTTTTAATTGTAACCTAGTATCAAATGTCTGCATGTCCCAGAGAATCTGTATGTTTAAACATGAATGTAAAACTTACTACTTTTACCTTTTAAATTCTGACTAGCTGAAGTTACACCCTTTGTTTCAGAAACATGTGTTGTGGGCTTTGCCATGTATTACTTCACTTATGATCCGTGGATTGGAAAACTGCTGTACCTTGAAGATTTTTATGTGATGGCTGAGTACAGAGGTACCTATTGCAGAATTAGATATCTGAGTTGCTACCCATAGGGGTTCTGTAGATGTAAAATTTAAGTTTCTTCATTTTTGATTTTTTAGGACTTGGCATTGGGTCAGAAATTCTGAAGAACTTGAGTCAGGTATGTCTAAGTGCTAAGTCTAAACATGAATTAAAGGAGGTGGCAAGACTCTAGAGAGCTTAAAACATTGCCTAGAGTCTGGTAAACTCTGAGAAATGCTGCAGTGGCTGCTGGAATGAAGTGGATGCCTTGTGGTGGTAGGCAGTTGCTGAGTAACCTGGCCAGTTGTCCCTGGGGCTGTCCTGGTGCTGTGACCGTGTGGCATTGGCTTTGCAGGTGGCTGTGAAGTGCCGCTGCAGCAGCATGCACTTCCTCGTGGCCGAGTGGAACGAACCCTCCATCAGGTTCTACAAGAGAAGGGGCGCCTCGGATCTGTCCACCGAGGAGGGCTGGAGGCTCTTCAAGATTGACAAAAAGCATCTCTTGAAGATGGCAGCAGAAGAGTGAGAGATTATTCCAGCAAATAAATTTTTTTCTGCAAATATATGTGGTCTCTGAATAAACTCCTTCTTGCTTTCTGTGTATGTACAGTTTATAGTGGAATAAAGTAGTGTGGATGCTAATAATGACAGTGCCGGTGTGGTCATAGAGTAATGGTACTGTGATCTGGAGCTGAGGCATCTGTGAAGTTCAGTATGTGCTTGTGTGCATCCTTTACCAGTGTGGGCTTGTAATCCTTGTATATGGAGACTTCATTCTTGTAAGTGTCATTCAAATGTGTACAATGTACACACTGGTAGTGTTTGTTTTAATTATTGCCTTTTATAAAAATAAAATAGTGTTTGCACTTCATGCAGTAGTTTTGACTTCAATTCTCACAAAGTTTTCTATCAAATAACATGCGGATTAATAAAAGACTGGATTGACTTCAACCTTCTCACAAGTGAAAAGATTTACCATGGTCCCAGTGGGATAAAAGTGCACTTGTGTGCCTGTGGGACCTGGTGGCAAGGTTCTGAGCACCTGAGTGTTTGAAAGGGTGTGGGATCAACCCCTGGTGGTGCAGGGCATCCTGCTTTGTGACCTATATTTTTAGGTATGGTTGGAGTCCCTAAATTAGGTTGCTGCTCTCTGGACAGCTGTTCCAGAAGGTCCAAAGCTTGGGACTTGCACTTACCTGCAGAGCACCTCAGCTGGAAGGGCATAGCCTTGAAGGAAAAGATGTGTCCTAGTGTGGTTTCAAGGCCTGAGTATCAAAATTGGTTCTGACTGGTCACATGAAATGAAAATATATTTACAAACCACGCAAAAAGCTCTATTATGTGATTCTTACACTACCAAACTCAAATGCTGCTGGTGGCATGTTTTTCTGACCATGATTTCAGATCAGGTTCAACATTTCTGCTGGATTTCAGTGGCTGTGCTGAGCTGTAAATGCTGTGTTAAGTGGTAGGAAACCAGCCCCTCTGTGTTTAAGCCTTTGCATGGTAACAGGTGAAAATTATGCTGCTCATCAATTTTTTAGTTGTCCTTGAAACAAATTAACAACTTTGCAGTACTGTGTTTGCCCTTCTGGTAAGTTGATAGTGAAAGTGGATGCGCACAAACTTTGTGCTGCTCTCCTCTTGCTCTCCCATAACTGCAATACAAGGCTTTTTTTGGCCAGCATTGCTTTCACTTCAGAGGAGGGGAAGAGACTTAGCTGCCTTGTAACATAAACTGGTTCATATAAAGCAAGGTTTTAAGCTTGTTGGTCACTGCATAGACCATGTGTCACGTGGAAGATGGTTCCTCATCCTAGAGAATAGTGGGCAGTGACTGCTTCAGCCATGGGAAATCCTGAACTAATTGTAAGAATAAGGTATCACTCTGCCCAGGGCCAACAGAGAGCTGTGCATGGAACTGTCCTTATTTTCTGTTTTGTTTTTGGTTTTAGCTGATATATAGTGAGCAGTGTGCCAGCTCTGCCCAGGTGTGAGGTTTGGCTGTCAGCTGTTGCTTCAAGAGTAAGAATACTAATAAAAAATACATGAGCTCTTGGAAGAGAGCAGAAGGTAGCTCTTCTTGGGGGTGTTGGTGGACAAGAAGCTCAACATTGTCTTGACAATCTGCACTCACAGCCCAGAAAACCAACCATGTCCTGGGCTGCATCCAAAGCCCCGTGGGCAGCACATCAAGGGAGGGGGCTCTGCTCCACTCTGGTGAGACCCATCTGGAGTGCTGCATCCAGCCCTGGATCAACATCAGAAGGATGTGGACCTGCTGGAGTGAGTCCAGAGGAGGCCATGAAGGTCTGAGGGCTGGAGCACCTCTCCAATGCACACAGGCTGAAAGAGTTGGAGCTGCTCAGCCTGGAGAAGAGAAGGCTCCAGGGAGACCCAGCAGCTTTCCAGTACCTAAAGGGGCTACAGAAAGTTGGTGAGAGACTTTTCACATGGGCAAGAGGGCTTTAAGCTGTAGGAGAACAGGTTTAGAGTAGCTAGTAAGAAGAAATTTTTACTGTCAGGGTGGTGAGGCACTGGAATGGGTTGCCCAGAGTTGTGGACATCTCATCCCTGGAAGCATTCAAGGCCAGACTGGATGAGGCTTTGAGCAACCTGGTCTAGTGGGTGACATCTCTGACTGCTTGGAAGGAGGTGGCCTGTGAGGTCCCTTCCAACCCAAACCATTCTATGGTTTATGGTGGTATGGTTCCAGTGCTTCTCGGGACTAACTCCAGCTGGACTGAGAATGGAATCTGTCACAAAAATGACCTTGATTGAGCAGGTCAGGTTCTGCATAAGAAACATCCCTTCCCAGGACTGCCCCTGTCTGTGCAGCACCTCAGCTGCTGTGGCAGCATTCATACCACACAGCCTGAGGCTCAATCCCTCTCCTACCCAAGGGGAGTGGAAATCTGTGTTTCTTGCTTGGCTGAAGATTAAATGCCAGGCTGCAAACTTCCCTACCCTTGCTGAGCCTATACTCTTCTGGAACTCAGTGGGCCAAAGGAAGTGGGAACAAGCATTCCCAAGGGACCAGCCCAAGAGCTGGTGATGGAGGCAGAACGGGAAAGAGGAGATGGTCTCTAGCAGTTCTCACTGAGCATCAGGGTGTTGTAACTTCTCCTTGGTGAAGATGTAGTAACTTCACTGGTTACTCTATGAGCTACATTAACCTCCTCATCTCACCTCCTGCATCTCATACCTACTGCATCTCAGTCCTAGTGCAATCTGTTTTGAAGTTATTTTAAGCTTGTGCTTCTGGCTCCATTCATCAGACCAGAAGGTGATTGCTGTAGAGTAGTTTAAGAGTGGTTTTATTTTGAAATTAACAGCTCATTAGATATCTAGGGCAGGCGTGCTTAAATCTCAGGCCCCAGACTTCTGGAGCACAATAAAGCTATCAAAGCTGCATGACTGAATGGAACAAGCTAACTGATTAGGCATTATAACTAGGAAAGCAAGCAGCTTAGTCAACTTTTAAATCAATTTTAAATTGTTTATCATATCTTGTTCATCTTCTAATGGATTACCATTGCATTTTCTAAATGAATTCTGATGGAATGGATTCTCAGGGAGTCACAGAAAACAAGTGAGGCAGTGCTAAATGAGAAGACCTTTTCTAGCCAAAGGGGATAATTTTAAACATTCACACATGAA
The DNA here is from genome assembly GCA_013399835.1 of Leptocoma aspasia. Classification (NCBI taxonomy): domain Eukaryota; kingdom Metazoa; phylum Chordata; class Aves; order Passeriformes; family Nectariniidae; genus Leptocoma; species Leptocoma aspasia. Next base: position 480,446 of record VXAX01002162.1, on the reverse strand, counting down.
AGGAAATACAAGGACCAACCTTTCAGATATTACTTTTACTGAGATCCTAGTAAGAGGCAGGGATTTTAAAACCAGCAGAAGTATTCACAGTCTTGGTAAGAGCCTCCAACAGTGATGTGGTAATGCCGTGGGTCAAGTAAAGACCAATTTTAAATTCCCTCAATAACTTTTTCTCAAGCTACAGGAGGACCAAAGTGCTCTGGAACTACAATTGAGACATATAGCAGAGTGTTTTCTGTGGCTTTATGTGCTGCAGAAACCTCACCTGGTGTGACTTTCCTCGCTTCCAGGACCACAATCACACTGCCAAGCTGAGTGCCAGCCTATGATGGGGGCTGAGCAATACCAGCTGGCTTTGAGCTGGTCACTGGTGTCCCACCCGTGGGAGCCCACGGCAGCAGAGGCACAGGGCTGCCTTGTGACCTGCAGGTCAGCCGGCGCCGGCTGCTGCAGCGAGCCTGCCTCCGGGGAAGAGTTCGGGAGCGAGTGTTACCAGCGCTGATAGCATCTCCAGGGAGCCGAGGTGCAGAGCTCCTCCTCGCTCTCCCTCTCAAACTCATGCCCCGGGAAGTTCTTCTCACGCTGAGCCAGCCCGCGGAACATTTCGCAATGGCAGAGTTTCCTCATTCCCATCGGGTGGGGACAGAAGGGTGGCCTTGGGCAGAGTCGCGGCCGGAGGATGCGTCAGGACCGTGCAGAGGGAGCGCCGGGCTCGCCGCCCCCTCTCCGCTCGGCCTTTTCCTGTGCACAGGCTCCCGCACAATGATCCGAGCCGTAGCCATAGCGACGGCATGGAAGGAGGCTTTTTTGTCTACGTAAGTTAAAACAAAATATATGCGAGAAAAACAACTCTTCCCCCTCCCCTCTTCTTGTAAAGAGCCTTCGCTGTCGATGTAATTCAAAAAGCCAATGCAAACTTTTCCTCCGAAAAAGCATATGGGGCTTTGCTGGATTCCTGCACGGTGTTTTGTCTTGGGAGAGTCCTGGAGCCTGGCCCGGAGGAGCGGAGGTGTCGGCTCGGGGCAAACACCAGCTCCGGAGCGGGACGGGAAAGCTCGGCCTAATTCCCCGCCGGGCAGCGCTGCTTCGGCCTGGAGGCCAGCCCGGGGGTGTGTGCCGTGCCTCCCTTTCGTTGAGTTTGACCAGGAGCTTTATTTCCTCCGGTTTCCTCCTCCCAGCGCTCGCTCCCCTGGGCTCTCCCTCCGCATCCCTCGGGAGCAGGAGCAGAGCTCCGGGGCGCTCGCAATGACCGACGGCAGCGCCAGGGACCAAACCTGCGGCATTAAACAATTCACCTCACGCAAAAGGACCCGGCTGTGGCCGGTTGTTTTGCTTGCCTGAGCAGGATTGCTTAATTTTGTTTGTTTGTTGTTTTGTTTTGGGTTTTTTGTTTGTTTGTTTGTTTGTTTTTGTTTTGTTTTGAGCTCAGGTGTCAGAGAAGGAAAGCCTCAGCTGCTGCCTGAAGCGAAGCAGCGAAGCAGCACCGAGCCTGCTGCTGATGCTTAATCTCGCTGCAAACTCAAGGCAGGCTCTAACTTCACCATCCAGGCAGGATTCCCTCCCAGGATTCTTCTTTCTCTCACCAAGACCTGGCTAACTTTTTTTGCTGTCCTGACGTTTTTTGTAAATACAACCTTGATTGGAGGGCTTCAGAACCCGTCAGAAGCTCAGACTTGTCCCCACAGGGAGCTTGGGGAGGAGAGGGTGTGAGGTGCAGAGAGTGGATGCGGGCTCTGGGGCAGGAGCACAGCCCAGCACCAGTGCAGCAGATGCACCTCTCCCGAACCTCAGGCCTTGCCCTGCTGAGCTCTGACTTTCTCTGTGACCAGAAACACTCTGTGTTTGATAACAGAATAAAGTACAGGTACACACCTCAACTGAAAATAGTGAGTGAAGGGGAAGAAATTCCATCTTCAAACCAGTTTTGGTTTCATTTCACAGATTTACTCCAGGCCAAAGCAAGAGACAAAAAGCCCCAGGGGATAATTAGCTTGTGAGGATGGAAAACAAACACCCTGTTCAGAAACTGCTCTCAGGTAAATAGTTTTGTTTATTTTGTTTCGAATTTTGCGTATTTTGATTGTTGCTATAGCAGGTGTCAGATGGTCACATCCACTCAAAGGAAAAAGGAACCTCTGTTTTCTTGAACTATTTCCCTTTGCCACTAAAACAGCCTAAAAATAACATGCTTTGGTAAGACAAAACCAGGTGCTCATCCTCTCCTGAAAGTTTGCTGTACAGTATGATGAGGTGGGTTTACATCTTCAGAATCACCTCCCAGGAACCCACTGTGCAGGGATGGGACATGAATCCCTGGAATTCCTACTAGAAGCTTTCCTCCACACAGAAAAAAAAAAAAAAATGTGAGAGAGACGGTAGCTTTCCACATGAAAGCCCATCAGTGTTTCCAAGTAACTGGATATTGCAGTGTTATTTTCAAAACACACTGATAAAACTGCAGGATGAGACTTTGGGAAGCTGGTTGCTATAATTAGACACCCAGATACCACTGTGGAGGTACCTTTGAACAGACTTTCTTTCTTGCTCTCATTATGAGCAAACTCCAGTCTGGGCTCTCTGTGATCTCCCTGAACTTCCAGGTTTGGCCCACTTGAGTCACCAACGCACAAACACCAACACACACCTTGTGCAGGAGGAAACAAGGCTCCTAGTTTTGGTCTGTAGTCTCATGCCTTTTGCAATCAGTTCACATGATAGGATTTAGGTTTCTCCCCCAGCCAGCTTCCTGCCACGGCCTAGCACAAATGTACCAGAACATTTCCAGCCACAGCCTCAGTGTGTTTGAGCTACAATTGCAGGTACATGGGTCTTTTTCTAGAGAGATGGATCAAACTCTGCATTTACTACTCCTAGAGGTCTTAACCTCCATACAGAGGTGTAGCTTTGCCACTGGGGCAGAAAATGTAAATTGAAAAGGAGGCAGGAGAAGAGATCTGCAACACTGAAGGAGGCCAGGTGCAGGGGCTGACCACAGCCTGCCACAGGAAGTCACACACCCAACAGAGGAAGCAGCATCAAGGGAAACAGTTTAGGCTTTTTCTTTCCAGATAATGTAATCAGAACAAACTGTAAGACTTATTTCACAAAATCAGAAGTCTGAGAGGCAAATTCTTGGGATACATTAATAATTTCTGGATTATATTTACCTCCCATTGATGTCATTAGCCATAACTTAATGGATTAGCAAGTACTAATTTTGGATTTGATGGTGTAGGAGCAGGAATTATTTGTTGCTGAAGAGCAACAGGCAGAACTGTCAGATGGAGGCAGCAACAAGTGCTAGGATAAAAGAAATAGCACCTTATTAATCCAGTTTTAAACAAAAACAAAACTAGCTGAAAATTTGAGGGATAGTGGTTATTCTTCAGCCAGGCAAGAAAGCACACCCATTTTATGTAACTACATATCTCTGAATGCTGTAAAGCTGCCAGACTGTAAAACAGGGTGATAAACCAAAGTCCACTGCATTACAAAGTACAGCTGGTCCAAATGACAGTGAAGTCAGGACAAGGCAAAAAAATTCCAGAGGAAAACAAAAATGAATTACGTAAACAAATACTCAGGATTTATAGGCATGGGTTTATTACCTTCTCAGCACAAAGTAATAAAATTATTCTGTATTTTCATGCTGAGTTTGCCATCACCACAATTTGAAATTTGATTACTCAGAGCCCCAGAGCTTCTTTACTTGCCATTTGGGCTCGGTGACAGCAAGCTATTTTCTGCTGTTAAAAGCCAAAGCACTTTTCACCCCCGCAGCTCAACATAGTCAGACATCCCTGCTTCCCTCCCAGGCAGGGCCAGGTTTGCTTCTAGGCACCCATAGCCATGTGCCTCTCCAGCAGTTTGGGCAGCTGGGGCTTCCCTTACACAGCCTTACATCTGGTTTCTCAGCTGGGGTATTTTCTGCAGTAAGCACAGGACTGCAGAAGTGAAAGGTCCTTTTACACAGGTCTAAAAGCAAGTAGAGGTGTAGAGGAGGATGTGACATTATCTCCTGTTTGTTCTTAAAGAAACTGTTGAGCCTTTTGGATCCAAGCAGTGACAATCCTTTCATTTAAGTTATAAAGCATCAGGTGCTCCTGATGTTTACAGAAGTAAAGAATATAAATCAAATATAAATGCATCTCAGGCACGTGCAGCTTGCAATAAAAGGTTTAGAAGCACCAGCATGCTGTGGGCTGTGCTGGGCCAGCCCTCACCCCTTGCCAGAATGCAGACACAGCCCCTCACCTGGCTGGGCTGCCCTGCACATGCAAAGCCCCAGGACCATGGGTACAGTGGCACTTGCAGCTGGTCCTTCTCTTTTATTATATTTTTCAAGGTCAGCCATGGTGGCCTTACTTTACACAGCTCTAAACAGCACCAAGCTCATCACAGGTGCTGCAGGATGTTTCAGAGGAGTTTCTGTGGGAGATGGCACAGAGCAGAGAGGCATGGAGGCGTCCCTGAGTCACTGGAATCTCTCAACCCCTTGGTGCCCAAGCACTGAAGGTCACACTGAGTACTCCACAGGAGAGACAGATGCCTGAGGAAACAGCCACAGACTGCTCCAAGTGTCAGATCCTCCAAGTGTTGTTTCTGGTGAGACTGCAGCCAGCAAAACCTGCCTGGCTGCAGCATAGGGGACACCTGCAGGCTCAGCACCTGCCAACATGTGTAGGATTATATTTACAGGAAAATGGACATGTACTAAATGAACTAGCCTAACCTTCTGGAACTAAAGAATGAGGTCACCCTTGTGGATAAAAAAGCTGATGTTGCAAGAAGAAAGAAGAAGCAGAAAAGTTGCTGACAGACATAGAAGTGTCAACCCGAGTAAAATGACGTTTACAGCATCTACCAATTAGATTAAGAAAAAGATGTGTGCTTGCCTCGTAGACAAAGTAGAGCTACCAATCAAGAGATGCGTGGACAAAGCAGGGCTACCAATTAAACAACACGTGATTGTGTAGACCAAGATAAGAAATAAATATAAAAAATGTTTAGAAGCACAATAAATGGCTTTTGCTTGATTCACATTGAATCGTGCAGGAGTCCTTTGTCTTCTCTCCTCAAACACACATACTTGGACACACACCATGCCAGCCAATGCCAAGACTTCCTTTTCCAGGAAGGCTGAGCCCCAGCAGTCTCATGACAGGGCAAACAGTGTTTGAGAAGAGCCTGGGTTTGTCTGAGGCTGCTTCTCTGCAGTGGGGCTGAGCTGGGGCAATCAGGATTTTGTGTCTGCTGGGACACCACAGCCAGAGTCACAGCTGTGGCCTCAGTGTGGCCTGTGGTGGAAGCATGACGGAGGAGAAACCCACTGAGGTAAACACAGGCAGGCATGGGGGCAAGTGTGGGTTTGTCCTTCCCCAGGCTTTTGGGCACGCCAAGGGCAGAGCAGGGCTGGCAATAGGACTGCTCTGCTGCTGGGCCCCCTCAGCAGCTACTCTGCATCACAGGGAAAGGAAGCTCAAACTTCTCCTTCAGACAGGGAAGTGCCTTGACTGAAGAGGCTTTTGGACTGAAGGTGACAGGCCAAGGGTGTGGCACAGCTCCATGGATAGCAGCACACTTGGCTGCCTGTCTCACAGGCCACGTCCTGGCACACTGGGTAAAACATACACTGAGTTTTATAAGTGAAGAAGTACAGTGCCCTGCCATGAAGCAGCAAGTCTTCCCAAAAACAGCTTTCTGCAATGCAGCTGGCATGAAACATCAATATTTTTTCCAGACAGTCTCTTTTACCAAAACACTGCAAACTCAGGCACCACCCCGGGCCAGGCAAGTAGAGCCGGATGATGTCCAGGGCTGACTTCAAATCAGCCTTGATGTCCAGGGCTGACTTCCCTGTGACACCTGAGAACAACCTCCATGGGCATCCAGCAGAGCTGACACCATTAACTAAACCCCCTTTTTTTTCAGAGTAGTTTGTTTAATCACACAGTCTCAGAGTTATGCGTGACTCACATCACGTGTGAGGGAGCGCACATATGCGAGTTCCTCTTCTTCTGCCCCCTTAAAGCCGTGGTTAAAAGACTTTTCCCACAGACATAGGAGTTTGACTTCATTCACAGCAAATACAGTTAGTACCTGTACCTGTACATTATCACTTGAGTGATAATGTGCATAAATAGTACATGAGTTGCACCTGATCTTGGTAAGTTTTTTGAGTGGTTTCCATTAAATGTGTAGCAGTGAACTTCTAATGCTCATGTCCAGCTGTGGGATGAGTGGGATTACAGTGGGCTGGGTGAAAAGCTGGCTGAAGGGCAGGGCTCAGAGGGTTGTAGTGAATGGGGCTACGTGTAGTTGGTCACCAGTGGTGCTCCTCAGGGCCCAGTTCCAGGGCCAGTTTGGTTCAATGTTTGGATAAAAGGAGGCTGAGGGGCAATCTCACTGCTCTCTACAGCGTTCTGGGGAGGGGAAGTGGAGAGGGAGGTGACGATCTCTTCTGCCTGGGATCTGGTGATGGGATGTGTGGGAATGGTTCAAAGCTGCACCATCAGGGGAGGTTTAGACTGAACATTAGGAACCTCTTTAGCAGGAGGGTGGTCGAACACTGGAACAGGCCTCCTAAAGAGGTGGTCAATGGCCCAAGACTGTCAGTGTTTAAGAGGCATTTGGACAATGCCCTTAACAATCTGCTTTGACTTTTGATCACTCTGAAGTGGTTAGGCTGTTGGACAAGATCTTCTTTGTAGGTCCTTTCAACTGGAATAGTTCTGTTCTGTTCCATATTACAAGGGAGTCTACAGAAAGCGTGTTGAAGACACTAAACATTGCACTTTTATATAAAATAATTTGTTGTGTTTTATTCTTGAGACAACTGTATGAGTACAGAATTAAATAAGAGGCTGTTACAACCACCAATAAGAAGTGTGTACTACATCCTCTGTTTTGGAAATTGCTGCCCATTGCAGCCAAGTGCCATGCTTTGTGTACTTTGTCCAACCAAAAAAGTCATGCTCCACCGGGAACCCCAAAGCGTCCCTGACTGTGTCCCAGCAGGGTGAGGACCTGGTCCCCACAGCAAGGACTGCCAGCCCCAGCTGGTACCTGCTGGGTGCCTCCCTGGAGGTGTTATAGGGGGTTGGCATGGCAGGAGAGCCCACATCCCACAGAGTCCTGTGGTGGGGCTGACTAATGGCTGAGCCACGTCTCCAGCGCAGTGAGCCCGTCTCCTCTCTTTTCCTGCAGGCCAGTGGCTGGGTGCCATTTGGGCTTTTTCCCATGTCTTTTATTTTGTGAAAAAGGCAGGAGGTTCTGTGGTCCTCTGGGTTGCCCATGTGTGGGTGAGGGGCTCAACATCATCTTAAGACCACCCTCCTGGGGCCAGCTCCTCCAGAGCCGGCTCAGGGCAACCCGACCCCGTGAGCTCACACCAGCACTGCCGGCACCTCCTGCAAATGAGCCCCGAAAATTCCGGTCAGGCACTCAGCACCTGCCTGTTTCTTTTTAGTCAGAGGCTCTGCAACACTCGGTTTTATCTGTCCTTCCCTGCCCTGTGACAACCCCTCATCCCACTGACTCAGCTGAAGGTAAATAGTAACTAATAGCCCAGGTAACTTGGGGCAGAAACCCTCACCTCTGCTGTGCCTGATCAAAGGTAACCTTCAAGAATGCCCCAGGAGAAACATTTGCTGCACTTCTCCAGCAAAGTGTTTAATAACATTTATCAATCCAAAACCACCACTGCACTGGGATTATCATATGACATATTGGTTGTGTCTACTTATGTTTTCAGTAAGATAATGATGGCTAAGGCAGTTAATCTATAAAGAGAATTAGGGCACTGTAATGGCACAGGCATGCTTGGAAAGGCCCTGATAACATCTTTGTTATAAACACAATTTTGCTTGTGTCGTTCCTTCCTTTTTTTTTAGGACAAATGAAATAGATCAGATGAATACATCAGTGCCTAAATCTCCATCCCAGAAGCAAGGACCCCTTTTGATTGCCTTGCTACAGGTAAGTTGTTCCCCATTAAATTTTTTTTAAGTCTCAAATAAATTTCCTTTTCCTGAAGTTTAAATGTTTAACCATCAAAATGTTTAAAGAATGTATCACCTACAGCAGACAAAATAAAACTCATTATGAAATGCAGTAACAAGACTTTGGCATTACTGTAGCACCTTGAGTGAAATCAGGGCTTGGAGGGCTTGGAGGGCTGTGCCACTGAGTGCCTTCCCACCTCCAGCTTTGTGCATCCTGGAGAAACAGGTTTTCCTCTTACACAGCTGCAAGTCCTCCACAAAAATGTCCCTTAAGCTTTAACCTGGGGAGAAGTGAGTGGCCCCCTCCAACTGTACTGCTGAGCTGGGAGTAGGAAAGGGGAGAAAGGAGAAAGGGATTGGTAAGAAACCAATCCTTACCAGTGCGGGGAGAAAATCAACAATGGAGAGCATGCATAAAAAAATCCACTGTAGGTTTTCACTGTGCCCTTTTCAACCCACAGTGCACATGTTTGCTCACTCTTGTTTTGATGTTTCTTTTTTTTTTTCTTGTCCCCATCCTGCACTCACTGTGGAGGGAAAGTCAGGTTTGAGGAGCCCACCTGGCCAAGGGTACCTCAATGTTCCCCCAGTCAGGCCAGCTGTCTCCTGTAGCTGCCTCCACGTGAGCAGGAAACTGAATGTTGTTAGAAAAACAAACACGATGCCAACCTCTTCATAAATAAACATTCATAACCTTGAATAGGTCCCTCTTATGCAAGGCACACTAACACCCTTTCTGGGTGCAGGGCACCAGAAGTGCTGCAAAGCTGCTGTTTCCAGGACTTTGGGGACAGCCACCTGGATCTACAGCCTCTCCCACAAGGGGGGAGAGGCTGCTACTGTGCCAGTGTGGAGAGACAATCTGCAGGCACCTGTGCCAGCACTTGGTGCTGTGGGACATCATCCATGGCCCCACACACCATATGTGTAGAAAAAAGGGCTCCAGGAGCACCAGGAGTGCTCCAGACATGTTGGTGCAGAGCTGTGGTCCCCTGCACTGGGTCAGATGTGGCCATGGGGTCAGCACAGCCATCATCACTAAAAATTAGCCTGGCTCAAAACCTTGATGTTTAAAATAAATTACATTTTTTAAAAGAGTGAGCCTATTGTTTTCCAGCTCTTGAAATAGTAATTGACCAGATTTTAAGGAAACACTGTTCCAAAATTCCGAAGTGATAAAAGCTGCTAGTGATAACCATATATGAGGAACTTGAGCATCTGTATATGAGAAACCTTGAAAGCAGAGATTATGAGGTGCCAGAATTCCTCAAGAAAATTACTGAGGTGAGAGAAGAAATGGAAGGAAGGCCTCAGCAGGACTCCCAGGCCAGGGAGGTGCTCTGGGGAAAGCCAGGGAAATCCACCAGAGAGAGGGACCTCAAACACATCTTTTCTCTCAGCTTTTTCCTCTTGATCACACTCAAGACAAAAAAGCTGACAGAAAACAAGCTGTTGCAGAGAATAAAGGCAATCAAGTATGAAAACATTACAGAATCTTCTGCCTAGGAACCCCGCCACTGAGATCCTGCATGAATCAGAAAGGGTCCTACTTTTCCAGTCAGGAAGGATGCAGAACTCTCCTGTTCTCCAGGAGCATCCCTCTGGAGCTGGCAGGTGAACCAGATGGGTCTCACAATGCTCCTCAGCCTTCCTGCAGGCAGAGCAGTCTTTCAGCTGCAGGCAGAGTGGAGAACTCTTGTGCAAATAAAACTGCTCTTCTTACACATTTCATTCCACAAGGAAAATACAAACATACAGGATGTCCCACAGGACTACTAATTAAAATTACCGCCTCACACCTCCTTTGTGGTTATGATTTTATTTATTGCAGTTTACTTACAAGTGGTGGCTATAGGTTTATTCATGGTAGTAGCCTCCCAGGACAAAGGGAGGCTTTGATCCCAGCACATCACATTCTTAGTTCAGAGACTTGTGGCCTGAGGTATGTAGAATTCTGCCTGCACATCTGTGTTGCACTTTACCTCACCCACCGGGAGCCTAAAATCCTTTGGGTTTTTTGCTCCCAGTTCTGTTACTTTGGGGTGTGAGTCACCCTGGGCTGGCTAGCCCAGAGCAGAGAGTGTTTTTATACCACTGCTCCTCTAACATTCCTCAAACAAGAGATTCTCCTTACCAGGCTAACCTCATCTGCAAATAGGACAATACTGTAAATGCAATAATGCTAAAAAGCGACTGGTGAATATCTGGCCTTTTTAAGAGTTCAAGAAGGGTTGTGGTAGTAAATGAGGAAGCACTCACATATATGTTACCCCTTTTTTCCACAAGCTAAGCCTCCTTCCCCTTTACTGTTTACTTCTTGGTCAAAACACAGTTGCTGATTTTAGCATCTGTGTATTTTGCTCTCTTGAACAGGGAGAGATCATACTGATCTTACTCCATCAAGGCAGAAGTACAGCCAAAGGTTGTTTGACCCCAGGGACATGTCCGTGTACAGTTGGATGCTGTGCAAAAGCTGCTAAATGGCAGAAGACTGCAATATTATGTATGAATTGGCTGGGTCTCTCTCTTGGCAGGGATAGAGAGAGGCGAGTAGTGCACATTTCTTTCTTCTTTCAGCCAGTAACAGCTCATGCCTTTCATTGTCAGATGAACCCGGAGGCGAGTACAGAAGAGATAAACACAACAGACCGTGCCTCACTGACCTCCCAGTGAACCACAGACAGGAGAGTGAGTCCTTGGCTCGTGGCAGAGCTGAGTTTTCTCCAGCACCTTCCCCGAGCTCGGTGCGGGGCGCTGCCCGCGCTCCCTGCGCGGCGCCGCCGGGCCGGGCCTGACTCAGCGGCGGCCCCTGATGCCATTCCCTGTCTCTGGCAGGATATGAAAAATGTGTCAAGCCTGGCACACGACAGTAAACATAATCCTTTGGGCTTGCTTTGGTGCTTTCACCAGCCCGTTTTGGTTTGGGCAGTTTGTAAACGATGCTTTTCAGACAGAAGATCAAAACCCCCCTGGCGCGGCTCCTCAGTAAATGCAAAGATGATTTCAACGCGCGCTGCGCTGAATTACAAAACTCCGGTTTTTTTTTTTCCCTTCCCTTTTTTTTTTTTTTTTTTTGTCCCCCGCCGAAGTATCAGCGCAGTGCTTTGAACTGAGGTTACCTTTATGATTCACAGCATGAATGAGCACTTAGTGTGCGCATACAAGAGCCCTGTACGAATCAGGAAATGGCTCTTTCAGGTCTCCTGACAAAAGGAAGTGAGTCTGAAGCTTGCTACATTTACAAAGAGGACGTTGGTGAACTTAATCTGGGGCAGGGGGTGGGGGGAAGGGAAGAATCTATTTTCTTTTCACTGAGGATTGATAAACAAACTCCCCATGTCTCTGTACACCGTTTTTAACAACAAAAATAAATTAAAGGGGCTAAAACTGTGGTGGTGAGGGCCGTCTCCAGCTGCTGCCTGTGATCGCTAGCTGGTACGTGCATACAGCCACGGAGACATTTTTGGCTTCGTGCTTCAGCATCCCCCCTTCGCTGGGGCAGCGAGAGCTCTCCTCCATCTCCGGGGTACAGCTGTGGGCTGGCAGGGAGCGAGCATCGCGGCGCAGCCCTGCCCGCGGCATCCTTCCCTCCGCGGGCTCCAGGGCTCCCCAGCGCTGCACGGGGCTCACCTCCAGCTCAGAGAAACCCACTGAGCTGCCCCAAAGGCACGGGTGCTGCGCCCTGGAGTTGAACGAAGGTACTCCAGATAAAGATATGGAAGATTCACATGCAGTGGGACACAGAACAGCAGATTTTGGAAGATTTTGGTACGTGGCGGGTCCTGTGGCTTCACACCGTCATGGCCAAAGCAGAGAGAAATTAAGTTCTCCTTGTGAGGTTTTTGTTTTATCCGGGCATGCTGGGGCTGAACTCACTACTCCCTTAAAATGCACATTGCACAAGCCCCTGGAAAAAGATGAGGTGCTCTCCTGCAGCCCTCCAGTACTTCTCTACACAGCCCCAGTGGGTAAAGGACTGCACCAACAGCCTTCCTGCCACAGCATCTGTCCCCTCAGCCAAAAAGCGTGGAGCAAATGACCCATCCTGTTACTTCACAGGCCATCTTACCAACTTCAGGTTGGCTTTGCTGAGGAAGAGCTGGACACTCAGACTAAAGTGCATCCTTTAGCTTTAGTCTCGATCAAATTCTTCAGTCTTGTGAATGTTTACAATCACACTATAAACAAAAAGAGAAGTTCCCTGACCAAGCTGTCCCATTGTCCCCACTGCTGCTTTCACAGTGGGCACAGAGGCTCTGAGATCACAGGTCAGGCTGTGCCATGGGTATTTCCCAGGCATGCTGTAAGCAAGTCAGCTGGGATCCTCCTCTCTCCAGAAGATCCAGCAAAGCTTCCCATAACAGGATCATGCCTCAGTAACTGGGGCTGGTGATGGAGCACTGCATCCCATTTACCTGCAACAGCTGGACACAGCATATGTGACTGACTGGCTTTGTACGTTGGTTGGTAGATTTAGACTTTTAAATGCACGCACACACACACAAAGAAAAAGGGTAAGGAGGAGTCAAGAAGCTTAGTCTAGTGCAGGCATTGTAGGTCCATTTCCAATGGAGCAGAGGGGGGAGGAATCTTTTCAAGGGCGCAGACTTATAACCAGCTGTGAGACATCCTCAGCCCACCTTTGATTTTGCCAGCTTTCAACATCAGTGCAATGGCTACCGGAACACCAGCTTGAAAATGTGGCTGTGAGAGCAACACTCTGGAGGAATCCATGAACTTCAAGTCCAGCTCAGACTTTCATCTTTAGGCAGAGATAGCCAGTGATGGATTTCACTGTCATGAAATAAGAGAAAACACTCCAATTGCATCAATACCCCAACATTTTCTCCAGAGGGACCCTAAGAAAGCTGCCAGCTCCAGTCAACTTAAGAACCATATCCAGTCAAAAAAGACCAGAATCAGCTAATGGTACACACTTAAGAGGACAGAGGGTTGTTGCACAATTAGAAACATACTTTTTTCTACTAAAACAACTTCTGCTTTGTAGTTTAGATACTGTTATCAGATGTTTTCCTTATAAACAAGAAGCTTTTGTACCTGTCAAAAGCTCTCTGGAAGGGGGTTAACCTAGGCAGCTGCCAGGCCACCCAGGTGCAACAGCCAACACTGCTGTGAGAGGCTGCATCCAGGAAGGTCCAGTGGGAAGCCATGCAGGCCTTCCCAGCATGCCTGAACAGCCAAAATGCTCTTTGTCAACAGCAGTTTATTGTGATAAAACTGGCTTTAGAAGTAGCTCAGAATTCATAGGAAGGTACAAAAATAATAATAACAAAACAAAACAAAAAAGGGAAGAAGAAACAAATGCAGCAGTTTACATTTGTCTGGAAGCAATTGTGCTCACACTGAGGTTTTTCTGCTATTGAACAGCAGTAACAAGTCCCTTCAACTCCCAGGGCACTGTTTTCTCAAGGGGTAAAATGCAATTCCCTCCACATCAATCTTGGTCTTTACCCCTCTCCTTGAAGGTGACAGATGCAATGACAAATGCTCCAAACATTTTAATTATGACTTCTGTGAAGTCTGTGCCTGGGGCTTCCTGCAGTCAGACCACTGAGTCTAAACCAGAGTTTTGCAATGCACATTTGTGGCAAAATCCTGTGTGTTTATTGAAGGCTGCAAGACTGTGCACATTCACCTGGGCTAACTGGATTATTCCAGGCTGGTGATGCTCCTTCTAGCAAACAGAGAGGCTTCGTTGTCACTTTTGACATGAGACATGCTGCCTACAAGAATCCTCATCCCAATGTAGGGCCATCCTGATGACCTCCAGTTCTACAACTTTCACATGCTGCAGATTAAAGATGGTGCTTTTAAGAGAGAGCACTGCAACCTGGCCCCAACCTCTACTGCAGCCAGTGTAGCCAAGGATGCTGAGATAAGAACAGTTTCAGCTGCACACAGTCCAGTTACCAAGCCAAAAAGCTTCATGTGGAAGGATGACCAAACACAATGCTTGGGTGGGGAACATGCCATTTTTAGCCTATACTGTAATACCCAGAGGCAAAGTCTGGCAAAAGACAGCACATGCAGCACAATTTAGTTCCATGTATGAACACACACACACACATATATAGATATGTATAGACATCAGCAGTGGTCACCTCCTCTCCTGTTCCTCATTAGGAAGGTCTGGGCCAAGAGAGCTGAATGTTTACAAACTCTTGGGCTCTTACCAGCATGACACTTTTTTTGTATTTCCTGTAGTTATAAAACCCAGAAGACATAAGGAAAGGATTCCAGCTAAGTCTGTCTTGCTCCCATTTTGGAGCCATCTCCTTGTCATGTGTGTATGCAGGTGCTTGAAGGCAGTAATTTCCTGCTAGATAAAAGCATTCCGGTCTGATGTCAATCACTTGGGACATTTTTAAGCAGCAGTGTAAATATGCTGAATGAAGATCTGATAAAGTTAAAAGAATTTAAGTGATATTTATTTAACCCAGGCTTTTTAAACATGCACATGTGTGTATAAAAACAAATAAATGAATTACCAAGTAATCATGTCCTTAAATGCCAATGTGGCATATGCCAAATATTGAAATAATATGAAACTGAAAAAAACCCCAGGCATCTAAAGCTGTATTCCTAATTCCATGGTAATTATTCTCTATGTGATATGAGAATGCATAAGTGAACAACTATCTTTAAGGGCTGAAACAAATCTACACTTGTACCACAGGAGTGGTGGTGTAACAGAGCAGTTGCCTTATTTCCCAAGTTTCCTTTCCACTACAGACAAAAACACTACTTTGATCCTCCCAAGCCTGCTTAAACTATGTTGGCAAGTTTAAAGTAAAACAAAACCACACACACACCTCCCAAACCCCATGCAAGAACTCTGCTCCCTATATCAACATACATCTTTACCAGCCTAAAACAATTATAAAAACATGTACTGAACATGTTAGGAGATACTGTTTTTCTGCCTAAGGCAACCACATGTCTTATTGCCTGTACTAAAAAAGAGCTGGCCTGTTTTATAATGCCCACACAGACTGGCATTCACACTGACAAGGTCTGTTTGTTTTTCTCTAAGTCTGTGGAATATGCTCAGCTGGAATACCTAACCATGCAATAACAGGAATATCTAACCATGGAATAACAAAGATGTTTAAAAGCATTTTGAATCTGATTTACTTTCCATTTTCTTCCCTGCTCTTTCTAAAAAGTTAATGTATCACACAAACACTTATTTCATCTTATCCTTCCCCCATTCCTCATATTCACTGATTAATTAAGGAGCACTTAAGGCTCACCAACAGAGCTTTAAATGCTCTGAGCTACTTGGATTACAGTAACTTGTAATGCATCAAGCCCCAAAAGAGAGACTCATGGAAATGACAACAAATGATGACAGGGTTTTATTGTGCAAAGATTTCAAAATGCTGGAAATCCTTTTGTATTTCCCTCCACATCACTTTTTCCTCCCCTCCCCTGGCTGGGAATAAGGAAACAGCCAAGTTACTCTATGGCTGGTTCCCACCACGGTAACGTCCTGGTTCCCATTGTGCTGTGCATTCAAGCAAAAACAAGAACAAGCATTAACAGCTCCATTCCCATCCATCCACCAGACAGGAACTCACAGATGCTTCATTACACACCTCCCGCTGGCACTGATGAGGCAGAGGACTTGTATAGAAAGGAGGGGGGGACCCAGACAAAACACAAGAGTCATTGTAATTGTTCCCATTCCCAATTCTGTGAGCTCATGTTAGCCAAAACATCCTACTACTTTCAGCTTTCCTCGCTGGTAAAAAATACAGGCACTGCCAACACCACCTCGAGAACCTCTCAGATCAAGCAAACATCACATCTGTGAGTTTAAAGAAAACAGGAGGAGGGGAAAAAATGGACCATTTTCTGTAACTGGAATTTTATTTTATATATAAATAATAAAGAGACCGAGTGATTTTGAGACTTGCTACTTGCAATGTTGATCCTGCAATGGGACAAGCATGGGCAGACTTGAGTCCCACTGCAGAACAGAGGACAAAATCTCAAGACTGACCCAAAACACGTAGTGTCCTTTCACAGAAGCCATACCAGAAGCCCGAGCAGCAGATCATCAGAGTGTCCTGAGGCAGAAGGCAGATTAGTCACATTCAAAATGGATTCAGATGGTTTTCATATCTTTCTTGGGAAATTGTTGCTCATATCTATATTTTTATTCACCTATAACCAAAGAAAGGGCACAGAGGTTAAGGGGGAGAGGGAAGGAGGGAGAAAGCAGAATTAAATTTATCATAGGCCTTTTTCATTTTTAAAGTGCAATCAAAAATTTTTTTCTTTGATATGGCAAATTGATCAACATCTGTTTGAGGAACATCCTCAACACCAACTTGCTTGGAGTAGAGATATTTAACTTTTCATACTACTGACATTAGAGCACTAATGATCATATCTGTTCTAGAGAACTCAATTCCTATAGTTGAACTAAATGAAAGGACAAAAGAGAACACTTCGAACAACCAAACACCAACTGGAATCTTGTATAATAAACTTGTATAATATATTCTTTCTCAAAAAAAATTCAATTCCCATCAAATGCATGTTTTCTTAATCTTACTAGGGCAATTTAACTCAAAGAAATGGAATGACATAAATATAGATCTGGAACAGAGTGAAAATGAGATATGCCATCTTCATGAAAAAACACAAAAACCCTGTCACTTCTGTGCAACTCCCAAACAGAACAGCTGGATAAAATTAAAGCTTGCTTCTTCCACAGCGGGATGTGGTTTGAGCTGAAGTTTGCATATAATTTTTGATGACAAACAATCTACAATAAAGGAGGTGCAATGCTGCTGGTTTTTGGAATAGAGAAATATGCTGTTGTCTTCAATCCAGTATGATTTTGTCCTTGGATGACCAGTCACAGTTCAGAGACCCATGCTGTGGCAAATCACTGAGGAAATGAGACTGTCTTTATTTTAGTAACCACATTCAACTAGGAATATTACCAACCGTTGAAAATGCAGTGAGACTTTCAGGACTGATCTCATCCAGAATAAAAAATTGTGTCTTTTCAAAGATCACAGCAATGTTCTCCAGCCTTTGGGATCACCCAAATCCAACAAAACATCTGGACTTGGGTATGGTGTTAAATGACTGGATTTGATTTCAAGCACAAGTAACAAATTGCCACCCCCGCAGAGCAGCTGAACTTGATACTGAATTGAACTTTCACCATCTGGTTGCCCTAGGTCAAAAATCCAGCAGTTCCCTTCAAGTGCCTCCTCCAGAAACAACATGAGGTGAAGCACGTAGGTTTCTAAACCAGGAGCACTCAGATACTTCAAGCTCCTGGGCAAATTATCTTCACTCTCTTAAAACCTTCCCCAAACAAAGAAAATGTGCCTGAAGCAAAAGGCTGCCATTTCAAAAAGTGAATTAAGGCCTAATAGAAATTATATTCATAGCAAGAAATTCTAAAAGAAAATAAAACCTATTTATGGATTTCTGTTTGTAATGAACCTTGATATTTCTGCAGTGTCACAAACAAAAGTTCAGTTTTCTTGGGTTTTTATCATTTAGTAGCTCTGTCCTAGTTGACAATAAGCACAACAATGTTTCAGTGAATTTTAGAGAGGCTTTTCGTCCTCTCAGTTCTCTTGGGATTCTTTACACAAAAAAAAAAAAAATTAATTCCATCTATTACTTTTTTAGTTTTTATTTTACATTACTATCTTACAAACTACTTGGAAAACATGTATTCTTAAAGACTTTCTATTCATAGCTCTAAGGGGAAAGCTAAGGTACTCAGTACATCAGCCAGTCAACAAACTCACATTGCTGTTGTGAGAATTAGCAATAGCAATTAAAAACACTTTAAGGTAGCCAACATTAAAAATTAGGTTTTATTTTAAAGCTGCCCATGTAACAGTGGAATGCTGCTGCTCAGCAGATGGGTGCATTCCACCATATCTGCAAACATATGTGACTGATGCTGATGAATGGAAAAAAAATTGATGCAGTTTGCCAGATCTGGACTCTATTTACACAGTTGGCAGTAAGGAAAAAAAAATTCTGGTAAATGGAATACTGCGTACAAAAATGCCAAGGAGTCCCCATAATGCCAGGATCACTTTCTGATGAAAAGTAAGTTTTTAACATGATGCAAAAATAATACAGGGCAAAGAGAAGCAACTAGAAAACATATTCAGAAGAGACATTCTTTATCAACTGATAACAGAGCAGACATCTGACATTTTGCACTAAATTATGCCCAATTCTGTTATAATTATTTGCAATAAGCCTCAAATATAGAGCAATTTTTATCCTATGAAACCAAACCATCATAAAAAAGTCAATAGAATGTTTTCGTTTGCTTTTCTAGACACTGTAACCATAGGACTTGCTTGAGTTTAGAACACAGCCCTGTGGCCAAGTCAGAACTGGTATCTCAACTCGAGTTTCTGCCCTGGAGAGCCTGGAAAATGCTGCCTTCATTTCCTCCATCTTTTGTTCCCAACAGGACTCATTTGGGAGCAGCATTAACATGGAAGGTCAGGCACATCATGGACTTTTACAGGCTGTAAGGCAGTGCTGTACCATGGCACTCACAAATCTTTAGAGAAAACTTACCAGCAGGGAAGAGGTTTCTTTCCCCACCCTAATCCTTGTACAAGGATAATAAAAAAGGCAAAGAGGTTTTTGGAATGGGAGGCAGAAATGGGAAGACGAAAAAGAAAGTAAAAGGCCAAAACCAACCAATACCACAATCACAAGGCTTTCCTCAATTAATTCAGAACCTTTCAAGCAGACATATATTTACTTACTCTAAGGATGAAGAATTCAGATTCTTAACCTGTACAGTGTTAGGGAGCGCATATATTCTTGACAAATTTTAGGACAAATAAAATCATCTCTTATTCTTAATCTGAATCATCTCTTGTAAATAAAATCATCTCTTGTTCTTAACCTGAACAGTGTTAGGGAGTGCATATATTCTTGACAAATTTTAGGACAAATAAAATCATCTGTCCACACTCTCCTAATCATTATGAAGAAAACTACAAGTGAAACCTGAAAATGTTCAGCTTTTCCAAGTTACTCTGCTGCTTAGCCACAAACTAGTATCGGTCTTTGTCCTTTACCTGTTTGATGCCAGGCGATGTAGCATTCTACTTCTGGGTTTGCTCTTTATTTGAAGCAGCATAGACTTCCAGGGGCTTGTCACCCACTGCATCACCCTTGAGAAAGAAAAAATGTGCAAGACATTTCAATTGAGGCAAACCATGATTAATGTTTTTACCAGTACAGAAACCCTCTTCAAAATCTGAAACAAAAGTATCTCACAAAATCAAGTAGTTCATGAGACTAATTCAGTATAATACATTCAAATATGATCTTCTACAAACACTTTCTAGACTTTAGTCTTCCTGTAGTTAGCCAAGCAATTAAGGATTTAAAAGAACAAGTATTTTCAACAGAAGTGCTTTAATTGAATCATTTTGCCTGTATTAATAACAGAGGATGAATACCCACAGAGTAGTTGCTATTTTGCATTCTCTGAATTCTGTGTGGATTTATACAATAGGTCTCTTTTAGCACATATCCTTTTAGAGGGTGTTCTCACACTTTCCCCAACATTAATGACAGAAATCAAAGAATGAAGAGAAGCTTGTTACAGGGTCTAGTCTATCTATTTGCCAAGATGCTATAACAAACATGCATTTGATTACAGCTTTAAATAGATATCCATTTAAAAATACTTAAAGGGCCACACACATGGCTTGGGGACTGAAGCACATACAAGGACAAGCTGAGATGAGGATCTGTTCAGACTTGTGAAGACCAGACAAAGGGGGAACCTAATTCTTATACACAATTTCTTAATGGGCATTTACATATTTGGAAGAGCCAGGTGCTTCTCAGAGGTTCACATCCAAAGGACAGGGAGAAAAGGACAGAGGAGCATGGCAAATTTCTCATAGATCAAAGGGCAAAAAATTATAAACGCATCACGCCACTGATCACTGGAGCAGGTTTTCCAGAGAACTTCCTAAATCTCCACACCTGAAAATATTCAGCACATGACTACCTAAGGCCTGAACCACCAATTCTAATTTTGAAACTGTCTCTGCTTTGAACAGGGGTTTGGGTGAAATAATTAGAGGTGGCACCCACCCTCAATTGTTCTTAAATTCTACACATGGAAATCAAATGGCATTTCCTCTTTATTCTAGAAGGCTATTTTTACCAACATGACTTAAATAAAGAGATGACTGGTGACAGCCAACATGGCTTCACTAATGGCAAAGTGTGCCTGACAAATTTAGTGGCCTTTTACAACAGGGTTACAGCAGTGGTGGAGAAGGGAAGAGTGACTGATGCCATCTATGACTTGTGCAAAGCACTTGACACTGTCCTGCAGGACATCCTTGTCTCTAAACTGGAGAGACGTTGATTTGATGGATGGATCACTGGGTGGGTAAGGGATTGGCTGGATGGGCACACTCTGAGTTGCAGTCATCAGTGTGGTGTCTGAGTGCAGACCAGTGACAAGTGGTGTTCCTCAGGGGCCACTGCTGGGACCGGCGGTGACATCTCTCTCGGCAGCAAGGACACTGGGATCAAGGGCACCCTAACAATCCCAAGCTGTGTGGTGGGNCCACCAGGAGTGCTGTGTCCAGCTCTGGGGCCTGTGACAAGATGGATGTGGACTTGTTGGAGCAAGTCCAGAGGAGGCCAGGGAGATGATGAGAGGGCTGGAGCACCTCTTCTACAAAGACAGGCTGAGAGAGTTGGGATTGTTCAGCCTGGAAATGAGCAAGCTTTTGGAAAATTTCTAGGAGCTTTCCAGTGCCTAAAGTGGGCTACAAGAGAGCTGGAGAGGGACTTTTCAGAAGGGCCTGTAGTGACAGGACAATGGGGAATGAGCTTCAAACTGAAAGAGGGCAGGTTTAGATTAGATATCAGGAAGAAATTCTTTACTGTGAGGGTGGTGAGGCACTGGCACAGGTTGTCCAGAGAAGCTGTGGATGCCCCAGCCCTGGAAGTGTTCAAGGCCAGGCTGGATGGAGCTCTGACCAACCTGGTCTAGTGGAAGCTGCTCCTGCAGGGGGTTGGAACTAGATTATCTTTAACATCCCTTCCATCACAAACTATTCTGTGATTCTATAATACTATATGTGATGGAAAATGTAGCAAAAGAAGCTAGAAGAGACTGTAAAATGTTTCAAAGAATGGGTCAAATTTATATATAACCAATTAAACACAGTAAGGCACCAAGTCTGTGCGATCCTGCATATGCTGTGCTGGAGATATGGACCCAATATATCAAGATTCAATTATGAAGATATTTCTTAAATGTCTTATTTAAAAAATGCCTAGCAAGACCTTTAAAAGGTAATTTTTTCTTTCAAAAACCCATTTTGTTTTGATTACTACCCTGGAGATTTCATAGTAGAGGAAATCACATCCACAAACCTCACCCATTTTAAATTAATAATCTACTCTGTAGTTTGCCTGTATAGGAACTTATAAATTATGACATTTTACTAAAATTTACAATGAATAATCTGACTATCGATGCCTCATCTGAGAGTTTACTCAATCCTGAACAAATGAACTAAAAATAAGTTCCTCAAAGAGAAGCCTGTGTTTTTCCAATTTCTTACTTTAACTTGTAAAAAGCAATTATTGTCTAGGTAAGCTTTTTTCTTTCCATGTCTTGAAAGAGGAAAACAATCTAAAACAACACACACACATACACAAGAGAACAGAGGTCTTGTGAAATTCCTTTGCTTCTATGAGCTCAGGAGATCTCATCACAGGGTTTGCCTTCAATGTAACTATTAAGCCTGAGTTATTTAATTCAAGCCAATCCACTGATAGACTATCATTCCTTACACAAAGTCATTTGCTGAACTAGCAATTAAGAAGTTTTTAACTCCATCCCCTGTATATGCCCACTGTGTAAATAGTGAGCCTAAGTGAGACAGCTCAAGCAGTAATGGGAGTTAGCCAGAAAAGGACTTCCTGTGGCACAGGCACATAATTTCAGAAAAAGTGCCAAAGTCCTCTAGCACACTCAAAACCAGGTCAGAAGAAAAAAATGTGTTTAGATCAGTGACTCAGAAGACAGACTTCCTCTGTGCCAGGGTACCCTCTCATAATCAGAAGCAGGCACATATTCAAGAGAGTCTTTCTACTTTTTGGCTCAACACAACCACTCTGTAACAAATCTGGGTGGCCAGAGGAGTTCACACATCAGAGTTCTATTCCACAGCAGAAGAGGAAATATTTTGCATTCTTGTGTTTCTGACTGTTTCAAGTGAAAGGTGACTCATAAGAAATATTCATAATACATTCATTATCAAATGTTCAATACATTTGGATTCCTTGGGATTAAAAAAAATCATTATTTGAAACTAAACATAACACTGGAATGAAGGGGACTGTACAGTTTCAGTACATGAGTGATTCAAAACCACCCCAACTTAGCTCACACAGTATCTAACAGAGATACATTGAGACCTAAACTTTAAACAACAAACTTTGCAAAAAACTCACCATGACTACTCTGAACAATTTCCTTCCATACAAAGGAAAACACCCCAAAGCAAACTAGCTAAATGTCAAACCCCCAAATGTGTGGTGCCTCTTTCTCTAACATTACAGCCCAGCCAGGTGCAAAAGTTTCTGTTGTTACCTCAGAAGTCTTGCAGATGGCCAGACCCTTTTACACTGATCTTAGAAATGATAACTTCAAAAGTATGTAAGATAGGTATGTATCTTTCATGTTTATAGAAATTCATGAAAGGGAAAGTTTGGTCACCAGAAAAAAAAAAAACAACAGCCACAAAAGAAAAACAAAGGCTCACCTGGGCTCACAGATGAATAATTTACCTTCTGTCCTCTTTTGTTTGCAATGTATTGCTTGGAATAAAGAGAACATCACTGCCTTACCTTATTCATCCTCCCCCAGTCAATCAGTAACTTCTACTTAGGTTGACCATGAACTTAATTCTAACAAAAATATGAAGTACTTTCATAAATGTTGCTCTAAGCTGCCCTGAGAGAGATCAACTTTTTGCAGAGTACATTCCTTCTGTCCATCCCACTTTTAGCACATCTAAATTCCCCACTGCCCATACTAAGGATCCACTCCAAAAGAAGTAATATTTCTTACAAGTTTCATACTGTTTTTATTCTTACTACCAAACAATAGAAGGAGGGCATGTGACAGGAAACAGCATTTTCTGCCAGAAGTAGCTGTTTATCTTTTAGTTGAGATGACCAAACTTTTGCCTGCCTATTCAGAACCTACCAAAGCCAAGCCTGACAAGCATTTTATGTAGAAAGAAACTCTCTCAGCTGCTTTATGCTGTGTTTTAAAAGATGACCAAAATACATGTGACTTGAAAACTCTCTTAAAACCCAATTTAAGGTATGTTATGGTAACAATCTGTGATGCTGATAGTGAGGCTCCCCAGTCAAAACACTGACACCACAATTTTCATCAGAGCTTTCAGGTGAGGAAGGTTCTGGTCCACTATTTCCTTGACACTTGTTCTGAGCAAGTACAGGAAATAAGCCTGCACTTGGTAATACTTGTAATAGACAGGAAAGCTGAGCCCTCTTTGCACCTGGAGACATTTTGTAACCACCTAGCACTTAATAAAATACCCAGAGATAGCCACAGACATAGACTTAAAAATATATTTCTATATTTTATATGTGTAATAAAAACATATGGGTTTAGAAACTGTATATATCATATATTAGTATTGCTAAGTCACTGGTGGCGTCCATCAGCACACCAGACAGGAATGAAAACCAAATAATATGCCATAAAAGTTTCTCTCAGTCTCTGAAGCTGAGAGGGAAATTAGTTTTCTGTGAGATCTCATTACTAGTTGGGCCAAAGTGGTAAAGAGCAAACACAAGAAGAAAGGAACAAGGGCTGAAATAAGGGTGTATTTAGAGCTGTAGTGCTGTTCTGATTTTACACAATTTGGCCACTTCACTAAAAACAAGGGGTGCCCAATTCAGTGTTGCTGGAAGAGAGAGAATCCAAAATTGTTAAAATTACAGCAAAAGTCCTTGAATAGACTATTCAAGTCAAGTACAGAGACAAGACAAAGTGAGAACTAAGAGAAGAAAATTATTTCTCTGTGCTTCAGTTTTAGCAGAGGGATTTTATCCTGACATCCTGAAGAGCTCCATCCTTCAACAGCATATTAAAAGCATTTATCTGACTGACTTGCTGTATGGAAGGGCTACTGTTTTGAAATGTAGGCACAGAAGGTCCCACAATTCATCTTTCTTGGCAGAACTCAGAATTCAGTTGATATGACCTCAATTTGGCATAGGATTTTGTTTCATAAAACCTTCAGAAAATTAACATACCCCATTTATTTTAATGACATATTGCTGCACAAACATGAAGTTATGCACAGCTGTGGTACCTATGACTATCAAACAAATTATGAGCAATGTAACAAATTAACAGAAGCCAAGAAGAGCCACCCATATATTGCCTGACTATTTGCAAAAGTCCTTTGTGTAGCAACAGGAAAATGCTGGATTAAATGTCACAAAAACAAAAATAACGTCTCTTGCTCTGGCATAGTTTCATGAAATGGGTTACATCTGCTTCAACAACAACTCAAGAGTAACATTTAGACCTGTCTTCACTAGTTCAGGAATCTAGCTGCCTAGAATGACAATAAGAAATACGTATACAAAAGCAACCAAATTCTTTCACAAGGTTGTCAAATTAAGACAGAAGTTACAGAATTTATCCTAGAATGCTTTGCCAATTTTAGTATATGACAGTTAAAAGCAGTTTTCTTCCATGACACTTCTGCATGAGTAAAAGCCTCCAATAAAAAATGGAACTTAAACAGAAATTCTTCTCCTTGAAAAGTTGATACTGATTTGGTGGCACTAATAACCCGTATGATTATTTCCATATTAAACAAATCTAAAACAAACCCATCTCTACCCATCCAGATTCTCAACTGTGTATTTTGTATGGTTTCACCAGCCTAGGCCAAAGGAAGCTTCAGGGCAAACTTCTTCAACCAGAATCAGTTCTCAGTCCCCATTCTAGACAAAAGCAAGTGACTTTTTACAGCTGCTGTTCAGCTTCTCTGCACAGCAGGGAGACAAGACCCTCTCTTCAGGAACTTGTAAGGACAAAGCACCAGTAAGGCTCTCAGTGGTAAGAGATCTGTGAACTTGGGACATGCAAGCAGTTTCATCAAGGGATCAAGTACTGTTTCATCATTTGAGTCACAGGGTTTTTGTACCCTGTCTAACCCATCAAGTTACACAGCACCAGTTCACACTGACAGTATCTCAACAATGAGATGAACTTTTGGAGAACATCCATCAGTGGGCATTTTGCTCCTTTGTGCAAGTAACATGTTTTGGCAACTAAGTGGTGTGATTTAAAGATTCTGCAAGGAGGAAAGGAAGGAAGTGTGTTTATTTAGTGGTCTCTGCAATTCTGCAGGCTGTTTGTTTTTCTGCTGAGGTAGCAAGTGCTTGAATAAGCCTTACAGTAAGATGAAAGTCTCAAAAGTTTTTGCCTTCCAATAACAACCACGTGTTCCCTTTTGAAAGCCTGGGACTCAAAAGAAAAACTTCAGCTATTTTTTAATAATGCTGTCAGTTTGTCTTTCTGAAATATTTTAACACTGCCTCTTTTTTTGAGTTTATTTTTGACAGCCTAGGTTTTAGGAAGGTACAGAATGATTA
This sequence comes from Leptocoma aspasia, assembly GCA_013399835.1. Lineage (NCBI taxonomy): Eukaryota > Metazoa > Chordata > Aves > Passeriformes > Nectariniidae > Leptocoma > Leptocoma aspasia. The sequence goes on along the minus strand of VXAX01002162.1, from coordinate 454,713 downwards.
ACTAACCTTTGTTTATTCAAGTTCATTTACTGAAGTGCCTTGGGCCAATACAGGATGAGTATCCACTGATGAAAGTCTTCACTATCAGAAGACTCAGCAACTCCCAGGACATGTGAACATTCCCCCAACCCAGTTTGTTTGGAACTACTCCTACATCCAGCCTTACCAAGGGAACTTGGTCCCATCCCTGAGGTCTATCCAAGTGCAATTTTGTCTCCAAAACACCTCTCTGCCAATCACAGTGAGTTTAGAAGTGAATTTAAAACCACAGAAGCTTTACATTACACACTTGAACTTTTATTTCTTTAAGCAGTAGCTGAAAAAAAACACCTAAAAACCTTACAGACTTTCCCTGGCACACCTTTAATCAATTTGTTCAGTTCTCCAGTCTCTCACACTATGCTTCACTAAGCCACATACATATATTTCCTAGAACTCTGTTTGCTTATTTGTATCAGATTATACTAAAGGAAACTTACAAACAGCATTTCTGAAAGTTTAACTTGAAGTAAGCCTAATGTTTTTCCATAGCTTAGAAAGAGAGAATGAAAAATTTCTCTTCAGAAATAAAGGCCAAGTCACAGTGGAACAAAACCACTGTTGTTCATAATTTTTTTTGTCTGAAAAGGCAGTGGTAAATTCACAAATCAAGTTCCTCAGAGTCCTTACCTTATCACCTTTTTCCCCTGATTTCTTCTTAGGATTATCCTTCCAAAGAGCTTCCACAGCAATATATCCTTGAAGACTCCAGTCATACAGCTGTGTGCCAGCAACCTTTGAAACACAAGTTTTTAGAAAGCATGAACTTAATAATCTAGGCAATATTGCCTTGCTTCTTATTTAAGTGGAGGAAGTCTCAAAACACAAGATGTTTTAACTCTTCCTGCTCAAGCTCACGATGTACAGAGTTAATAAACATCTTAGAAGATAATGCCACATGAGGAATAAGAAAAAACGTGCTAAAAAACTGTCTGCAGACTACCTGAACATACATCTGTACAAACAGAAGTGGAATGATTCTGTGTGGAAACAACCCCAGTTTTATTAGTATTTGACATTCAACACAATTAAAATATGCAAAGTATTTCTTAATTTGACCATACCCATTTCAAAGACCCTACTTAGGGTTGTCACAGCTTTGCAATTTTAGATTTTCTTCTTATTTGTTTTTTAGAACTTGCTGATAGATGAATGTTATGAATAACCAGCTGTCAACTCCCAAAACAGAACACAGCTGGGAAAGACTGTATTTGCTATATTATACCAACAAGTATTTTATGACAGGGAAAGGCCCTAAGTCTAATAGAACAGTATCCCTTGTCCCTTATGTGACATGAAATTGTAATATTTATAGCACCCTTGAAAACTAAAGAGTGTTAGATTTTTATAGCCAGGCTCAGGTCTATATTGACTTTCATATCACTGTTTCTATAAGAAGAACAGCAAAAAGAACAACTTGTCCAACTAAACAGCTATTAAACAAAAAAAAAAACTTATGAAATCAAGAACTAAGAAGGTATTTCTCCGATCTTCTACAGCAGGCAGAGCCACAAGACACAAACTTTGAGAACAGGGCAAGTGTGTTTCTGAAACAGTTTTCTGATGTTTCTGGAAAAGTTTCTGAACAACATTTTTCAGTTTCTTCCAGTCTCCATCAATTCACTATTCAGAGATTTCCTGAGCCACAGATGTTTTTTATGTGTGTAAAGAGGCCCAAGGAATTTCCCTTCTATTAACTTTTTGCATGGAGTTCAAGAGGAAGTGTAAATTTTTAGCATCCCTGTGCCAAGTGGTTCTACTGCTGGGTACACATGGTGTGAAGAGCCACTTCCCCTTGTTTGTCTGATCTGTAATCAGCAAGACTGATTACACCAGTTACTACACAATGGTACAAGGATGTGCTTCTGGGCAGACACCATGTGCTTGCTACCTCACAAAAGAGGCTATTGAATAACTAGAATTAAAAGAAAAGAAACCCAAATCAGCAACTGCACTTCCATGTCACAACTAAATCCAAAATGTAGGCTGTCTTAAATACAAAGTATCCTTTTTGTCACCGTATCTGATCAATTACTTTGGTTTAAACAAGTCCATTGGATGCACTCAGTTTTCTCTACAGTTGAAAATGACAAGAGTCATCAGAATAAAGCACATCAAGTGAACCAGTTAAATCTCCAAAACTGCCCAATTTAAATATTACAGGTATAGATAGTTATTTTCTTTTTCAGTATCCCAAGTGTTCATTCTCTAGCACTTCAACAAACTAGCTGGCTCATGTGAAAAGATGGTGGTCCCTTGTGCAAACAGTACAAACCTACCAGGACCGAAAAATAATCACAATAAACAAAGTGCTGGTTTTGTCTGCAATATTACTGAAGACACAGCTATCAACATAAAATGAGAAAAAACAACTATCCTTAAGCTATATTTTTGTTTCTGCTTAAAAATACTCCATTGAAGTATTTAAAACCACACTAAACGCCTAACAGTACAAACTTAAAAATATTCTTATTATCATATGACCAAGTGATTCATGAATTGCATTAAATGAGAAACTGGTCATTAATGTCACTGGATTAAGTAGCTACATCACAAGGTACAGCATCCCAGACAGTTCAGTCTGCCAAAACCAACCAGTGTTTCACCAGTGCACAAACCTCCCAAGAGCCAGGACCCACAGACACTTTCACAGTTGAGAAATACAGTTCTAGGCAGACTGGAAGTGCACAAGGTCAACGTGCTACAATACCATCACTGTTGAATGCAGCACTGGAAATGGGTTTGTATCCTAAAGTTTGAACAAATAAGTTCAAAAGTCAGATTGAGTGGTTCTCAACAGAGATTCTGAAAGTTTGAAAGAGTTTGAAAGTTTGTTGGTAGCCATGGGCCACCAACACCCATACTGAGCACTACTGGGGTAGCACCAGTGGTCTCCAAGGCCTGAGGTGCCACACAGCACCATGAGCATGCATTACTGACTGTACTGGATGTTGCACAGAATTACACACATACAGAATTTTGATTAGCAATTCTTTATCTACGTTTCATGCTGAGAAACTGTAAACTGAGAATCCACAGGTTTTTCTACATTTACACTGTTAACAAAGCAGTCAAAGTGCCATTTCACAAGCATTCAGCAGCCAACGTGGACCAAGGGACCCTGACTGCTGCTTTCCAACCCACTTTTCAGTGATTTCCAGTTACTGGAATCGTGCCCTGCTCTCAGCTGTGCCAGCACAGCTGTTTATGCCTTACAGACTGAACCAAGCAGGGGACAAGGTATAGGTTCAAAAGACAGAAATAACGTGGTTTTCTGTCAAAGAAACAAAACTGGCATATTGGGCAGCTTTTCTTTCTTTCAAGAAGAATGAAAGCATAACATACAGTACTTTAGTAAATTTGGAAGGTTCTAATAACAAAGGACAAAATTTAATTCTAATGATAGAGTGATTTAAATAACTGCACAATGGGAAGTTGTTTCCAGATGGAATATAAGCCACAGTAAACAGGAAGTATTTAGAATATATTATGATTAGCTGGAAAGCAATACCATTTCAAAACACTAAGTATGGTTCCACCAGAATTAAATAAGCTTTAGTATTAAATTCAGTTCCCCTACCACGTATACAATCTGACCTTCCATTCAAAGTTATTAACAGTATAGTAATACTGGCAGTGAGGAAATAAACCCCTTACATATTTGTGATTTATTAGAATTTGTGATCTATTATTTGATTATTTACTAAAGCAGGGGAAAAAATAATATTCTATGAATTTCTTCTATCTTCAATTAGATGATTAGTGTCTGAAAACTACTTGTTACCAATTATGAGCTCTGTTGCTACAACTTCACTTAGGAATTCATACATCTTAATTAAAGAAAAATTGTTACTTCCAGATGAATTAAATGTTGGACCTCAATTACAAATACATTTTGTGTTTATTTCCAACTCCCCATTGGAAAGTCTTAAATAAAAGTGGGACAGAAACAAAACCCCCACAAATTAAAAAAAACAAAACCAAGACAACACCCAGTGAAGGGAATTCTACAACTGTAAAAGAAAAAGCAGTGATGGAGTACTTAAGTGTGGAAGAAAAATAAAAAGAACAAAATATAAAAAATAATTTAGATTTTTATTACAGAATATTTTCTATTATTGTTTCATTAACTTGGCAAGTGAGCTCGCACTGCAGGCATTCCTTTCTAGGTTTACAGACATTTCCTGAAAGGCTTACAAAACATTTAAAAATAATTAATAGAGAGGAAAGTGTTTCCAGTTTCAGACTAAAGCCTAAAAATTATGGATGGTAAGATATGATATGCTTAAAACTTTGCTTTTTTAAGAAAAGAAAAGCACAAGATAGATTAGAGGAACGAAAACAGTATCTAGGATATTACTCTCCCCACAGAAGTTTCCAAATTCATACGTCTACTGTCCTGACCAAGTCAACAAAGCTAAACCCATTCAAATCTCCTATCAGATTTTTCATTACAGTCAAACTAAGAACTGTGAATTAATCAAAGAGCAGCCATGCACTTCAAAGTTCTCATAAAATAAACTAAGTATTGTGAAGCTGTTAGCACCAAATCCATAGTTAAGCCTGAACTGAGCTTCTTTAAAAACAGTAACATCAGTTTGAACAGCGTTCAGTCGCTTCCCGCTTCACTGTTCAGAAGGCAAGTAGAATTTTAATACACAGTTTCCAACAGAAATGTCTAAGCTTCTTAAATTTTGATGGGTTTTTTTTCCTGCCACTTGTGTAATTTTCAGTCTCTGAGAATAAGTCAACAGAATTATCTGTATTTAGAGCATCTGAATCCTGGAAGCAGTAAAGAAAGATTCCATCAAAGATCAGAGTACCACCATGCTGGCAGAGTTCAAACTCAGCAGTTTTGACACTCCCCAAGTCAATGACCTTTCAGTTTTCAAAGAACATCATATGTTCTTGAGAATATCATTTTACCAATCTGACATCTCAGGGTTATTCACAAGTGGCCAGTAACTAGATAGCAAATTTACCAAAGGCTGAAATATAAAGAATTTCTGAAAGATGCAAGTATGTGCACTGTGAGTGGTTAAAAGCTGGATATGAAACACAGTGTGGTGGAGAACTAAGGAATCTGCCAGTACCACTAAGTGTGGACAGCAAGGCAAATGATTTAACATCAGTAAGGGCTGTAAGCAATTCTGTGGTCTCTCCAGTTCTTTCTCTCACAGGAAACTCATTTAAGCAACTGCAAACTAACATGTTTCTTGTGTGCCTGAAACAACAAATCCATAAATAGGGAAAGCATCCAGTAAGTTTACAGCTGAATTCTTACTCCATTCCAGAATGTGCATGCTATCTTTCTTAAAGCCCCAATGAAAAAAAAAAAAGCAGAAAATGTCAATAACATATATCTCAAAATGTTCTGATGACTTGTCTATAGAAACTCCTTTTTTTTCTTTCAGTTTTCATTTGCTCACAAGATATTTCATGTTTCCTTAGTATTGTAAGTAAACACACAAACTGTACTCAGCATATTGTTGATTTAGTGTTACATGAGGTTAGAGATTTTGAAATGAAATTACATTCCTCTAACAGAAGACACTACTGCAGATGTTAGAGAAAAAAATGTCACTAAAAGGAACATGTCTGATTATCTTTCAGTCCAGACTGCAACTCCTTTGACAAAATAACCATAATTTTGTTAATTGCCACTGACATGGCTTTTAAACGTGGATGACCAGTTAATCTGAAGCTAGGAGGCAACAATCAAAGTAAAAGACACTTCTGCAAAGAAAGGTATCACCACTGACCTTTGCAATAGCAACTGCTTGCTGAGGGTAATACATGGAGGTACCAATACCCATGAGAGCTGCAGGATACACCAACTTCTTTATTTTTGAGCCTGTTTTGTAACAAAAAATAAAAAACAACAAATCACTGTTAGAGTATATGTTAAGTCAGCTGAATGGCCCTAATATTCTATTTATAAACAATTTTCTTAAATACATTTTAGTGTATTTTCTCTTCCATACTACCAGTTTCTTAAGAAACATAATCACTGTGATCAGTAGGGGCCCCCCTAATAGTTTGCTAAACTTTGTAAACTTCACTAAGACCATATCTTTGATTGTGCACATAAAATCCTTTGGACATAAATTGCTGACCAAGTCTGGGGCTAGGACTGGGCACATCTAGGCTCCTCTGAGTAGCAGTGTAGGAAGGAAGGAGGTTGTCTCTGAATCCTGTGACTCAAGAGGAGGATCCTCCCCAGACAGGTCTGTCTGACCCTGTCCTCTATGCAGTAACTGATCAAGTGTACCTGGCCATCAAATCCTTTCAAATCATTGCTTGATATCAATAAACACATTGCTGCTGCTCTCTTACAAGTGAAGTGCATCACTCCATCTGCAACACAAGTTAAAACTAATTATTTCTAATGACATTTTAAACCAAGCTGGATGACTGCACAATATTCACATGATTAAACTTTGAATAGCATATTCTCTGCTTAGTGAGCAGCTGTGCATATTCAAGTGTTATGATTAGGCCAGGAGGATTTTATCTGTACCTTCCAAGAGAGCAATTTCTCCACAAAGACCAAGGGAGGGAAGAATAAAATAAAGAGGACTTTCAATAGCATCAAAATTAAGGGGCATTTCCTTCTATGGTTTGAATAGTTTCTGGAAATAACAGTCATATTTTAAACTATTACCAGGAATAAAAAAAGTTTTAAAGTTATGGCTCCTATCCTAAAACATTCACAAATTTCACATTTTTAGTATGTGGTATTTTCAGTTTTGTTAAACTTAGGATCCTCTAATCTCTCAATTCCAGTCCCAAGGCTGCACTTCCTCCTCTCCCCTCACTTTGTTACAGTCATAAATGATGGAAGCCAATCTCATTCACGCTACTTGAGAAGCAGGAATACAAAGAAAAAGAACTTCAAACAGGGAAGCTAAAATTGATTTTATTAAAAAAAATGTACTAGGAAAAAAAGGGAAGTACTGCTTTCACCAGCTTCACTGGAAAATTAAATATTTTGAGGTGCACTTCTAATTTCTACACAGTCAAGCACACACTTCCAGTTCAACACATTCAGGCCCCACAAAGGTTTATTTTTGTTCAAACCATGTCCTCACTGGTAAATTTAAATTCTACAGCTTTAAAGTTCTGTTACCTACATTTCACTGCATTAAGAATATCTCAACGTAAGCACAAAATACTTCTTCACACTTAATATTTCTTAGACTAATGCTTCTATTTATGAAAGCATGAACATTTCTTCAGTAAGTGGGATGAAATTAACTGTATCATTTTTCTGTACTGCAAAATGTGCAGGTATTCACAGTACACCCAGAGTTCACAAGTCTATTTGCTGAATCACCATCTGCAGCATCTCTGCATGTGGACACACAATACTTTGAAAAAACTCAAATATACCCCTAATTGCACACATACTTCAAGAACATCTCTATTTTACCATAATTCACCCCTCTGTTGTCTTCTACAGTAACATATGCAATCAAGAACTTCAATAATTAAAATATTTTTAGGCTAAAATCAGTCCTTGCCATTTTTGTTATACTAAAATACTACTGGGAAATATGGAAGACTAGATTTTAGTAACAAATACAGCAATGATAAAGCAATAATTTTTGGTTATTAAACACCTTTTCGATGAAGTTTCTTTATAAGGAACAGTGTAGAAACACGCTTGTACAGTTCATTCAGGGTTGTCACAACTGAAAATTAGTACCCTAAAACCCACAAAAAATCACTTATCCAAAATCATAACATAACCAGTTCAAATGGTTCCCACTTACCTCTAGCAAGAAACAATCCAATAATTCCAGCAAAACTTATCACACCAAGTCTTGGATAAAATCCAGCAGGCGGTTTTTGGAGAAATTCATAGCCCTCTGAAAAGAAGCCAGAACAAAGTGCTTTAATGCAATGTGAAAGTGTTTTTGTGATAAGGAATCATCAATACATGCTGGCAACTGTTACAAAACACAAAGAGTTATCCAAACACATTTAACTATCATGTGCATTTTAGATATGCTGGCAAAAAATTCAAAGCCTTTGAGATCTTCTCTAGTGACACATGAATGAAACTGAATATTGTATTGTATTCACCCATTTTCATAGGAGCTTTGCCTTTGCTCCTGGGCCATCTGTTTTGTTTTGCTCTTTGCATCTCAATCATATCTTTTTCAATCTAGTGATAAAAACCTTTGCAAAATGGAATTTTACAGTTACACGTTAACAATAACTAGTTTCAGTAAAATACTGTACAAAAACTAAATCACAGAACAATGGAAAGACACAGCAAAAACAAAGTGCACTCTAAGATGGGAGTCTGGCGAGGGAATGGAAAACTAGAGAACTTCCATGCTAATGGGTTCAAAAGACTGAAACTGTTAAGTTTAAAGAAAAGAGGTGCAGTATCTGAAATGAGCTCTACATAGAATCCATGCTCAGTCCTGGTAAGCCCAAGTATGAAAGGATGCTCCCAAAAATAAAAACAAATTTTAATTATTTTGGTTTAATTCAAAATTCTTAGGAGATCCATGGAGCAAATCAAAATGAAAAGGCTAAACATTACAAAAAAAAGAGCTAATGCTTGCAACAAGTAATAACCTTTACAGGAGGTTTCAGCTACTAAGCTGGGTCAAGCAAATACTGCTGGAGTCTGGGTCAAGCAAATTCTGCTGGCTGGGAATAAACTGTGGGTGTTTTTCCCCTTCTCTTCTTGTATAACTAATTTTTAGTGACATTGATAAACATAAATGCTAGTCTCGGATTTTAATTGTTTAGAAATGTAGTGTAATAAGTGACCCACAAAGGAAATTCAAACAGATACACAGTGGAAATAAAGTAGTCTTAAATGCATTAGAAATTAGACATACAATGATGTTTAATGGAATTCCCTGTAAACTGAAGATATAGTACAGTCCTGCATTTTAAACTGCTAGTTAAGAAAACTAAGCTGATTTACCTCTACCATGCTCAACAGCTTTTTCTAACTTGGGCATAGCTTTGGCATAAAGATCCTAAAAAAAAAAGAGAACAAGGGTAAATAGATACCAAGTAAGTAAAATATTAACTACAGACTGTAACTGAGCTGACAAAGAAAGGAGGAAAAAAAAAACAAGAAAGAAAGAAGTGATGTGTCCCTAAAATAACTTACTTTTATTCCCACTTCCACCCTTCACTTATAGGGCTATGCTTGCTCAATGTTACATTTAGCATAAATTACAGATTTTTCTTGAAGGACCTTTGGGCAGAGATAAAATACAATACTTTGAAACACACATCAGTCTCAGTATTTTATTGAGATCAGGCAACTGAAACTCAGAATTATCTTGGGTTTCTCAGTGTATGCAGGTATTGCAAAAATACTTGAGGTGATGCAAAGATAAGAAGTACAACATTGCAATAAACTCCTTCCTCACACTTCAAAGGGGTATGTGAATCATCCTGCAAGGTGATAAATTCCACTTTGCAGGAGACTGTCTTGGGCTAACAAGACTACATTTTGAAGTTACTTGGAAAATTAGACATCCATTAGATATGTCCACAGATATCCAAAGTAAATCAAAGACACTGCATCAACCCCACAGACCAGTTCTACATTTTTTCAGACTGAGAATATTCAGAAAATAAGAGAATGCAGACTGCCTTTTATCAAAATAGAAAAAAATCTCAATAAAAAGAACCCTGCTAATTGTTATTTACACTAATAATGCTTCAGAGGAATAGTGTAAGGCTGTATATAAATTAGGGAACAAATTCATAAACATATATGCCCAAAGCTAAAGCAGAGAATAGTCTTGCAATTCCACCTGAGCTGCATCTGTGCAGAAGTGGAAGCACTTGTTTAAGATACTGTATGGGGATATCTTTAGAACTTTCATCTCCTCACTGGCAAGAGTGATGTAAAAAACCCATCCATCATGAAAAGAAAAAAGTGTTAGCATGTGATACACAACATAACTTTAAATGGATGTTGGTCTTATTAAAAGCCAATTTAAGAAGAACTTGCTCTGAAGATCCCAGAGACTAAGTCTGATCTTCTGTCACAACTGAAATATAACTGGCTCATTTCTACATCTGAGTTTTGAGCTGCATTTCCACTATAGTTAAGTAATTTTGGGAAAGTAAAATGGATATACAAACATAACCAATTTCATTCTGATTATCCTGGGTTATCTGTTTGATTTTAAATACAACTGACACACACCTAAATATTATTTTCTTCAGCATAGCAGGGATAGGCAGGGGGTGTAAAACCAAAGCTACCTCTGACTACAGTTAAGCAATATTGCCCCAAACCCATAAAGTTTACATGCCCACTTCATAAAATGAGTCAGTAAACCACTGCCAGGAAATGGCTTGTTGTGTGTGAGCAAAAGAGCACATCTTATGTCAGTGATGACCAGACAGACAAAAAAAATAAAACAAATAGGATGACAACAGGTCAGTGAGACATCAAGCAAGGTTAAAGGCTAACCTTCTCTCCAATTTCACTCCCCAGGTAGGGTTACCACAGGCAACCAAACAAAACCCATGTGTTCAGGAGACCAGAGCTCTGACTATCCTGTGGAAAACCCCCGTTCCCCTTCCAAGCCACAGCCAGTGCTCCTGCTGGTGGCACTTGAAACACTAGACTGAATAACTCTGAAAAATTGTTTCAGTCCTGTTGAAGGCAGCACCACACAGAACTTCCAGGTAGAAAGGACATCCCGATCTGAACAGCTTGGCTTGCAATGGAGAGCTGGGCAAACAGCTACCAGCTTAATGGGACTCACAACAGGCACAGGGCAAAGTAGAGAATTGCCTACAGCTGCCAAGAGACAACCACAGGGCAAGGATGCCCTCACTTCACTGAGTAAGCCTCAACATTTCCTGGGCAGGAAAGAGCAAGAAAGCTATCCTGGGGCTTTGCAATCTCATACCAACAATTTAGGCCTTGATCACAAAAATCGTGGTTTTCCTCCCCGCTACAGAGCCTATTTTTGTATTTAATGACTATTTACTCTAAACATACTACCTAATACAATATATACGAGAAAGTTTTGGGGCAAGGTCTGGGGATTAGGTTTACCAGCACTTAGTGGCCTGGGATTTTCTCTCTTCCAGAGAGCTGCAATCCTTCCCTCAACATTCCACTGCAGCAAATACTGATTTATTTTTTGCTAAGTTGTGTTTTGTCACAGTTGCAGCGAGGGCAACTTGGTTTTGCTGCTCCAAAACACACTGCTTAATAGTTTAAGGCCTCCTTGAGCATGAAAACTGCAAACACCACTCTCCTATATTCCTTAGTCACAGAACAGTGCCAAATCCAGATATCCCTAGCTATATTTAAGCCTAAAGTTCACTTCAGAAAACAATTCTATGGTTTAGTTAATTTTAATTCTTTTGGAAGGAGAACCTCTAAACCCAGGGTTTAGTTCAGCAAATTAGTATAAAGACACCACTGGTTCTGTGTGAGAAGGGGGTAAACATTATGACCTGAACTGTGGAAAATTTTAAGCAATTCAGAAAACTTTCAGTGTTGCCACATTTTTGAAGAGTGCTTTTACAGCTATCAACTTTGACTTTGCTGCTACCCATTAATTCCAACTCAGAACAAACAAACCACAGTCCCAGGTGGAACTTTATCCCTGAACCATCACCAGCTGCAACACAAACCACTATACCTGACACCACGCTGTATATGGCTCCATAACATGCCGTAAACGGGAAACCCCCTCTTCCAATTCGCTTTTGGGATTCTCCACATATTTAGTCTCACGAGCTGGGGAGGAGTACAGTGACAGCTGTGAATATTAGCAAACAAGATGTTAAAAACAAGGGTGTAATTGTGTAAGTAGGTCTTCAGGGCATGAACAGTCCAAGCAGAGAACACCTAATACTGGGCTTACTACATAAACAATGCATAGTAAAAATTCACACAGCTCTGAGACAACCATTATGAGCAAAGTTTAATTATACAGCACATAATTATGATGAAGATGACTTCTAACTGCTATACAATTCATTCATAGCTGCTATATGATCCAAGTCACAAGTTATAAATTAATATTAAACTAATTTAATAAGAACACACAACATAATTGTGAAAAATGTTTCTCACCTTAATCAACACTTCTGGTTCCCAGTTAACATACTGAATGTACTAGAAATCACAATCAATCATTTTCTATATATGCACAAGTCATCATTAAAGAGCCTAAGCAGCTTCTAACAAAGGTAACATCCAACACAAATGTGCCTGTTTGTTACTGAGCAGGAAAATGGTACAACATCCCAACCTTTGGTCATTAACCACATCAGCAACTGACAGCATTACTGGCACCCTGGCACTGAGCAAAGAGGAACTGTAACGAGCAATGGACATCTTCACATAATAAATGCTAAACCACTCTGTTTAGGGTTTAGAATCACAACATTTACTACAGTTACCTAAGCATATTTGAAAATGTATTGAAGATGAACAGCAAAGTTCAGAACAAACAAAACCTATTAAAATTTCTAGCAGTTTATATCCCACACAGATGTTTAGTATAAAGAGCTTATATTTTACACCATATTTATACCCCATTTAGTAGTTTATTATAATCTGATGATTACAAGTATTGCTGCATTAAAATGCAGCTAGCTCTCTTTTCATGACCAGCTGGAAAATAACTGTCTCTTTGTCATAATTAAAAAGGCTGCTAATCATAACATAATATAAAATTACACCAAATTTATCCAATAATTTGTTAACTTGTGCAGCTGGATTTCCTTTAATACTTTGAAAGACAAGGATTTTCAGCCTCACTTCCCTAGGAAACCTGGTCATCCCTGGCAATCATAGTCACAAGCTGAACTTTGATCCTATTGGACAACCTAACAGCAATGTCTGGCACAAGGACAGAAGCCTCAGAGGTAAGGAAATTCCCATATATTTTATGAAACTAGACAGCTGACACAGTAGAGATCGAAACGAACAGCCTGTGAATGGCAAGAAAGGCAGCCAAAACTCCATGGCTTGCACATTCTGCTGTGCTGGAGTTGATGGCAAGCCCATTACTCAGCTCCCATGAACTCCACGCTGCTGCCTCATGACTGACTCAGGCCAGCAGAGGCTGGGCACGCCACAGCCCAGCCTGAGGTTCCCAGGCCAGAGAGGGCCAGGAGCCCACGGCTCCTCTCACTCTGTACAAGGCACCTGCCAGCCAAAACACCTCAGTATGCACAAACACACACCACTCTCATTTAGTTCCAGTGCTTACGGTACAACACTTGAGCCTGGGTTGAAGTACTCAAAATTTTTAAACAACAGCAAGGTCTCAGGAATATAAAGCTGGATTTAGTTATGAACTACTTCTTTTAATTTTTTTTTGTGTTGGAGACTTTTAAAAGCCTGTGCAACAATGCTGGTGAGTCTACAGTTTGACCGAGTATTTTAAGGCTCTACTTATAACCAAGACATTTGTAACATCTTAAAGAAATGAAAACATAACAGGTATTTATTACCACTACTTATTGTATTTGTTGTTGTTCAGGTCCCAGTACAGTGAAGAAAGGAAAATGGATAAAATTATGTAAGCTACTCTGGTGGATTCAAAGTATTGTCAGACAAAAATATTGATCACAAAAAAGAGAATATTTTTAGAAATAAAACATTCTGATTTGCTGTTTTAGTGGAGAAATACATGGATTTTTATTAGAATTTACCAACAGTACTTACAGTAAAAAGTAAAGGGTATTATCTGGATAAAAAACAAAAAAAAAAAATTCCTGCAGATTTGAAATATAACCATAAGTAAATCTACAAACATGAACATGTAATTTCTGAATGAAGAATAATTTTAATTATTCTTAAGGCTTTAATCTTACACAAAAGATCTTATACACAGGCAAGCCTGGCCCTATCAAGTGAAGAACATCAAATGCCATGCCCAGGTAAAAGCAAAACTACACAGATGTCTCTGTTGTGGAAAACTGAGAAGTAAATTTAAAGGCATGAATACAAAAGGTGACAAGATGTACCTAAATGCTTTCATACATCGGAACACAATGTCTTCAGAATTCTTTAGATAGAAGAGCACTAAGACTCTAACCACACTTACCTCCTCAATTTTCAGCAACTCCTTTTTAGAAGTCTTCTCTGAAGAAGCAGCATAAACCTGGACAGAGAGCAAGCTCAGGCTGACAGGGGCGGCCCCCAGCCGAATTACCTGGAAACATTGCAGGAAGACAAGCACATCATTATGTGCAAACAAAACTGCAATCTGTTTGAACACATCCAGGTAGACAATGTTTGTGTCCCTCTACATGGTAAAAAGTGATCTTAATAGATGCTTTGGAATTAGGAGAAAGAAGGGTCAGCAGTACACAATCTAATGCTCTCAGGCACTCATATGGTAACATCTAAATCACTTGGTAATTGGAAAAGCCTAAGGCTAAAGGAGGCAGCAGAAATAAATGCTAATCTCATCAGTTTTCATCTCACAAAAAAGGTGTAGTTTTCTCTCATTTAAAATAATTTTTGTATTAACTTTCTCAGTTTAAAGAGCAAGATTATACTCATATTTTAAACAACTTTGTGAATACCCATAATACCTCCATTTTTCCATAGTTAGTACCAAGACGTTCAGTGTTTTACTTCTACTTAATATCTGCATATAGATTTAGGAAAACAATGAGACCTACAGCCATAAATACCAGAACAAAATCAATACTTTCTAAGAATTTTAGGAATGTCTCCTACTTTCTGTAAGAAACATTAATCACTTGACTGTTTCTTGACTACTTTAAATTCAATCGAATCACACAACATAACCACCATGAGTAAGGTGGATAAAAGTCTTCCAGTATTCAGGACCTATGCTAAACTGAATTTCTTAATGGGAAAGTCTGCTTCAACTTAAAAAACAGAAGAAAAAAAATCTCAGCTGCACAGAGAGCATTTTCCAGCAAACGCACATCTTTACTAATGGCAAAGTACAACTCCAGAAATGTCAGCTGAAACAGGAAAGCTTTCAATGTCTCATACTGCTGCTAATGCTCAGGGAGATGTGCAGAGTTACAACAGCCTGTGTTTTGCTGGATCAGGTTACAGCACGAGTGGCTCTAACACCAAACTGGAGGCACCTGGCTCCTCTCCAGCACTGGTTCCCAGAAGTCCTGCTGCTCACCTTGCCCTAGCTTTGGTGGCCGGATGCTTCCACCCTGAGGCAATTCACCTCGCCAATTTGGCAAAAGATTAATCCTGAAAGAGAAGCGGAGAGCTTTGTCCGGGCTCAGCAAATGGAACCCTTCCATGAAACAGCCTGACAAGCACAGAGGAACTGTGAGGGCCAGGGGACAGGGGATGAGAAAGGAGAAGGCAGCAAGGCCTCTTCCTTTTCACAAACAGTAGGGTCTGTTGCGCTGACCTAGCTGCTTGCGACACTGATGCCGTGGTCAAACCACACCTCCTTCATGCTGTGATGGTGGTAACCGGCCCACGGCACAATCTGTCTGTTGCAGAATGGTTAGAAAATAGCTTTAAAATTATCCCCACCACATCAGCTTATTGTAGGCAGTCAAGCATTTGCAGCTTAAATTTCTTCCGCTGCTTTGCAGCTGGAATGTTTATTAAATGTAACCAAGAGACTCTTCAAACTAAAAATTAGACTATATAGTTGTCAAACTTCCTGAAAATGTTTGTTTAAGTGTAGAGAAACAGCACACAAGAACTAGGTCACAGGATTGCTTTTCTGGAAGATATAAGGGATCTAATGGGTCAAAAGGTATGGAAAAACTTGCTTAAAATGTAAGTTTTTCCTTGTCTGAATTTATGAACTCATTACTAAATCACTATAAATGAAACACCACAATGACTGGATCAGCTGTTTCACAGCCAAGGAAAGACAAGGATAATCTTTAATAGTGTTTGCTTAAACACTTTTCACATACTTCCATTAGCCAGGACAAAAACAAACACTACTAACCATTAATAGCTGTAGAGTTTATTTCCTCAATCTTTCCTTTTTTTCACTGCAAAATTGTTCTGTCACTGAAAAGGCAAAAATCTAAATGCATTTTCATTCTGAAATATGTTTTCAAACAGTGTAAATAGTGCTAAGTGTCATCAGTAGAAACAGTACAACCAAATATTTTAAATATTTGAGATTTTTATATAAAGACACAAACAGCAGAGCACAAGACTGGAAGCACCTGGGCTTCACAAAACAGTTATCAGTGATCACAGAACTACTCAGACTGAAAATGTCAACTGTTTATATTACCAAGATACTGAAGTGCAGATATTTTCCATTGGTTTCACTTTTTAACAAAATGAAACAAACCTCTGAAAGTGCAAGTTGAATTTCTTCTTAAATGTGCTCTTCAAGTCATACTGCAATGGTTCCCTGTATCAGCTGCCTTATGGGACAGACAGAACTGCTGCTGAAGTACTGCACATTTGCACACACAGAAGTATTTATTTGGGAGTATGAAAGATCAACTGATGTACTTTTTGTTTCCAAAACTCCCTTTAGGATCTCATTTTTGAATTCCATACTAACCATATATTACTAAAACAATTGCTTCAGTAACACATTTTGACTGATTGAGCTGTGCCTTCAGCCCACCAGTCTCACAGACATTCAGTCAAGTATCAGAAAAGCAGAGCCAACATTCTTTTCTATTGGCAATGCTCTGTAGTTATTTTAAGCAAAAAAGATACATTTACTCCTCTCTAGCTAAGAATTCAAATTTATCTTTAGACACCAGGCAGGAAATGCTTGAGCATACTTTTGAGAAGGCTGATACTGGTCCTAATGTATGAAAACACTTCATTTTTGTTTGATTCTTTTTTGATTCTTCCTCCTATTTCTCAACCCAAGCTGTAAGAACATAAAACCAAAATCCAAACTCTTGAACACTCCTGTCCCTGAAGTGTTGCTATGAACATATTATAAGTTTCTCTGTGTGTAAGCCTTCTGATCATTTTCCCATGGGAGAACATCCTTTTGCTGTCTTTTACTCTGTATAAGCTTTCTGTAAACAAAATATCTGTGTCTGTTCTTCAAGGACATGGAATTAGTTGGCCTCCTCCTACCTATGAGGAGACTGAACTGAAATTACTTTATCTTTCTGATATTGTAAACTATTCAAACACATTTTCCTAAACGAAGCAGCACCAGGAGCATGGAATGCTCTCTGCTGAGCAGATATAGAAATATATTAGAATTATAGAGTCATTTTAATAAATCATTTTAGCCTTCTGAATTTATTGTCAAGAGTCCTTTCTTCAATGCATGGACCACGACGATACTGAAGCACAAATATTCTGGACAAAAAGCCACCTTCCCCTTTGGTCCTCGGAGGCATAACATCGGGTTGGCCTGAAGCACCTAAATCCTCACTGTCTGTATAAAAGTACTAATATACTAAAATACATATAGTAATAGTACAAATAGTACAATAGTACAAAATAGTACAATAGTACAAAAGTACTAATATACTAAAATACATATACTAATATACTAAAATACATATGAACCTAAATGCACAGGTTCACATAAAAACCCTCTAATGACAATTCAGCATTAATTATGGAATTCTCCATGATTCCGAGCACAGAATTCCAACATGAAAGCACAAAAAGGAATTTGTGACAAGAGCAGAGCAAGCAAGGGCTCAGCACATCAGTATCACAGACTCACACAATTGTCAGGGCTGGAAGGGACATCTGGAGATCATCCCGTGCAACCCCCCTGCCAAGGCAGGGTCACCTGGAGCAGGTGACACAGGAACATGTCCAGGTAGGTGGGCTTTGAATGTCTCCAGAGAGACTCCACGACCTGGGCAGCTGTTCAGTGCTCTGCCACCCTCAACGTAAAGAAGTTCTTCTACATACTGAGATGGAACTTCTTGTGTTTCAATTATGTATTAACATTCTAGTATATTGATATCTAGATATATTATCAATATTTCACACAGAAAATGGTACCAAGGACAATGAATACCAAGAACCGAGCATCACCAGGTTTTGGTGGTTTGTTTTTTTTTTTTTTTAAACGAGCAGCTGTAACAACAGCCTGACTGGCACAGAGCTTGCTTTTAGCCTGACGGGATCTGGGGCTGCTCTAATCCGAGGCAAAGAGCTTTGAGACAGCGAGAGCCGGACCGCGCTGTTCGCGCGTTTCACTGACAACCTTCACGCACTAAAAGCCAGACTTTTCAAAACCGAACTGACACTTCCAAGCGACAACTGCACGAACGCGAACTCCGCGGTAACACAGCCCCGCGCTGCCGGAGGCAATCCCAAAATAAGAAGTAACAGTAAAGAAGGAATGGGATCCGCACGCACGAACCCACACTCTGCGGCAACACCGCTGCGCGCGGATGTACCCCAAAGCAATTTTAAGTAAGGAATGTGTCTCTTTCCATGCAACACGGAGGGCACGCGGTTCCGAAGCGCTAAAAGAAGCGGTTAAGCAGCTGCACGGAGAGTGGAACCAAGAGCCTGCGGGGAGTTAAAGGCGGAGCGGCGCGGGGGGGGCCGCGGGCCCGGCCCGGCGCGCGGACCCTTCCTCACCTTCAACGTGGCGGCGCCGGGCGCGCGGCGACGGAGCGATGGCGTCACCGCGGCGTGCCGTCACGCGGGCGGCCCCGCCCAGCGCCCGCCCGCTGCTGGCGGCGCTCGGGGAGCGGGGAGGTTCCGGCGTTCCTGCGGGAATGGCGCCTCAGGGCTCCTGCGGGACGCGAGGGAGGTGCCGGAGTGCCGAAAGCGCTGCCGCACTAGCCCTCAGCGCCGCGGCATGGCTCGGTGTGTTACCCTGCAGCCTTTACAAAGAAGGTTCGGCTGTTCAGAGGTCATAGAATCAGTCCCAGGATCACGGAATTAGTTACGTTGGAAATTACCTCTGAGGCCGTCGAATCCAGCCTGTGACCGAACACCACCGCGTCAACCAGACCATGGCACGGAGTGCCACGTTCAGTCTTTCCTTAAACACCGCCAGGGATGGTGACTCCACCAGCAGTCCGTTGCAGTGTCTACTCACCCTCTCTGTGAATAAATTTTTCCTAGTGTCCCACCTAAACCTTCCCTGGCACAGCTCGAGACTGTGCCCTCCTCCTGTCGCAGGCTGCCTGGCAGAAGAGACCGAGCCCCACCTGGCTGCACCTGTAGAGGGTGACAAAGTCACCCCTGAGCCTCCTTTTCACCCGGCTGAACACCCCCAGCTCCCTCAGCTGCCCCTCACAGGACTTGTGCCCCAGACCCTTCACCAGCGTCACTGCTCCTCTGTCTCACTGCCAGGACAATTCGGATGGGTGTGCCNAAAAAAAAAAAAAAATCAAGCACCCTTTTTTCAGTATTTTTACACTCTTCGGTCTCTGCATCCCCTGTGGCATCTCCCAGCTCACCTGAGTGAGCTGGACAAGTGGAAGCTTTTTCTGCTCACATCTGCAGCAAAGGAAGGTCTTGTGCACATCCCACGGTGACTGACTTGTAGCTCAGTGGGAGATGAGTATCAGGAAGGAGGAGTGCTAAATTTCTGTCAGAAAATGGACTTGGAACAGGCTGTCCAGGGAGGTGGTGGAGTCACCACCCCTGGAGGTGTTCCAGAAACACAGTTTCTTGAAAAAAGCTAATATTGATTTTAGAATATGAATAGCACCATGTTAGTCCTAGAAAACGTTGTTAGAAAAAATATAATGCAAAAGGTGAATCACCTGAAGAATATGGTAGCAAACAGTTCATCAGGAACAGTACTGTGGAAAGACAGGCAAAGTATGCACCCTTGTACAATTTTCTTTGTGATGATAATTTTTGTTGCTCCCCCTTAAAATTCCTACATTTCTTTACTGCAGATTCTTTATAGACCTAACAGAGGCAGCTATAGCAGGAAAAAGTTTAACCACTGCATTGCAGAACTGGGCAATGCTCCTTAACAGGCAAATTAATGGGACAGCAGAAATACCATGAACAAATGGTACAAGATTAGCTCCAGTACCCACAGACAATACTGGTATTTTATTATGGATTTGGTTATAAAGATTTTGGCATGAAAAAGTTAAACCTAAAATGTACCTAAGTGACCAATCAGTGAGGAAAACACCCTAATTGTCCTCCTTCTCCATTGCACCATGCTTTGCACAATCATTACACTTACAGAATATAAGCAGCCAGAGTTAGCAAAGGTTTGTGGAAAACCAGTTTTGCAGCTTTTTGCAGGTTTTGTCAGGATGTGCAGTGATGGTGTAGCTCGCAAAGCAGTTGCATTTCTTGATACATTTTAATAATAATCCTCAAGGAGTTTGAGAAAGAAAATGTTCAAATCTCAAAATTACAGGCAAGCCCACAAGAGGAGTGATGACATCAAGGTGAATAATGGCACGTCCTCTGGTTAGTTCTGAACCAAAGCTAAGTCCCATGCCGTGGGTAGGATCAACTGTTCCTCAATTTTTACGGGGGGCAAACATAAGAATATTTCAAATATACTGTCTTTTTTTTTGGTACATGAACATTAAAGAAAATTCCAATTATTTTTGGAATTGAAATGGTGTAAATGTTACAAATATGTATTTTTGTCACCAATTTATATGTAGTGGCTATACAGCAATTATTAATACAATTATTTATGTAACACAGATATAAATGTCTGAACTACAGATGGTTGCGTCAAAAAAAATTTAATCCAAATAATTTTATTAGCACAGGCCTCTTCAGTGCACTTTTTTCGTTAATTAATATGACTGATTAAAATAAATGGGAAAACCTTTGTAGAGAACAATACAAATATATTTGCTTTCATTAGGTGTATTCTTCTCTTATGCTGGAGGAGGTTGTCCCTGCCAAGTTTCCCTGGGACAAGGATAATAAATGCCGTAATGGATTATGCACGGTCCAAAACACTATCAGACAGGCTTAAAAAGGAGCTGAAGTTTCTGCTGCTGAGGCCACAGAATAAAGAGGCTTGGCATGATTGACTCCTGGCTGTTTCTAATGTAAGGACCTCTAGTAAATTTCAGTTTGATTTTGCATGCTAGTATTTTTCTCTCTCCTTGGTAATTGGCTTTTCTAAACACTTGTGAAAGACATTTTCTTCAGAAAACTGCAGCTCAGATAAGCTTGAAAAATGTCACCACAGTTCATAAAGTATGTGATCAGAGGCAGAAAAACAATTTAAGATACTTGATCTCTAATCCAATGCCTTAGTCATTATGGTCTGAGCTTTCATAATGTTGTATTAGATTGCTTGTTTACAGTTTATTTTTTGGTCAGGAAAATAAGACCAGTTATTTGCCATGGATTTATAATTGTAGGAAAAAATTTATTTGTTGCACATTAATGTTAAAATACGAGTGTGTAACATCTGTCCATGAAATACCAATGAAGTTACCTACTCACACTGATTACTGGAAAACATTGTAATTCTGGAAGGCTGGTTTATTTTGATGTTCTCCTTCATGATAAATTTTCTTGTATATTAAAACAAACAAACAACCTCAACCCCTATGTTTTTCTATGCACCTTTTCTCATTAAAACAAATGACTTTTTAAAATACAGACCATGACTTGTCACTACAATTTTGCCAGCCTGTTTAGAATTGGGTTTTGATGTCTTTATAAAATAAACTGCTCTTAGAGCTTTTTGTTTGTGCTGTGTTTTAAGTGGAAAGAATGCTGTTTGGCAGATCTCTCTTCAAGTTCATTGAAAACATGTAGGTAATAGGAAATACACAACCACAAGGGCTCCAGAAAATTCAGTTGTTAGGCAGCTTCACCCAGGCTGTGAGCCCGGCGCTCTAAATGCCCACACCGTGGGAGGGGCATTGTCAGGCACACAGCTTTGCTGGGCGGGTCTGCAAAGCAATGACCAATTTCTCAGGTTCCTGTCACTTTTAGCACATATTTGTTAGGCAGTTAATTGAACTGGCTTGTATTGGGTGCATGACGACAGACTTTTCACAATGCCTTTGTGAAGGGGAAGTAGTTTGCACATCCATAAGAATATTCCTTCATCCTTTCTATTTTATTCACTTCCTAAATAAAACCAAAACAAACTGAAATTTAAGAGATTTTTGTATTTAATAATACTGTCTTATTTAGAATGAAACTTACCTTGTGCTTTTTCTTTTCATACTTAAGGTGGGTCGTTTTTCGACGTTTGTCAGAGACACTTTATTGGCAGCTACGAGGTCTGAAGTCACACATTCAGAAAGTAAATTGGGTGTTGGGAACAGATGCCATTGCAGAGCTATTTGTGCGTTCCCACTGACCTACCTTTAATTGCAGCAAAGTCTTTACTGCATTCACATCTGAGGTAAACCAGGACTTGAATTTCAGCACCTGTTGTCTCACCAGCTTTGTCACATTTTGACAGCATCCAAATTACACTCTGTACTTTCCAAATAAAGATGCTATAACCTAAGACAAGGGACAGGTAGAAGAGAGACATATATCATGCAAAAACCTCAGTGTAATTCAACTGCATCTATTTCACTTCTGACATACCATGGTTAAAAACCCAAATGTTCCTTCCCTGATTCAAATCCTTGGCTTCTCATTGTAGGCACCAGTAGCTCTGGTTCCACATTTTTCAGCTACTCCTTCTAGCCACAATGAATAATTTTGTCATTCTATCAACAAGTTGTTGATACCACCAACAGAGATGTGTAGATTGCCTAGTGAAGCACAGATAAAAGGCTACCAGTAGCAGTGAGAACACAAACAGCGTTTTGATGTCCTTAAGTACCCATCATAACAAAGCCCAACTCCTTCAAAATTCAAATGCACATCAGGTTTCAGATGAACAGGATACACTCTGGAAATCAACTGAGGCTAGAAGGTGAAAGTCCTTCTGACTACATAATGTTTTGCAGTGCTTTGGATAATCTGTCAGGAGAAAGATTAGGAAAAGTTATTACTATTAGTTATCAGTAGCTTCCTGATTACAATCTGTTACCAGTCTGTATATATTATGTGCCTGAATTTTTTTTACCTTAAAAAATTATTTTTACAGTAATCCCTAATTTCTTAGCAAGGTGATGTGAATAGCTTTACCTCATTTGCCTGTAAATGTATTGATTTACATATCTTCATAAATATGCATGCATATAAAATGTAGTACATTATTTACCTAAATGAGTTTCTAGGTATACCAAATAATTTTCAATTAAAGGTACACATTCCTTCTGGAAGCAAAACGCCCTTTTTGGGACATAATCATGTTTTTGTGCAGAGCACTCATTAGTGGGAGTCCTTCTGCAGTTCCTTGCTCTGTGGTACCATGGCATTTGTCCAGGCTGGGTTTGCACCTTTGCATTCCTTTGCCTCATATTCATTAAAACCCATCATATCTGGTACCTTCCACCATTGCTTCCTTTTTAGAAACATTTGCCACAGAGGAGCAACACCCAACCTTACACAAGCTTAATCCTGAAGTGCACTTAGGAAACTCTACGACAGTCTCTCACAATCACTAATGAAAGCAGTCATTTACTCGGTTTCCCCTAATGATCCCTTATCTGTTTAACACCCGTTATCCCCTACTGCTTCTCCTCACCTGACACTATGAATGTCTGTCCCCCACTCCCTCTGGAGGAGGGCTATGGCTGGCATGACTGCAGCTCATGGTGTAGGAACCGAGGGGGCACAGGGCACTGGGGCACAGCCTGGCAGGGTCTTTACTTTTAACTGCTTCTATCAAGTACAGCATTTGAAACTAACTCCTCAGACTCATAAATTAGTACAATATGGTGCTGGCACTCCAAAAAAAACCAATGTCTTAGCTTGCTTTGGCTCTTTTATGGATGAGAAAAATGTAACATTTCTCAAGTGTGATCAAATAGGTTCTCACTCATCTCCGCAAGTAACAATGCAGGGTAATGCACAGGCCCAGAATCTGGGTGTTACAAATAAGAGCAACTTCACTGAACATCAAGAGTGGCAATTTCATGAATTGAAAAGCCTGAGGAATCAATCAATTGTTACAGAAAATGGGAATATGAAACAGGTAAATTCTATGTCTGGTTCCAGACATTATCTCTGGAGGATACTGGATTATTTCCATCCACAGCAGATGCATAAATCATCAAAAGTTAAAGTACTGGAAAATTGCTAACCCATCCAGTCACTTTAATGTGTTCTGCCCTGCTTTGAACAAGGCTGCAGATCTGAGAGCAGATCCCTCTGTGGCTTTCTACTCCGGTTTAACAAGTTTAGCAAAAAATACATTCTTGTAATTAATTTTTACCATGGGAAAAATAAAAATCTCTGCACAGCAAAGCTAGGACAAAACTAAAATTGAGACACTCTAATCACTTTTTAAGGAGCGTAAGTTCTGCAGAGTACAGTTGTTTATTATTTGGGTGTTAACAATTTTGTACTGAGATTTCCTTGGCTAAGGTATTTAGGTTATTTAACTTATGTAGAGGTCAATCTCACTCCCCTTGTTTTCAGAGAACAGCACTGAGCCAAAATCCACCTCTTTCAGAAAACAGCTAAAACACTTCAAAGAAGGTTGTTAGTTGGATCAGTTTTCACCTTTAAGACCATGAAAAGTCATTCAACTAAAAGCCACAGTTCAGTTAATTATCATCACCTTTTTTTTTCCTTCTGGCTACATAGTGCTTTGCAGTGCTTTGGATAATCTGTCAGGAGAAAGATTAGGAGAAGTTATTACTTGAAGTAGCTTCCTGATTGCAATTAAATGAAGAAATATATAGATTAAAAAAAAAAAGCTTTTGCCCTCTGAAACATCTTCTTCTGAAACTTTGGTATTTTGGATTTCAGTATAGTAAGTTAAAATTCAGTTCTTGGTATCAAGTTGCCACCTGTGTTAGATGAAAAAATGCTTGCAGAACTACCTGTAAGAACAAGAGGAAGAAGTGAGAACATGTGTGACACAAGGCAAATCCTATGGAACATCCTCAGCTGACCAAGGACACCTAAGTAACTTGGACACTTTCCTGGGCATAAATGTGCCAAGAGTGCTTTCTGAGAGGTGGAAGATTATAGCAGAGCAACTCCTTGCTTTCCAGGAGGGAAAATAAAGGTCATCACTGTACCAACATAGGGGAAGCACTTAAGCCATGCCTTCCATCAACACCAGAAGCACAATCCCATGCATTTTGTATGACTGGCAATCTGGGAAGGTAAACACAAGAGGAAATACTTGGTTTCTGTTGGCATTATGTAACTCCTTTGACAAAGAAAGTATGGTAAAGTCAGAAATCTCATCAACAGCACTGAAGTACATATAAACAGACCCATACCATGCGCAATTCACCACAGGAAAGAAAAGATTCTCACACAGAAAAAATAATAACATGGTGTAACTCAAACTTGTGAGATGAAACACATGACAAACTCCAAACAAACCAATGTTTAGAACATGCCTGAGGACATATTGAAAAGGCTGTGGGAAAGGAGGCTGCCAGTTTAAGCCCAAGACAGACATAGCTGTCTGGTAAAATTAAACAGTGCAATAAAAGGGTTAACCATTAAAGCCTTCTACCTCATTAGAAAACAGATACTTTATTCAGCACCACTTACTGAACAACATTTACTTGTAATACAGGAGAAATGCTGCCAAGGGTGACACCACCAGGAGACATTTGAAGACATCAGATACACAGCAAAGAGCATTTTTTTAGTTCCTTTCAATACCACATACCATCAACGTAGAATGTTTGGTGCTCAGCATATGGTGCTTAATGTTGGCATTCATTCCAATGGATAAATGACTGACCAGTCATTGCAGGCTTAAATAGACGTTGTGATGAGGTTTATTTTTACCTGTAAACATTGCCCACAGCACCTGTCAACTATAGAATTGAATGCAGAAGTGGAAAGTGTTAAACAAGAAGTTGAAGCTGCCTTTAGACATATTGCCTACCCTCTTCCTTGAATGAAGGTTTTGCACATGCCAAGAAAGTTGCCTTGGACCAGGCAGTACTTCAGTTAAAGGATGACACTGAACCATCAGCAAGATTTGACAGGCTAGAGGCTGGGTAGGGGATCACAATTCCACAAAGGTATTCTGAACTCAAAAGGTACAGAACTGATACAGAATCTGTGCAACACCCAAAGCAACACTCTGCCTTTCCATATTACGAAGCTAATGGATTCAAAACAAAAACAAATAAACAAACAAAAAACTCCAAACACAAAAACCAGAACCCCAAAATCCCAACCTATAACAAAGGGGGAACAGCTGTTGAAATTAAGAATTTCATGTCAGCAAGAATAATTTATAGCAAAGAATATAAAAGGCATTCACCAAATAAGCCCTTTGCCAAAATAACATTTATTTCATATCATAGAAAACAAGTGAACACAGTACTAACTAGTGCGAAAAAGGCCACATATTAAAAAAAAAGTGAAGAATTTGGTATGAACCAGTCAAAATGTGAGAGCTTTTAGTGAAATAATGGGAACTTTGTTGGAGATGCCTGATGAACTACAGAAGTGCTAACGAGTAAGTAAAGTCAGGCATGGAAAAAAGGTATTGCCAAAAATTCAACTTGGTTCACCGAGACGGGAAATGAAAAAGGCAAATAAAAGAAATGTAAGTAATATTTACAGTGTGAAAAGATTGTCATCTTCTCTTCCACTGTATCAGTCTAATGCATTTGGTCTCTTTTTAAACTCAAAATAGGGACATATCACAATTAGAAGTGGCCCTTTCTCCCTTTAATTCATCCACAGCATTCTCCTACTAAACAGTACACTGTGTAGGATGAAGAAAAGTTACTAAAAAGGAGAGGAAGGAGAGGGGATGGGGGAAGTTACTTTATGCAAATGAAATTTAAAGTAATTTGAATTATTAAAATAAAATTAAAATGCTATTTTAGAACTCTATATTGAACAGAAAATAAAGACACCACAGTTATTTTCAAACATTCTTGACAGCAGACTTTTAAACCAAGGGCTTTGATCTGAGAGAGACTTGACAAAATAGTGACAGGGAAAGGAAAAGTGTGGCAATGGACTGACAAGGAAGGCTTTCAGACTTCGAGGACTGCTTGAGGAAATAGGATTATAACCTGTTTTACCTGCCCTCCCACCCTGCTCCCTCTCCCTGGTATGGAATGCTGATCTGACACTTTAATCCTGAAATGAAGTTTCCCCTTCCTGTTCCAGGAAACGTTCACAAGTATAACCTGGCCTCGTGGCACTCTGAGGCCATGAACAGGCATTGTCTGGGAGCCCTGGACTCTGGTCTGGCAGCAGGGAATGGCCTCTCCTGGCTGCTGAGCAACACCAAAGGCTGCCCTGGCTGTGCAGCCTCGGCAGCTGAAATTCATAACTTCACACCGGGGGACAAATGGCAGAACCAAGTCAACTCCAAACATTCATTCAAGTTTGAAATGCAGAGTAAACAGATAAACACACTACAGCAATTAAGACTGGGAAGACTGTAAAATACAGCTAAAGAGAAGAGCTTGAAGTTACTTATACAAGCACATCCAACCTGATGGAATAGCTTTAACAGAATCTTACATAAACATTGCTGCAAGACAGTTTTGAAGAGCTGTTTAACTGAGTCATCTCTGAAGTCCTGGAGAAAATAATCCAGGTCCACTACATTTTTGAGTACTACAAAGTTTACACAAGAGTGTTTAAAGATTAAAAATATTTTATTTACACTTTTCTTTATACACATTTTATACATTTTTTTCAGCTTGAAACCCAAACAGAGCACATATGCAAGTCTGAGCATACTCTATTCATAGCAAGGGAAAACTACTTTCTGTCAAAAAAAAAAAAAAAAAAAAAAAAAAAAAAAAAAATTTNAAAAAAAAGACAAGAAAAAATGCTTTGAAACAGTTAAAAAGAAGCAATTCTTAAATTATTTAGAGAAGTTTATAGCAGCCCTAGGGTAATCATTAGACAGTTAATTCGAATGTATATATGAGGTCATATACATATAATTTTCATTTTCTATAGGAAAAGTATTCCCAATAGCTACACACACAGAGTACAGTTTGAAAATAACTTTTCCTGTTAACTTATCAAATACATTCTTTTCAATACAAACAATCTCATACTGTACATTGGAATTGTGGGATATTATAGTGGAATTGCAATCTCCAGCATATAATAATTTATTTTAGAAAGATCTACAAAAATAACAATATATAGGGAAAAATATTTAACATAAAAACATAATTCACTTTTCCCTTCACCTGCTCCAACACTGACATAAAAGTTAGGTGGGTCCCACTGAGGTAATAAAAGCCCCCCTAAATACAGCTAACTTTACAGTCCTACAGAGCACTTAATTTCCTAGACTTACAGTAAGATTTTTCTACCAGAGCCATAAATAAAAACTATCTGCAAATAGAAATTATTTTCACCTAGCTACCAACTTAATATTAATCCAAAGGTATTTAAAATTGATTTTTAAAAGATTACATAAATTGAATTTAGAGAAGTGTAAAAAAATTAGTAGAGGGACACACAGGAAAACGGTGCTCAAAACAAATTAGTTTTTCTGCCACCTGCCACATACAGCTATGTTTTATTAAGTTTACCCACACAAAATGGAAATTCTAAAGTTACTCACCAACTCTCAAAAATAGAATACAGATGCAAAAGTAGTCATTAGTATTTATTTTAAGCAGCTTTAAGTTGTTTAATAAACATGAAAATACCAGAATGTTATCTACAGGACACCAGGAAGCTCTGTTTAAATAGATGATGTGTTTTCCAGTTATGTTCTTTCCCACTCTCCTTCAGTAAACCCCACCACGTGTGACAGATGCTTATTCAAGTAACTTCACCACCTATATATATTTTTATTAGCAGGAGAGCAGGAGGCATGTTTTTTCTGATGGCCCCAACCCTACAAACTCTTAAGCACAGGCTTAGTAACACACGTGCTTACATGTTTTCCTTTAAGTACCTTAGAGTTTTCTGTTTCTTTGTATTGGACTATTCACATATGTGAAGTCCACATCTGAAGTGTTAAAAGCATCTGGGGCCCAATTCACTATTTATTTTCTTTAAGAAAAAGCGTATTAAAAAAGCAAAATACCTCTACAAATGCAACTACTTCTAAAAGGACTTTGACATAAGCAGGCTGACACAAACTGGAAGTTTATTTTAAAGACCTGTTAGTCTCTCTTCTCAATGCTTACCCCCCACTTTGCTAAAGAATGGACATAATGAGTTAAGCAATGGGGTTTTTTACATCTGTTTGAATTCGCACCTGCTGAATTTTATCTTTGTTTCCTAAGCATCAAGTGAAGCTTCATCCCTGACACAAGTAGTTAACATATTATCAGCATGAGGAAATGCAGCACTTGGGATTCTAAGGCAGGAAGGCCTCAAGAATAAATAGCTGCAAATCTCAGGAACCAGGGAAATATTACACTCAAACCCTCAGAGCTCGTTCTAACAGGACTGCTATCATACTGCAGGAAGTAGGGCATCCACATTTTTCAAAAGAAAGTAACATAAAAGCAGGTTGCCAGGTAGCTATATGCTGCCACTTGCTAGCAATGCTTTCCGAAACAGCAGGACCTCTGTAAAACCAAGGTCTGCCTTCTTCCAGCTGAATTCATGGGGGAAAAAATCCCTAAAGTTTCTTTTTGCCAGCTGATGCCTCCCACAGTGAAACTACCAACACTTTGTGGCAGAAAGTGAGCTATTTTTTTTGTACTGCGTAAGAAAAAATTTGGCCCCTAAAAACAGACCTAGGAGCGTGTGAAATGGGAACTGGCAGTATCCGGTCCCTTTACAGGATCACTGTGCTTTTTGTCCATTGTCTCATTTGAAAAGAAAATTTCTTCCTGAAGTTGGTTGCTAAATTAAGAAATGAAGCTGATACATTCTTTTCTATTGATGTGAAAAAAACCCCTTAGATTGTAACTCACTATGTCCACCTTTCTAAAAAAAAGGCAAGTACACTTGCTTTTCAAAGCAAGTTATATGTTGAATTTTAAACATGTGGATAACATTCGATTTGCTGGTATTCCATTATGGGATAAGAATAGGAGAATGTCCCCAAATCTAATAACCAAGACCATAACTTAGCTATTCCTTGACAAATAAGAGGCATTTAAATGTTTTTTAAAACCCATTTTAATCTGATCATAATGCTCAAAATTTGATAGTAATAGGCAATTCTTATTAGCCATCTTAAGTTTGTTCCTATTAAGGTAGTAAATGATCTGGAGCTAAATACTAAGAGCAAACATTAAAAAAAGTTTCAATTTAAAAACATCCCTCCAATTAACCAATGTAACTGTCTCAAAAGTTCCATTGGAGTATAAAGGAGAACAGAAGCTAATTTTTATATTTCAGGTCTGAAACAATGAAAGCACAAGAGATATGTAAATTGACAAAATATTCTCACATATCCCCACCATTCTAATCCCAAGCAAATTCCAACCATCCCTAATGCTGGAAAGGTTACAGCCAGCCTCTCAATGGAGACAGAGCTTTAGAGAAGCTGAAACCAACAGTTCAATTATAATTTCACAGAACAATTGCTACTACAATCCTGAACAAGATCTTTCAGAACTGGGCACCTGAAGATAAATAAGAGCTTAAAAGCAGAGCACCAAAACCAGTCTGATTCTTCATTTTTCAGGTGTCAGCACTCACCAATGACTTTAGGAGCAGTTGCTGAGTGCACAGAGCTTCAGAAGGTGCTTAAATGCAGACTCAAAAATGTAACTTGAGACACCTCTATGCTTACCATTACTTTTAATAAAGTATTGCCATGTCTCTAAGACATCTGACTCCTGCCCACCAGATATCCAGAGCCAGGGCTGCTCCCCACACTGGCAGTGGCCCCACATAAAGTGAAGTACTCTACTCTATGTAATATGCCCTGCCTCACACAGGATCAGCTTGCTGCCCCATTAACTTATTGAGAAATGAGCTGGTGACAAAAAAAAAAACCAACAAAACCACCAAACAAACCAACAAAAAGCCCAACCCCAACAAACAAACAAAAATCCCCCAACCTTGTTTTTTTTTTTTCTCTTGTGCCCCAATATTCAATGAACTATGTGTAGTCAGCACACAGCCAGCACCTACCAGAATCAGTCTCTCTCTCCCCATGTAGGGTGACGTACACGCAAGTCACACAGTGAAACTGAGATTTTAGTGTAAGCCACATTTTCTTTAAGTTAGGCTATCAAGAAAGTAAATTAGATTTCTAATTCAGTAAACTGAATTCTTATTAAAAAAGACAAGTTTAGCAGCAAACTAGTCTGCATCAGAAGGCTGAATATCAATATTTGGTCCAGTCCCTTCCGGTGTAAATTACTTATCACTACAGCTATGACGGCAAACAATCCCTCTTTCTTTTAAAACATACGAAAATACTCAATTAATAAATCATTTCTAACAATAAAAAAAAAAACCTAAAAATCTGCTGACTTGCTATATAGCTCCAAATACTCACATTTCAACTCAGAACATAATTCCTACAAAGATACCAGAATACAATATGAGAAGTTTTACATATTGTTTTAACTTCTATTATTTCAAGCTTCATTTACACAAGTAGGTGTTATTTTTAACATGGAAAATTTAGGGTGATTTTGGCCCCTTTGTAAGTGCATTCTTTTGAACTCCCTGAGTACTGTACATTCCTTTTCTACAGTGAATTCTGACTGGAAGATGCTGAATAAAGTGGTTTTACATTGCTGCATATAAAGCAAAGTCTATTGCTTAAAATGAAACACAGCAGTGTAAGATTTTACAAAATATGCAGCTCATGTTTCAGCATCTGAACTACATGTGAGCCTTCAGCTTCCCCAGATCTCTTCTTTGGGTTCTAGAAGTGGCTAGTTTACATCCACAAAGATAGTCAAAATGCAGTTACTGTTATTATTTATATCTTGGCAGATAATTCTTACCAATCTACTGTCATTTATACCTGCAAGTTAACACAATGGAATAGTCAAAGCCCTCTTGGACCAGCCATCTCTATTCAGGCACTCCAAGGTCAGTAGCCATAGTTGTGTGGGTTTTTATAAAAGAAACAGAAATTTTACTAACAAACCAATCACCTAACTCCACATTTTCAAAACACAGTAGTTCTTAACAGTTAATAATTAAATAATAATAATAATAATAAAAAGATGATACCACTGCAATATGAGTACTCATATTGAAGTGTGAGTATAAGCAAAGTATTGACAATAAACTGTAGCATATCCAGTATCAGTTCCAAAAATAACTGTGGGTTACAGCACTGCTGAGCATTTGCTTATTGATGTTTTCTATTTTAACAAAAAAAAGAAAACTGGGCAGCACATTGAAACAAAAAAAAAAACCTCAGGTAAAATGAGTTTACTTTTAAAAAAATAATTTATAAACTAACAACCAACAGTTCATTATGTAGCAACAATATAAAGAGTTTAAGGTTACTGAATCAATCAGTAGATACTAAAGGTAAGATCCTTTGATACCAAATGAGGCTTCCAGTTTCACTTAAGAACTTTGAATTATTTAGCTCATCAAAGAATACCTTAAATTCAACAGATATGGCTGTTGCACTAGTTAAAATATAATATTGTAACTGCACATAAAAAGATGCATTTATATACAGTTTTTACAGTGTATGCACATGTGTGTATACATTTTTTTACTCACCAACAAACACAACACAGACAATAGAAGGCAGCATAGAAATAGTGTTTTGAATATAAAAATGCTTTGTTTTCAATTTAGTAGAAAATGTGTAATTTGCATTTTGGCAGACTTACTGGTACAACTATACAAAACCAGGAAAAGGGTCATGCAAAAGGGTTAAAATTCTTCTCCAAAGTAAATAAGGGAAAACAAAAACACCTAGTAGATTTGAGAGTACTTTGCAGTTAATGGGAAAAACATCTAAAAGACAACATAAAATGAAATGGTTTGGTTTGTTACTTTATACCTGGTTGTACCCAAGTACAGGTGCTGAACTGTATTTTGATGCTCAATAAAAAATGACATCTTTCTTCTCTTCCTTTCACAAATACTTTTTCAAACTCAACTTATTTCAAAAGCATAGTGGTATAATGGCCATTAAAAAAAAGAGAACACATTGTGGACATAAAATGTTACAAAAAAAAAAAGCAGACTCAAAAATACTTTTTTTCCTCATACTTACAATTACATTTGTTAAAAAAAAAAACCAAAACAACAAAGCTTTCACAAGGTCAGACCGACTAACGCCTTTTCTAATAACCTTGGTAAATACACTCCCTGTACATCCTGTTTCTCTTGAGCATTTAGCTGCTGTTCTTATACATAAGGAAATGTCTCTGCAGGAATTCAACTGGTTTGTAATTTTTTCAACAAATTAGTATAGCTCTTTTGTATTTGATCGGGTTGTTCATTCTGTTTCAGCTGCAACGTCTAACATGCTCCAAAACATACTCAGGAAAGTGCAGGCTGCAGACCTGTAAGCCATCCAGCTTGCATGGCATCCTTGGATATTCATCTTCTTTCCATTTGTTTTCCTCTGGATCAAAAGTGAGAATCGAATCACTGTAATGACCATTGTAACAAAGGCCTCCAAGAACCATTATCTGTTTGTCCAGAACAGCTACACCATGACCACTCCTTCCTATGGGCATAGAAGCCAGTATAGTCCATTGGTCAGTATCAGGGTCATAAACCTCTGTAGATGGACATCCTTGAGATTCAAAGGAGGCTCTCAGGATCACACAGACACCACCAAAGACATAAAGCTTACCATTATAAGAAATCATTTTGTGAAAGCATCTTGCATAATTCATTTTACATTTGTTCTCCCAACAGTTAGTGACCACTTGAGTTCTCCGTGTTCGCTGCTCTACTGTCCCTTCTTTACTGGGATCAAACACACACACTTGCTTAGAAGTTGAAGATGATGTAATTCCACCAGTGATATACAACTTGTTACCAAGCACAGTCCCTTCATGTCCGTACTTATTAACTGGATAAGGATCCACAAATTCCCATTTACCTTCAGTAATATCATACCGTTCAGTCGAGTAAAAGGTTTCATCCCTGGTTCTCCCAGCCACTGCATAAACATACCTGCCAATCACTCCAACAGCAAACTCAGAACGTGGCACAGACATGTCTGCCATTCGTAACCAAGTGTTCTGTCTTGGGTCATATCTAAACACTTTGGATGAAGCATGGAACTCACCATCCGGCCCCAGTTCTTCCCCACCTAATAAGAACACGAAGTTATTTACAATGGCAAGGCAGTCTGGTCGTAAAGGTACTTGAGGACCCTCTAGTTCCCACCAGACCCTCGGTTTGTGCAAGAGAAGAATTTTGCTGTTTACCATACTGTGTCCTATCATTCCTCTAAATACTGCAGTCTGGGGTTTGGCAGAACGAATTTTGTTCGATTTCATTTCCATCAAAGGCTGTTGGTGTACGCTATGAAAGTAATTCATGGCTTGGTCAACCTCATGTCGCAGCTGCCGGGAGTATCGATAAAACTCTGATGTTTTTACCTATGAATACATTTAAAAGATATTAAAATTCTGACCAAGAGAAGCAATCCAGAAAACCTAAATCACTATATGTCATTAGAAGGTTATTTTGCTTTGTTTCATTCAGGCAATCTTGAGAGCAATTGCATTTATGCATGAAGGTTTAAAGTGATGTATTGTTATCCAAAATCCAGAAGGCAATTTAGTGATTAAGAGCAGTGACTAACATTTTCAGCAGAATAATCACACGCAGAATTTATGCTAGAATTAGGCACAATTGAAATTCCCAAATCTTAAAACCATTATTCCTTCTTCTGAAAACAGCTTCTGTTCACCTTCTGCTTAATCCATAAAGTACTCAAACTAAAAATTCCATCTTTTATCTGGGTTTCAAAGACACTCTACACACCCATTCTGTGGTTACCAAGGTCTACTCTAGTCTGTTGTTTTTTTTTTGAATTCTCACAAATGAAGTGTGAGCTCTCAAATGCTAGGCTCTGCTCACAGGGCTATTTAGTTGCCATGGGGTGGGAAGGGAAGGTACCCAACTGCCTTCCTTCAGAATATGTGCCTGCACCAACCATTCATCATAATGACAACCTTACGGTTTCCCCCTCTGTGAGTCTCCACAAGTTAACACATGCCTTTAACACAAGAAGGAAACATCTCCACCTATAATCCTTTGGTTGTGCGTTTCTTTGGCAAATTGCAGAGGTAGGTTTGAACTTCCACTTCCCAGGTGACAGTTACAACCTAAAAGCCATCCCTACTCAGTTTTATTGGAATTGTAGGCACAGGGGAAATAAGAATTCCGTCTGGGACCCTTCCTACTATCTAAGCCAATTCAAGTGCCTGAGGCTGGTCCTGAGACCATTCCAAAACACATCCCTGTCTTGAACATTTTAATTAACCTAGCTCAAGGCAGTCCTCAGCTCACTGTGGGAATCTCTTCAGAGGCCTCACTCTTCCTGTACAGTCTGGTGTAACACAGCGTTCTGAATCACACTTCTAAAACAAATCAAAACCTGCTAGATGTTGCCAAATCCACAAATCCTCCATCAGATTTGATCCTAAATCCCAGTTTCTTTCACATAAAATCGGACTGCTTTCAGTCTAAAAGCCTTTAGTACCCACCAACTCCAAATAAGAAGCAATGCTCTGACAAAAAATCTGAGGCAACTCTGAAATTTCAAGTGATCACAAGGTAACACCAGGAGCTACTATTTTTAAGTATCTTTTACCTCACCTCCTCCTACCCTCTGTCCCAAAGAACAAATGCCTCAGGGGTAGTGGTATGAATTTTGACATATATGGAAAGCAGTTTGGAAATTAATGTTCTTTATACCTTGTGAATAAAGTAGCTGCTTGTTCCATAAACACATACCATTAAAATTTTGTTAGCCATCTGGTAATCATCTCTTCCTTGTGCAGTAATTAAGACATTCTGCTGTCAAAGAATGATTTTTTTTAAAAAATCTTTTGAACTGTTATTATTGAACACAATTTGCACAGTTTTTGAGACAATTTGAAACACCAGATTTCCAAAAAAAATGCCAAAGACTAACCTACTATTGTAAAGCAATGTATAGCTCAAGAGTGACAGTGACTTGATGTTTTTATTTACACTTTTTCTTTCCTCCACTTTAATTCTGACAAGTTCAACTTATCTTTGTTTGAAAAAATGGAGGATGGCCACATGCAGATCACATATATTATTCTTGCAGCAATGTACATCTTCTTTCTACTGTTTTTACTATAAGTGATTTTGGAGCAAAAAAGTTTACTCAGGTATGGTACTTACAGAAAACCCACAGTAAACCAAACTCTTTTGGGAACAACAGCTCTATTTTCTCGTTGCAAATAAAGATTATATCATATGAAGATAGGTTTGCTGATATGGTATTTGCTAGAATAAACCATATACCTTGCCTGACTGAAAAGACTGAACATAAATTACAGAAAATATGCTGGTAGGGAGAACCACAGCACAGAAAAATGGTAACATACAAAGGTTATAAAAAAATTAAAAATTAAGTTAAAATAACAAAGAATCATGGCTGGGCTACTTTATCCTTAAAAGGAACTTTCAAATTCTAAAACAGCAGGACTACTTCAAGTATTCCAAACTGGAGCTATCCTCTTTGGAGTTAAATAAAAATATAAATTATTTTTGTTCCACCTACATGCAGTTCAGGTTTTCTTGGACAATTATGGAAGACAACAGGATCAACATGCTTACAATGTGAAGCATACCAGTAAAACCTGGCAAAGATGAAAAACTTTTTTCTTTCTCCCTCAGCATTTACAACTCTGTTATTAGATCTAGAAATTGGAATGCCAGCCAGAAACTGGAATTAAAATAAGCTTATAACCTCATCACACTACTCCTTCACATAGCCTGAATCTCACCCCATGTGAACACACCAAAGGAAACAAGAGTATTTCTAATTCCAGAGAGACACCCTCAAGACCAGGGAATCAATCTATTAGTTTAGTACTGCTTATCTTGACAAAGGCACTCATGCCAAAGCAAAGCCTCAAGCTCTTACCTTAAATGAAAAAGACATCAAGGAGCAAATGCAACTCTCAATTATTAACACCCCTCTGGGACTGAAGTTCACGGGGAAGTTTTGACAAGCACAAGTTTGAAGAGCTGAACATGAAAATACACAAGAACTAGCAATTCTTAAAATATGCAAAAAAAATCCCATAAAACAAAGAGTGATCGATTACCTCACTTCTGGTAAGAAAAGTTAATTGGAGTGTTCCTAGACTTGGTGTCGAGGGAAAATATCCCTGTTTTTAGCCATCCCCCTTTCACCAGCATAACCTCAGCCACACAGAAGCAGTACCCCTCCTGAGGCTCAAATGATGGTCTAAGATGAATGTTAGGATATGCCTATAGGAAAGTACAGACTGCTCACAATTGTTTGATGCAAATGAAAACAAAGCAAATGTAGGTAATTTGGCCCGATTTCAGTCACACTTTATGAAAGGTTCCAGAAATATTTGAAAGCCTTGTTCAGCCCCTAGTAAGAAAAACCCTCTGCCTAAGCTTTCAAATAATTCTACAGTAATTTTCATTACTTGTGTATATAATCAAAACAGAGAAGCAAGAAAATTTAAGTAGTTTGGTATTTAAAACAACTGTAAGTTGTGAATGTCAGCAGATGAAAGCCCATGGCCTTCTGCAGGAATTTATATCTGACACCCAAAACATGCAGAAGGAAAGCCCTCAGCTTTCAAAAGTAAGCTCTGCCACTACCTGTAAGTAGCAACAAGAAGTTGATCAGCAAATATCAAAGTGCTTATCAACACACCAATTTTCCTGTTAAGTTCAAATGGAGAAACTCTGGAAGGAATGTGTCCATAATTACCAACGCTCAAACAGAACACAAGGATTTCAACAAAACAGATGGAAATGTACAGCAATTGTCAGGAACCCTGAAGTAAAACAGATGTGCATTCCTAAAGACTATATCATCAACTCTGAATTGATAAAAATATATAAATGCTTCAAAACATTTTCAAAGTTTTTCTTTAAACTGTTCTGTTATCTTGCCGAAGGGTCTCAAAGGCATTTTAAGTTGAACTTCCTTATCAACCCCAGTCATACTGTCAAAAAAGGAATTTGATCCAAGTGCTAAAGCTTTGCTCATGTGATTTTCTTTCCATTCTTTCCAATTCTTTCTTTAATTTTCTAGAGAAAACCTTCTTAAAGGGGTTATGCTGGGACACAGCCTAATGTAAGAGTTTCCAAAAGACCTCCAGAGATGGAGAATGGGAACTATCTCAGTGTATGAATTACCCGTGGTTCACAGTCAGTCTTTCTGCTACACAGACTGAGAATAGCATAAACAAAATCAAATGTGTTATTCCATAACAGAAGATGTAAAAATAATTAAAAACATCCATCCCTCTACTTGCCGCCAAGGGCATCTCTCCAGTAACAGTAAATTTGAACTTTAATGAACTGTTTCCTCTTCTTCATTTTAAACCAGTGACACACTCCGTAAGAAGTGCTGGCTTTCCAAGTTAATGCAGTGATTAATCACTGCCTGTTTTTCTGCTGTACTGAATGCATGCTTTTCTAGTTGTAGCAGCTATGGAAGTCTCGAAATCTTCCATTTATATTATATGAAGAAGTAAAACAAAAAATTAAGCCATTAATTCCTAATTTGAAAAGTTATCCCCACAAAAGACCAGCTGTGTCCCACATTATGTTCACCAACTTTCCCCCTTACCAAAACCAATTATGCGAATTAATAAGCTGCAGGAAGAGCAATGAAATGCAAGGTAAATGCTCTGTAACACCTTTGACTCCAGTATACAGACTTCTAGAAAAAATTTTCCTCATACAACCATTTACGACTACTGCTCTATTTGTATTCTTGTTACTTAGGTTTGTAAGAAGAAGCTTTCAAAACCAGAAAGAAAGGCTTCTTTTGAACTGCCCAAATGAAATAGCTATTATTTGTGCACCTGGTAACTAAATTCTACTATGTTATTATATGGGGTGGCTATTAACTTGCTTCCTTCTGTAGAACTGGTAAAAAAACCCCAAAGACAAACCAAAACAAAAGCACAGAAAAATCCCGATGGCTCATAATGTCACTTTATCATCTCTAGTCATGTAAACAGAGAACTATTTTAAAGATTCTAGCTTACTGTGCTGACGTTTCCTAAGCCTGCCAATTCTGAATGTGTGATGCAACTTAAACTCAGCTGCTAGGAGTACAGAAGCAATGCTCCACCTTTCCAATGAACAATGATGGCATCTGTAGCATACTTCTAAAGACCAAATTCTTACTCGAAACAAAGCCCTAAACTTATTTTACTAGAGATTAACCTGAATCAAAACTGAAGATCCATCAACTCCACTAACAAGGATCCTCATTATTTTCACATCTACTTATCTCTGCCATGTTCTAATCACAATTATAAGCTGGTATGAGAACTGCCCAGTACCAGTGAGGGGCTTTGAAGGGCTACTCTGCAAGAATAGAAATAATTTAAGTGTCAGCCTAACCATAGAAAGGCACAGCCTCTGTGCAGCAAGGACAATGCCCTCAAATTGATTACTCAGCTGTTCATTTTTAGAAACTTGAAAGAGAAATTGTCAAAATCAAGCTGGAGTCTAACTCAATCTAATCTCTCAAATCAGAGTGGAGTCAACAATCTATATGGCACAATTAAGAACCTCAGCACGTAATAAATACTGCTAGCAAATATACTCAAATCAACAGTAATCTTAGCACCCAAAAATATTGAGCACAGCACCTATTTACAATAAGAGGGACCCCTAACTTCATCCACACTTCTTACTCTGCACTTCAGCAAACGAAGTTGTGTAAGTACATACATATGTACTGCTAGACATGGAGGTAAATGGGAAAAAAAAATTCAACACATTTATGAAAGGTAAAATCACAGTAACATAAAATTACGATGACATCTTCTCAAAAATTACTATTTTCTAGGAACAGGACAGCAGATATTCAAGGATAATGTGCTATTCATCCAACCTCTACAGCAGAAGCTGATGAACCTAGCGATTAGTAAATTTTTGGTTTAAGCTGGCAATTAATAAGCATGAGCGAGTCATAATAAACCTTACAGACTGGACATAAAAAAAAAAACCCATCCCTGGGTTTTAAGGACAGAGATTTTGAAACAACACTTCAATCTGAGTAGTACACAGAAACTAAATGGAGCTTAAACAGTGTATTTCAGGGAAATCATGATATGGTTGCCTCCAGTAACACGGAGATTAACTCAGTGATCCAGGTGAAAGGCACTCCAACTTCTATCTCCAAACTTCTCAAGACTTAGAGAGCCATGGATATGTTTCATAAAAAAGAAAAGCACAACACGGATAGTGAAACTTTCTTTTCCCCAAACACTCTGCCTTTACTTTCTAACTATTTCCTAAATCCTGACTTATCTTTCCATTTTTTCCCATACATCTGCACGTACTTTAAGGGCTGAGGAACAAAAGGAGTACCTACTCATAGTTCAGAAACCTTTTTTCCAGGACAGTTTGTAGTAAGGAAACACACTGTACCTTCACTTGTGCACTCTAAATGCACATCAGTCTCCAGGTATTAATCTAGACTCACTGATTTAATTTTTAAATTGTACATCTCTTTAAAAAAAATATGTAAGGAACAGAATGGCTCAAGAGGACGAACGTATCCTTACAATGACTTGCAAAGTTAAGTTATGTAAGTTATTTATAACCTACAGTGACAGGCATCTGAGAAATGTGTATTAGAAAGATTACACAAAAGTATGTAACAAGCCAGCCAGTGTACAGCAAATACAGAGTTTGGTGAACTGCAAGAGTCAACCTCAGACTGTATTTGGTACATTCATGCATTTCATATGTGCTGGTTTCAGAAAAAGGGTAGATTCTGTTTGTGGATCTCCAAAAAAGCAGTTTTACCACTATTTCCCCATTCTACACGGAGAAGAAAGAGGCTCTCCCTGAGTTACTGCCAGAACAGTGAAGAGACACACTGTTTTATTAAAAACATAAAGTGTTCTATATTCTGATGTTGGCTCCAACTGCAGTTGCCCTTTGTCACTTGTCCTGCTGGATAACTTAATACTCTCTAGCCAGGGTACAACACAAGTGCATTCCTAGCTGCAGTAACAAATGACATAATCAGCTCTGCTTCCCTCTGCTGAGCTGTCTCACTCCATAATCTGCACTGGCTTTTCTCTGCTCCCACATACAATTAACAGAAAGGGTATTACCAGATAAAGCTTTCACATGTAGGTATATAACCTGGCATGCTGAAAACAACTTCTCTCCTGAAGTTGCACCTATTGGGCCATTTGGTAGCTGTCAAAATAAAATATGAGAAGCATTGTACGCAGGATTTATACCAATGATATCAAAACCAACTCCAGAAGTTATACCCAAATATAATGCTGAAGACCAACAGACACTTTCACTTGCAGTTACAGAAATTTAACTGAAGACAGCTTGATGTTTGAGCTTGCATCCCCAAAACTCATACTGCTGAAGCAGACTCATACAAATCCTGCCTTATTAGATTAACCTCAAAAAAAAAAAAAAGTTGTGAATTCTGTAGGTTTTATTACTGAAGGGCTTAAATGATGTAATATGGCAGAAGTGCTATTTAAAACAAGACACTACAGAAGTAGCCTGCAGAGTTCAGCTCCTACTAGTTAAAAATGTTTTAACCCAATATAAACATTGGTGTTCTAAAATATGTTTAGGTTTTTCTTTTGTTTATGTCTATAATCTAATATAGCATCATAAATATATTTTATGTATTATTACTTCCTATACTCAGTTCATACAGACAGAAAAAATTGAAAATATAAAAATTCACTAGTCTGAAGTAATTAATAGCTCTTATAATCTGAAATACAAATAGGTATAAGAATTACTGCTTAGATGATCCAGTGGCCCTTAAAACCACCAAAACCAATACAATCTTGTCTGTATAGTCACTAGATCTAAAGTAAAAACATATGGAAGATTAATTTGTAAGAAGCACAACAAAACCCTGGGGTCTGAATTCCTAATAATTTGCTGAGAGGAGAAAAATACAGAAGTTGAAGTTGTATCTTATAACATATAAAATTATATAATTACAAAATTAACTTTGTTACAACAGCACAGATCAAACAATTCCTAACCTGAACACTGTTACTGGCCTATAAGAGAACTGCTTACAAAGTATTGTAGTCCTCTACTGTTAACAAAAATTCAGAGATTCTAAAGAACTAGAAAACAATTTTTTGTCTGTTCTTCAACGGAAGAGCAGACAAGGCAAGCTCTCTTTTCTCTCTTACTACATACAATGAAAGTTAACTATAAGATCATCTGACAAAGAGTCCTCTGATATT
Organism: Leptocoma aspasia; assembly: GCA_013399835.1. Classification (NCBI taxonomy): domain Eukaryota; kingdom Metazoa; phylum Chordata; class Aves; order Passeriformes; family Nectariniidae; genus Leptocoma; species Leptocoma aspasia. Next base: position 412,398 of record VXAX01002162.1, on the reverse strand, counting down.
TCAAGTAAATCATTACATTTGATACCATCAATAATTTTTGATTGTATTATGTCTTGTGTCCAACCAAGTGTATGTGTAACTTTGCAGGATCAGGGCTTACTTCTAACTGCTGTGTAATAGCACAAGCACTGCAGATACAACAACAACACTGCAGATTTAAGAGCAGACGCTACTTTTCATTTATAAATAACCCTCCCCTTCCTTAAGCCACATAAGATCTACAGTCACTATTTTTGATTATATTGATAACATAACATACACCCTACATATTATGTGCAGGTCTAAAGCCTTTGGAAAGCAAGAAGCAACTTGTGGAAAACAGTTAAGAATGTTTGAAATCAAACTAGATACAAATGACCGTATTTCAAAAGGTCTTTTCCATATTAAGTCACGTTTAAACATGTACTGCAAACATACCTGTTCTCCAGCCACTGTAGGTATTATTGTCTAATAACCAAAGACAACACTTCTAGATGTTTGCCTTCTATACTTTTCTTTATTAGAAAAATAAATGCTATCATTTTGTTCCTTTTCATAGCTTCCAGAATCTTACCTATTTAATGGCATGCTGCCCTAGCTAAATGATGAATCCTGCCTATTGCTTTTCAAATGCACCAACCTTCTCAAAAACACTGGATGGTGTCATCAAACAAAACCTGATGTTCTGAATGATGGTGTCCGTATGTCTCCAGCGTCTTCTATCATGGCGTAGCCAGGCCTGAACAGCTTCATACAGCTCTATCTCTGGAAACCTGCTCAGATGATCATTATCCAAGTAAGACATGAGCTTCTCAAAGCTCAGATATGAAAGAAAGTCAGGTCTGGACATGAGTGGCACAAAATTCTCTAGCAGAAAGGAATCCAATTTTTCCCTGACTCCTTCGATGTTTACACCAAAATCGTCCAGAAGTCTCATAATTTCTGCACAGTTTTCTAAGCAGATTTTAGCTAAGAGAAAAGAGCAGCAAAACTTTACCACCTCTATAAGCTGGACATACATGGCAGCCTGAAGGATTTCATGAACAGTGTTCATACTCAGTTCAATAGTTCCATAGTACATGAATTGGAGGACATGACTGAAGCCTGTAGCTGTCAGACCTTTCAAATGGATTTTGTCCTGATCTCGTTCTCGCATGTCTGCTGTGAACATAATCCTGAAGTAATCACTCTGGGTGGCAAGCAGTGCTTTATGGGCCTGAAATTGGTGGTCTTCAATGACAAGTGTGACATCAAGAAGCAATCCCTCCTCATACAGTGCTCTGAATCCTGCAGAGACACTGGTGTCATGGATGGAGGAGCTAAACCCTTCCACGTCCCCTGCCATGAATCACCTGGGGGGAAGAATAAAAATAAATAAAAATAAAAATAAATCATAATTTCTAATAACATATTACAAGCCCTTCCTGACCAGATAAATCCTAACTGAGATTGCTTTGTTTAGAACTTAGAAGTCTTCAACATTCTTTCTGTTTTCTCTCCAGCTAAAAAATCAACTTAGAAAATAACTTAAAACACAAACTTTAAATATTTTTCCCCAAACCAAATATTCTCATTTTAAAGACAGGGTAAGGAACAAAAATAACTATGCAACACTGCCAAAATGATTCCTTACTCCAAGTTAATTCATGGTCATATAATGAACTAAAAAGGTTGTAATGGTTTTTTTTCCTCTCCCCCCGTCAATCTTTCTAAAGAATTTCTCTCAGGGGAGCAATAAAACATCCACTCTTGGATATCAAAGGTCTCAAAAAGGAAGTCAAACTTCCTCAACTTCAGAAACAAGCTTCAGTAGATCTGTATATGGTATGATCTAAAAAAAAAAATTTTATGTTTTAAAATCTATGTCAATTTACTCAATAGTTATTTGTAGGAAAAGGAACATTTTCACAGATACTATTTGAGATTGTGTGCTTCATTTCTCCTGTAAAAACACAGTCCCATCACGTTCCCCCCCCATTTCTTACTACAGTGCTCAATATTAAGTTATGAGACCTATGAAGTGCAAAATACTAAGGCAACAAGAAGCACTGACAAGAATAAGTCACAAAAAATAATATTCTTTATAATGGGCTTAGTGAAGCTTAATTGCTCATTAAGCATTTGCAGATATAGTGTTACCTATATGCAAGCTATAATTAAACTGCAAATAAACAAAACTGCAAAAAAATCTAAGAGTAGCAGGATCCTACCCTGTTAAAGTCAATTCAATAATCAAAATTAAAATTCAGAATTTGTCAAAATGTTGCTCAACTTCCTTGGGTTTAGGCAAAGGTGAAGTTGCACAACGCAGCTCAAACCAATTAACAATTCATCAAAGGACCACAGCACACTGCATTCTCCTTCTCTGTCAATTTCCAGGACCTGAGCTCCTGCTGCCTAGTTTGAGCCATTTCTGGGGTTCACTGGGCTTCTCCAGAAAGTCAATTCAACTCATAAACATGACTAAAAAATAAACTAAGAGCAGAGAGGGACAGACGTGAAAAAGACACATGACACAAACATGACCACCCCCACTCCCCAGCATACACAAAACCTCAAAACTAGAAATCTTTCTGCTTCCCAGTGAGCTGACTTCTGACTTGACACTGGGGTTTGGCACAAGAACCAACCTGATGCAGAGGGCAGGACACATACTTGTGCAGGAAGAGGGAGAAAGAGCAACAACTTCCCTGTTTGGCATTCATCTACTATCAGAATTGGTTCAGCTACTCTTGTTCCACTTCATCCCACCTTAAATTACACTTCAACTTTCCCTCAGATATTTGTTGCATTTAACTCTGAATTTTCTACAACAAATAAAGCTAATAAGGTTTTGGTACTGGTAACCCACATGAAAATCTAAGTATTACCAACAGATTAGAAAAATCTGCAAATTCTCAAGATCATAAAATTTCACACAAGTATATGGACCCAGAAGTGACCCTAGGCTGGCCAGCTTTAGAGAGCAGTTACCACTTACCCCCACTTCCTCAAGCACCACATCCTGGCTGCTGCCATTGTAACAGGAATGCATTTTATGAGACTCATCAATGGTTAATCATCTCCTCTCCTTCACTCCTCAGCACACATCCTGGAAAACCAAACTGGAGATACCCTTTGTCTGTGCAAAACTAAACTGGTGAATGGGTGTTTGTAGCCACACCTCATGGAATCAGCACCATTCCCACACTGCTAAAGCCTGATGATGGGTTCCATGCACAATAAAGCCAATGCTGGGAGTGCTCATACAATTAAGGCCTTCTCACAGAATTCAAATTCCTGAAAGTAAGAGCAGGAGCAAAGAACAAAGATGACAATCTAATCACATTCTCACCAGTATCCATGATAGCACCTTCCCTTCAATGTCACTGAAGACAAAGAGAAACATGCAAACTGCTCTGCAATGTCATACTCTGAGTCTCTTATTCCTCAACATCAAATGCCTACCAGAAAGAAAAATTACCATCAGATATTTTTCTTAGTTGTTGCCAATTCTTACACAAAAGCAGGCGAGGAAAGAACCACTTCACTAATTCTTACCACCTCAAAAAGCAACCAACTGAAGAGGAAGCAAAAAGCCTGACTTCATAGGATTTTGCTTTCTAACTGGATTTCTGACATCAAATAAAAAGGTAAGGACCAATATTAGCTTGCTTCCTTCTTTCATTGGAACACTCGTAACTCCTCTCCTCCCATCCCCAGCTCTCTGATGTTTAATAACAGCTGAGCTCATACCTCAGTCCTTCCTGTTCAAGAGATTTAATGATCACTTGCTTTGAATAGGCCACTCATTTACATAAAACATACAGCGACTCAAAACAACTCTCACTGCTGTCTGAAATCAGCCAAGAGGTTCAGTGGTTACAAGGACTCTCAGACAGCACAACTGTGTAAGTTGCAGGGCTTTAGGAGACCAACTAAGACTTGGCTCAGCTTCAGTCCTATGATCAGGGTTAAAAATGGGAAAGGACAGTTGGAATTTGTAAATGTGAGAACAAGAACAGAATAACACAACAGTGTATCAGGGGAGAAAAAGTAAAAAATGAAGCAATATTCCCCAAGTGACAGAAGCAATATATATTCATCCATATTGGGTGAAATAATGGGATCTCCCACTGCACAGATAATCCTACTGAAGGGATTTCTTCAAAACAGTATGTGCATTACTATGTCCCTGAACAGGATTGAAAAACCACAGCAGCAAGCTCCAAACACACAGTAGGATCTTTGCCTTTACCTTGAGAAAGGTAATTACATTATGGGTAGTCCACAAGTAAAAGGAGATAAATTAACTTGTACACAGGACGGCCCTAAAAGAAAGGCCTCTTTCACCACCTCAAAGAAGCAAAAGGGAGAAGCTGGAAGTGAAGTTAAGCAGAGACACATGGTAGATGCACCTCCAGTGTTGCTTTTAAGGAGCAAAACAAGAAAATACTACTTAACACAATCAAACGAAAAACCCAAACTCAAAACAAACACGGACCCCAACAAACAAAAATTTTAAAAAAAACCAAAAAACAAAAAAAAAAACAAACCCCCAAACAAAAAAAACCACCACAAACAAAAAAACCCCAACCAAGCCAGCACCAGAGAGTCCAGGGCAACTGTCTCTAGGTGGCCCTCCAGGAGGCCCAGATGACCTCCAGAGGACCCTTACAACCTCAACTAGTCTGTGAATCTGATCGTGTTGCTTTTGCACAGACACTGCAATGATGTGGGGATTTTTCTGCAACCTTCTTTTTAATTCTGATTAACTAGAAACAAGACAAATAAACACATACAAAAAAAATCATGTATATGTTATTATCCTTTGAATTTTAAATCTAACGAGGCAGCAATCACTGAAATACTGAGAAATAAAACCCACCTGTATTTAGGAAACACTCTTTAGGGTTCCAATTTTTACATCTCCCTACAACTGGCTATTCCATAAAGAAACATTTAAAACTTTGAGTCAGCCACAAATCTCCATAATAGTAACAAAGAGGCCAACACTTGGAAATATTAATTCTGAATGTTTTAAAAATGTGGATGTTTAAATCACTTAATTCTTCTTTTCACATTCCTGCTGATATTACTTTTAGTAAATCTACAGTTTTCAACATCAATTGTTTTTCCTCCTAAACAGCAGCGAGCATTTAATGGATTACTTAAGTAGACACAAAACCACTTAGACTTCTCCTTACACCATCTAAAGAAGCTTCAGAATTCTGAGTGAAAAGCAAAAGGACTACTTGTCTTCCTGCATTAAATAAAAGGAGTAAATATCCTTTTCTTGGCATAAAGCCATATACATTATCAGCAGGTAAATTTTTCTTTAAAACAAAAAAACGTATTGCCAGTACAAATACACAAAGGGGTTAAAATAGTACAAAAACTGGGAAAGTAGATAATTAAATGCATATTATGCTTAACTGGTAAAAATCTTCATTTCTAAAGCTAACATTCTCCATCAAAAGCAAACAGCAATGTGGTAGTTCAAACATTTAAAAAAGCAATACAAAATACTCTCAAACCAAGTAATTTTTCTAAAGCATAGCTATGCCATTCCTCCCACACACAGACTTGCAATCTTTGATGTAATTCTAAGCACTATTCAAATGCTGCAGTTATTTCCCAGAGGACAATACATAACCATTTTTTTTCATATTTTCAATAAAAATGGAAAATTCAGTTAAATTTTCTTCATGCATGCAAATCACAGCTGCACACTTAATCCAAAGGAAGATATGGAGCCTGCAGTGGTCTACAGGAAAACTGGAACAAAAAATTCCAGTGTATAAACAATGAAGGGGAGGTGGGGGGCAATGTGCATTGACATTTGTTACTGTTCTGCACATATTAGAGGTGATCAGGATAATGCAGCACATGAAGTAAGACTCTGCTGAAAAGCCAAAAGAGAAATACATTTAACCTTATTAGCTGTTCCTTACATTTTTCCCTCTTTCAGCACATAATGCATTAGATTCTACAGTGCTCTAACTGTAAAACCACTTACTTGGAACACTGATTTCTCATCTTTATTCTGCAGCTGTAATAAAAGTCTGAAAACCCTGCTCTAGACTGCTTTTTCTTGCTAAACAAGGAGAACCTTCTTTCCTCAGGGTGTCTGAGGCTCCTAGTCAAAGCAGAAGAAATGAAGTCTAAATGCACTGCCTATTGAGAAGCAAGTAACAGAATAACTGCTTTTGACTCATGCCCTCCTGGATTTAAAATCTCTCCAAAAGCAGTACTACCTGAAAAAGGGCCCTTTGAATATGTGTCTTTATGAAATATGTAAGCTTATATGCATCTTCTCAGAAATTTATTGTCCTAGGAAAGTATTGACAATACCAAGTCTAGCACACCAGCTCAAAGGAAAATTTCTGCTTTCCTTTACTGTTGTTCCTTAGTAGCTCATTTGGGATGCTGAGACAGAATGAGCAAGATTTGTTTTGTTTCCTGATTATGGAGTACTTGTTCATGGTACCTATCCCATAGGTATTTAAAGAAATCATCTTTGTGAACAAGCTGAACAACAATTTTTCACATAATACAACACTATTATCTATGAGTTACACCATAAAGATATTTCACCAGACATACAGAACCATGATTTGGTTACACAAAGTACTAAAATAGAGCTTAAAATGGAATAATCTCTTCCATCCACCAAATGCATGCATTTAAATGTAAATGAAAAAGCCATTATGCATGCTTTATTTGGTGAAGTGCACAGCAAAGGCTGCCTAGAGCAGAACTCTTTGACCCTCATTTTGTTAACATGCTTTTCTGCAGGAAGAGGACATTTGTCCATAGTCAAATGTTACACACATATATGAAAATACAACACAACAAGTATTTGAACACACTAGCAAGCACTCACAACTGCACACATGGCTGAAGGCTGGGCCTTTGAATGCAGTGTACTGTACTGAGTAAGAATGCAATTATACAGAGTATAAATAATTTATCCCCCAAATTAAACCTTTGTTTACATGGTTTAAAACTAAAAACATTAAATTTTGTCCACCATTTTTCATCATAATCCCCGACTAAGAGCAACAGAAGGAGTGACATCATGTGGGATAGATCAATAACCAGTGGCTCTCAAAACTTTCCATTGCTACAACAATTGCAAACATAGGGAACAAAGAAATACATCCAGTTTCCAAGTGTTTTATCTGAAATCCTTTGTAATTAGTACACTAAATTTGGGAAACTGTTTATCTTAAACACATTGGTATGTTCATGTTTAAGACTTCATCCAATCCATCTTGAGAACTCCAAAAGCACTGGATTACTTGAGAATGGAGAAGTTAGGAGTTTACCAATTACCACCAGTCAGAGGAACCAGACTGCCAGAATTTAAAACTTGGCTACTCCTGAAAGCTGTCCACACTCCATTTCTTAGGGGCACAGAGCTGGCCAGGTCAGCTCCCCTGGCAATCTCTGCCCATGTTGCTCAGAACTAGTTACAACCAAACCTACTAAAACTCAGCATGGACTGTGCCTCAGCTCAGTATGGCTTTTCTTCCCTGAGTGTGCCAGAACCTGCAACTGCACTTCACAGCCACTGAGACAGCCTGAACCATCTGTCTAAAAGGTCACTGCATCACAACACCTGTACAGAAAAACCTGCTCCCAAACACAAAGCAAGCGCAGCTCAATACTCTTCCAATTGCATTGACTGATACCAGAACAGGTGTCCTGTATTAAATAGTTGATACATCCACCAAAATGAGAATTATCTTTAACTGGAAATACTTGTATAACTAATACCTAAAAGTTAAATTACAGTAGTCATGAAAACTACACATTTGCCACTGCTCTCAAAGTGGACAGGACTGCTCTATCCTGAATGATATCAGCCCTTCTATATATATTTGTGTCTTACAGAATGATTAATCTTTTTAAATGTAAGAAAAAGGTATGAATAAAGCGTGATTCACTGTGAAGATCTTTATTAAGAAAATTATAGGGTATTTTATAGAGAAAAGTAGCAAGCTAAGTATCTGTTAGTAACAAAAAATCCTATCTTTTTTGACTTACCACAAATTTTTAGCATAATAAGATGGAAAAGAGCCAGTAGTAGTATTTAAGCTATATTAGTAAAAATATTTTAAATCTAAATTAGGATTGCTAAACTACCCTCTCCATTTGTCTTTTTGTTATCTGTATCCTTATTGCTAATTTATTAAGTACTCCTAGCATCTTTTGAGAAAATGACATTAATTGTGCCCTTTGTTCAAGACACACAGGTTTTGACCTCACTGCTAAATGTCAAACTCACTTTTCAGAAACACAGAAATCTCAAACATATTTAATTTCTACACATATCCCCCAAACTGGCAGCTAGATGAATGAAAAAGGTCTGATGTCTCCAGTGTGAGCTCAGTGGTTATTTGCTGTGCTCTGCTTGCTGAAAGGCAAATCAACACATGTGTAGATCCAAACCAGCCACAGGGTATAATTAAAGAAAGTGAAAGGAGATGAGCGTCAGTGAGAAAGTTTATAGGACATGTGGTAGAAATTAAATATGTTTGCTAGGTGATGGAAGGGAAAAGACATGAAGTATATTGGTGCATGGTGGTATGCTCAGGGGATCTGAATGTGAACTGGGGCAATGGTGGTGCAAGAGCTGGGTTATCCTACAGGCAAGTTTATATAACAAGCCCACAGGAAGCCAGACTTCAGTAGTTCTGTCCTTTTATCCAGTAACAGCTTTATGACTCTCCTGTTCATCTTCTAAATGGGAGGGAAAAAACCCATTTTTTTCCCAAGCCCCAAACAATAAAAAGGCACACTTAAGAACTTTACATTTTTAACTGACGTTCCAGCATTCACCAAATAGACTAAAGCTCTAGTACCAACCCTGGGTAGCGCTACTCGCTCANTTCGGGGCAGGAACTCGGATGACCTACTTCAGCCTGTCTGCTCGCACGCTCAGCCCCGCTCCGCTATGAGCGGAGCTCGCAGGCCGAGCTCCCCGGCAAGCGGGGCTGGCAGGCCCGGGCTCCGCGACGTGCGGCCGCAGGAACCGAGGGGCCCGGCGGGGCTGCGGCCGCCCCGGGCCCCCCCAGCACT
>VXAX01002162.1:371245-403281 GCA_013399835.1 Leptocoma aspasia | reverse complement strand
GGTTCCCAGCCCGCCGTCCCCCAGCCCGGGGAGGAGAGTCCCTGAGGGCCAGGAGGGCGCCCGGGCCGCCCTCGATGGGGCGGGCGACGGCGGCGGGAGGGCCCGGGGGATCCTTCACCCACCTCTCGGCAGCGGCGGCGCTGAGGACGCGGCTCCTCCCGCTGGAGCGGCGGAGAGGGGCCCTGGCTCCGCGTACCATACAGCCGGGGGCGGCGGAGGGAGGCGCCGGGGGGCTGCGGAGAGGGGCAATGGCTGAGGCGAAGCCGNGCCCGGGGCAAGGAACGGCACCGGCACCCCGGCACCGGCATCCCGGGCCGCCCCCGCCCCGTGCGGGCTCAGCCAGACGCCGGAGCCCCGGCATGCCCCGAGGAGCACGGCTGGAGAAAGCGACACCGAGAAGCACCATCCGAGGACGCGCATCCACACGCGTCCGCTCTCAGAGGGTCGGTGTTGCGCTGCTCTCTCCCACCCCGCTGCCTCCAGGCTGCGGCCAATTTCTCCGAGCCTATGGTAGCTCCCAGTTTTCTCTGCCCGGTGTAGCGCTGCATCCCGGCCCGGGCTACAGCAGCCCCTGCTCGGTGCCGGCTGAGCTCCTCCCCGGCCAGCGGCCAGCCGCAGGTGCTGCGGGCTGATCCCAGCTCCCTGCCTTGCCAGCCGGCCTGGGAACCGGGTCACTAAAGCCCCAGGGGTCAGGGCCGGCAGCCCTTGAGCAGCGAACAAACTGCACACGGGAAGCACAGCCCTGAGTGGGGTGAGCAGGGCTCTGCCTTAGCACAAACATCACCCCTTAAACACAAACATCACCCTTTAGCTTTTGCTCTTTTGCCTTTGCCTGGCAAACTCTGATTTTATTGTAAGAGATGAACTAACTTAACTGGACCTTTGGTTTGCCACTACCACCCCCAAAACATTTGCTACCCTTCTATGTCGCTCACTGCTTTAAATAGCGGGCCACAGGCTGCGATCCTCTCCCTGTTTACTGCTATTCCCATCTCCTTCACAGCCTATTTCCAGTCTCTCATTACCACCCCATTCTTGGTTTATAAAACAAGTGTACCTTCTCTATAGCTGCCACCCCCAAGCTGAATGTCTTTCCCACCTTTCACAGCTTCACACAATGAACCAGCTGTTCCATGTGGTGCCTCACAAAGACTTCCCAATGCTATTCCCACTCTGCTCAACTGCCCACCTACTGCTCCCTCTGCTACAATCAACCTCCCATTCACTCCTTCATCCCAATGGCCAGACCTCTCTTGGTTTTGTGGCTCCTTGCTATTCCATCTCATTCCCTCATGCAGTAAATTTGCCCCATCTCCCCACTGTTTTAAAACCTGTTACTTGTGCACTTATGGTGAAAAAACTGGCCTTTACAGACTGAGCCTGCTAAGACAGCAGGTGTTCCTGCCACCTCTGTCTCAAAGGAGAGACATTGCCTCCCTTTTCCATAAGGTACATCTCCTAGTGCAGCAAGCATGTATCCACCCATATCTAATGCTTCAACAAAGAAAAATTAATAGAAACTAAGTTTCTCATATACAGAAATGATACTACCAAAACTTCATGCATCTTTCTGCACTGCTCAGACTTTTTACCTTCATAGGTCAGCAAGGGTGCAAAAAGCTAAGCAAGACTTTTATGTTTTACCTGACTGCTGTCTGCAGTTTGTGTCAAGCTGAGGTGCAAGATGATCTTCAGGTCTCTCCTACACACCGTCACAGAAGAGGACCTCAAACCTAGCCACAAAACAAAACCACAACAGCTTTGACATTTAAAACATCTCAACATTTCAAAGCACAAAAACCCCTCCCATCCCCTTCTCCTTCACATTGAACAATTTGCTTCTACAAAAAAAAAAATCAAAATATATTAATAATGTCTCAGTTCTAGTCTTCTAAATAAAAATAAATTATTACATTTAGGCCTCTGACAATGACCACTGGTATCAACATGACCTTACTGAATATTAATTTAAATTGAGATTTGGGTTGATCCTGATGCCTTTAGGCATCAGTACAAAGTCAGTGACTAAATAGTTACCACTGGCTTAAATGAGACTATTGCAATAAATAAAATTCTGGATATAGTTTTTTGAGCTATATTAATACATGAGTTATGATTTAATTTTAATATTTTTAAACTTTATTCATACATACATGTCCAATACACATATATTGACATGTGACGTAATGTCAACTCCTAGAAACGTTCTTACCTATTTTAGTTGGGGTTGTTCAGCCTGGACAAGAGAGGGCTCTGAGGAAACTTTATAGAAGCTTTCAGTGCTTAAAGGGAGCCCAAGAGAAGGCTAGAAAATGGACTTTTCACAAGGGCATGTAGTAACAGAACAAGGGAGAATGGCTTTAAACTGAAAGAGGGCAGGTTTAGATTAGGTGCTAGGAAGAAATTCTCTGCTGTAAGGGTGGTGAGGCAGTGGCACAGGTTGCTCAGAGAAGCTGTGGATGCCCCATCCCTGGAAGTGTTCAAGGCCAGGCTGGATGGGGCTCTGAGCAACCTGGGATAGTAGAAAGGTGTTTCTGCACACAGCAGGAGGTTTAGAACTCAATGATCTTTGAGGTCCCTTACAACCTAAGCCATTCTATGATCCTACAATAATTAGACATTTGAAGACTTTGGACTTTTCTGGGTTTTCTTTGTACTACAAACATTTCCAAATAAGTGAATCAAAACAGCAAGAGTACCTCAGAATATGTAAAATGTACAATCTCATTATTAAAATAGAAGCAACAGTTTATGTATTTTTTTCATATTCCTGACAGGGTGTTTGGCAAGGATTAAGTCCTTTTTAAAGGCTGCTTCAAATATGACAAAAACTATTTCCATAATTTTACACACACTGCACTGCATTTATTGCATAATTTAAACAGCTAAGTAACTACAAAGCCTAGTATTTCCAGTTCATTTTCATAAAAGAGAGATTATACACGCATGAACATCGAGGCAACTACAACCAAGTATTGCATCATGTTCCCACTACACCTCGTGTATCTCAGTTGTTTTTCCCAGAAGTGAGATATTTAATACAAAATTGAAAACACCATGTGGCCTGATGAAAGATTAGACATGAAAATTTATTTTCCAGACCAATGTATGACATGACTGGGTTGCAAGACAAAATACATTTTGTCATTGGCAACACCATCATAGATACTGGAAGGTTTCTTACAACGTGTTCCTGTTAATTTCTTCAGATCAAGAACACTGGCAATGTGTTTGCTCTAGCTATATCCAGCAGAACTCACTCCTAGCTCTTGTATCAGGAAAGCATGGAAATAGTAGCATTTGTGAAAGTGGGAGGTTACCACCATTGTTAAACCAGGCATACCAGTTTCACACGGATTTCCATCATCACGTTTCACTCACGTGGTTGTTTGGCCCAAACCCGCCTTTTTTGACCCGCAAAGCCAGGCAAAGTTTGAGAACAAACGTGTTTTCCAACAGATAAAGCCACTGTTGTTGGCACAACACACACATATTTGAGGTACCTGGTTACCTGCATTGAAACCTGCTTCCCTGACCATGGGGGAAATACTATCAGCCACATCTTCTATGCCTTTAAGAGGTTCCCATGAAGAAGTCAGTTTGATTTCCCACAGGGAAGGGTTGGGAATTTGGCCTTTACTCTCTGGCGAACCTCTAAACTGGCTCTCATCACATGATTAGGAATTTTATTCAATTTATAAAGCATTTATGTCATACCCAACTCTGGAAACAGCAAGTGTTTGGTGGGATTTTTACCTGTTTCGTACAAAACATTCAGATTGTTCTTATGTTGGGGCAGCTCTCACATCCACATGCTTTCCCTAACAATAAGCGCCCAGTCTACAAAGACAGTAACAAGAAAAAAGGCTGAAATTAGAAAGATCTCCTCATGCCGACGGCCAGCAGAGGTTATAGCACATGTACACATGTTACTACCCAAGCAGGCACCGCGGTCGATGTGCTCATCTCACAGTACATACACGGACCGATATCGTGCTTCAGTCCTCCCCCCAGGTGCCTTTCTGCATCGCACCCCCAGGGCACCCCAAACAAATCCGCACAGCAACAAACCCTGAGCACGGCACGAGCCTCCCGCCTTCGGAGTGCCTTTCACCGAGCCCGCTCCCCTTCCCGCAGCCACGGCGCCGTTTCACGCCCGCGCTGCGCGGCACCAGCGCGGCCTGCGCTGGGCTCCCGGCGCTCGGTGCCGGGCTTTTCGGGGCTTCCGTCCCGGCGGGCTCCCGGCACGGCCGAGCTGCGCGCTCCCGCAGGCGCGCCNTGCGGCCCGAGGGGCTCCGAGCGGCTCCGAGCGGCTCCGAGCCTTGTGCTGGGCCCCAGCGCGGCCGCCGCGTTCCGAGGGGGCGCAGGAGGCGGAGGCGCTTCGGGGAGCCGAGTGCAGCACGCTGGGGGACAGGGGGGCGCGGGCCGGGGGCACAGCGGCGGCGCAGGGAGCAGGTTCTGCCGGTCCTGGTGGGTGTGGGGCGCCCGGGCGAGGCGCTTCTACCCCCGGTGAGTGCGGGGGTCCGCGGGTCCGCGTCCCGCCGGCGCGGCTGGAAGATTTTATGGCTCACTGCTGAGTGCAGCTTTCCTCGTGTAAGGTCTGCCCTGTTCTATGGGTATTAAAGACTCTTCCCTTTTCGAAGTACAACCATAAGTTTGAGCTGTTTCTCCCCACCAAGCTCGAGGAGTTCGCTACCAGCCCTGTCTTGGTTGGTTTGCCAAGAAAATTTTCTTGACTATTAACAACTGCCGAGGAATACCACTTCTACCTACCACTGCAACTACCACTGCTACCAGTTGCAGTGGTCTCCTGCTGTGGCAGCCTTGCCTATTAAATATCTCGCCTGGGTTGTCTCACTTTTTGCACTTATATGTTAGTCTAAGTGTATATGTAATGTATATTTTAAATTAAAATGTATTGTAATGTGCACAGTCAGAAATCCTGTTACTGTGTCCCCGGTGTTTAAACTGCACCAGTTTATTTGTCTTTATAGTAAGAATATTCGAAGTTCTTCGGGCTTGAGCACAGGAATTCCCCATGGCGACCGTGTCAGTGATTTCAGATAGTTTCTCTACTTCCTGTCATTGTTGACCACGGCATTTCCTAATGGGAAAAGGCACAGATAGAGGCTAGCTGGAAGGTCAGCAGGAATTACCTTTAAGGCCTGTTCTGCCGGCCCTTGAGTGCTTGCGGCTGAGTGAAGCTTCTTGCTGAGCAATAGCCTTATACCAGTCTTGAGGAAAAAGCTCCATGCGTGCATGATTTCGTGCACCAGGAAGAATTCTCCTGGTGGCAGGAATTGCATCACGCTGAAATTCTGGTCGCCCGGCCACATGGTGCCATCTGCAGGTCACGTTCCCATCGCTGGGAAGTAATTTTAAGTTCAATATATGACAAATATAAATTTAATTATGTGTCTTAGGTGTTCAAAACTTGCTTTTTGTTGAAGATGAACGTTTTATTCATGTCATACTTGAGAACAGAATGACTGAGCTTACGTTTTTACACAGATGTGTTTGATCATTTTGCACAGAACCTTCGTGTAACAGTGTAAACAAGATGTGATTTAACGTTTGTATTATTTGTATCTTAAATTTTGTCCTGCACCGGGGACTCTTATGGCATCATGAATCTTTGCTTGAACTGAGTGGCTCATCCATATGGATTCAATGCAGGATGGATATTAGCTTTACAGAGGAACATTTCAGTGGATTTCAACACTTGTCCATTATTTGGACAAACAGCTTTAAAAAAACCTAAACAGCTCTTCCAGAGTTGTTTCTTTATCTATATAGAGAGTATTTGTGAGGTTTTTGTTTTGCCAGTGGCTACCAATAAGTTCACATAACAGACTATTTAGGACAGCAGAATTTTTGTCTGGTACACAAGCAGCAATAACAGTATCTGAGGAAAAAAATAGCCATTAAAAAGAATAAAAGGCCATGGTGCTAATGAAACTTCTGGACCCAGTGACTCCAAAGTATTGTAATTACATATTGGCTGTAATGGAACTTTACACCAATTAACTCTTTATTGACAATGCTTTGTTTATAAAATATTAGTGCAGTTCATCACGTAGACTGTTGAAAATGAATTTGCCTGTTATGTGTAATTTAGGTTCAGGGGTAGGTAAGGGCTTGGGGTGTTTTGTTAAAAGATTCTTTTGAGGTTTCTTGTTTTGTTTACTCCCATCTTTAACACTTTGCAGCCAAGACTGATTTACAGTCAGGGTTTTGAATTGTAGCCTGTACTGATTCACAAGCAGGACTTGGTTTCACTTTTTGACATGTATTTCACACACTTAAAAGACTGGAATGCACATAATCTAACTGGATTTTGCTGGATAGAACTATCAGTTAATTTTCAAGTTTCTAAATTTTTAACTTTCTAGACATTTATATACAACATGAATAAATTCTAAAATCTCCCTTATACAGGATGTTACCAAGTTGACGCCTCTTTCACCAGAAGTCATCAGCAGACAAGCAACAATTAATATAGGTAAAAAAAAACCTTATAAAAAAGAGGGGCGCGTTAAGGTGACTCTTTTTGATGCTCATGCAGTAGCAGGTGATGCCAGTGTGGTAACATTGCCAAGAAATTTGTACAGAAACAGTTACATAGTAGTTTTAGGGACTTGTCAAGCTCTTTTAACTTGAAAAGCGCGAATTTTACTTCAGGAACACAGTTGAATGGCATGGGGAGTAGTTTTTCAAAGCAAAATTTGTTTTACCTTGAAATAAAGCATTGAAATGGGTTTCATTAAAATGCAAAGATCTGTCCATTGGGAGCACAATTTCAGGTCTTGTTTGTTTAAACAAAAATGATTACAAATTCCATATGTATACCATATGGACTTATTGGCTGTGGAGAATTTGGGGTAATTCTCTATTGATGGTAGTGGAGCATTGTACAAAATTAAACTCTGGTTTATTGACAAACTTTTCCTTTTAAAACACAGGTACAATTGGTCATGTAGCCCATGGAAAGTCGACAGTAGTCAAAGCTATATCTGGAGTTCATACTGTCAGATTTAAAAATGAACTGGAAAGAAACATTACAATCAAGCTGGGTTATGCTAATGCAAAGGTGAGTCATCACTGTAAATGTAGCAGCTATGTTGCTAATATATTTCAGGAGGGATGTAGGATGACAGGTAACTAACCCTTGAGGAATTAAACCTTTCTTCAATTTTAAAAAATCACAGATTTACAAGCTGGATGACCCAAGCTGCTCTCGACCAGAGTGTTACCGATCCTGTGGAAGTAGCACCCCAGATGAGTTCCCTACAGATATTCCTGGCACCAAAGGGAACTTTAAACTAGTCAGGTAACTGCTTTAAATTACTGGAATAAATTGTGTTTACTTCTCTTTGTATGAAAACAGGACTGAGCTGTGAACTGAACGGATTCTGGCAGACTGCACATTCTTAGATGGGGCACCCCTGGGCTAAGGCATTGTCTAAACTGTCCTGAATTCATTGGTAGTGATGTGCACTCCATGGTAGAGCACAGCTGTGTCTGCTGGCCTCAGCTACTTGCAGGGCTCTGAAGTTAAATATTTCTGCTATTAATGTAAGTGCATTTTAAACCAGCCAGGTTGAGAACTAATGTGGACCTCACAAATGCATCTTTAAAATACCTTTTGGCAGGGTTATCTTTGTTAAACTTTTTCTTCCTAAGGGCAGAGTTTCCATAGTTTTTTAAATGAATATATGAAAGCCTGATGCTTAATGTGAGATCAGGTCTCACTGGAGGCAGTGTTCTTTATTTACCTGATTTCTGATAAAGTATAGCATGGTTTATGCAGTGGTTATGTGGGTCTGCACAATGATTGCTCAAATTAGAGTAGTCATGAAGACTGTTGTACAAGATTCTTAGTTTGTGTTTATGATAAAATATGTGTGGAGCTGTAGCCATGTGTCTTTCCTTTTCTCAGATTCCCAGCAGAGCACTTGTACTAAGATTAACTTCTGTTGGAGTGTGACAGGCAGGCAGCCATTGTGAAACAATTAGTTAAAAGCTTTGCATTCTTTATCCTACTGGTCATTTGCTTGTAGTAGCTTTCTAAGAGTATCAGCAAAGCACCAAATTAGTCCCTTGCTTTTTGGTGGCCTGCCACTAAGAACAAGGATTCTTCACTAGGTTCAAGAAAGAATATAGTGGTCAACTATCTTGGTCTGCGCAATAAAACCATAAGGTTGGAAAGGTAACATCATGTCTGTAGACAAATCTTTGAAGTGCAGTTATAACCATGTAATTAAAGATGCATAATTTCCTAAAAGTGAAGAATGGGAAGTGCCTTTTAAAAGAGATGAGAGGAATCCCACGTGGTGTGTTGGTGTTTGGGTTAGTGGTGGTGGGTTGGTTTGATTTCGGGCTTTTATCCTGGTGCATTTAACTCTAATCTAATTTAGAGTAAATTGCTGAAATATTAAAGAGGTACTTAATGTGGACATGTGGTATTAAATCTGAAAACTCAGAAAAAGTATTCAGTAGCTGTTCAGTAGCATTTGTGGTCTTTTAGAACTTTTTTCAAAATACTATTTTAAGGATACTTTTAACTCCTGTGTCTGGCTAATCACTAACATAAATCAGTCAGAGGAATTGTTGATAATGGGCTTTTGGATTTCTCTTTCACCTTCTCCTACAACAGGCATGTCTCTTTTGTGGATTGCCCTGGCCATGATATTTTGATGGCTACCATGTTGAACGGTGCAGCAGTAATGGATGCAGCTTTGCTGTTGATAGGTAACCATTGCTACCCAAAAACAGAGTTCCATTTTGTAGTAGCATGAAGCAACTTTATATGGGCTTTAAAATCTCCTGGGATGTGGTGAGCAATTTAAACAAGTGAATGCTTTTGAGATGTGTTAAAGAAAATAAAGTGCTGCTACAGTGGTAATGTACTCTAACAAACTGGCTTGTTTTAAACACAGCTATCCATACTCACTAGTCTGGTAGCTGGCCCCATAGATAGAAGATAGGTTATATAAAACACTGTAGTAGCACAGTACTGTAAAATTTTTATCACTTCATGGAAACAGATAAGCTGCATTTTGAGTTTCTCTGAAGGTTCAACTTCCTTTAAATATGCATGTAGTCTTTGCTATACAGTAGAGTTCACAAACAACAGTACAAACAGTAAATCCAGATAAATATAGGCAGACTTTTAAGTACAGGAGATTTCATGTAATCCAGACAACTTTTGTTCTGATTTGCAAGGTGAGCAAAGTGAAAGTGAGCAAAACTGATTTTTCTATGTGTGTAGAACATTCTAGTGTTCTGTAGTGATACATAGCTCTTGTCTTACCTTGATAGGATATGTCAACAAAAGAAAAAAACAGCTTCAGATACTGTAATTTAAAGTCTGTGATAGATGATGAGCTATCATT
The DNA here is from genome assembly GCA_013399835.1 of Leptocoma aspasia. Classification (NCBI taxonomy): domain Eukaryota; kingdom Metazoa; phylum Chordata; class Aves; order Passeriformes; family Nectariniidae; genus Leptocoma; species Leptocoma aspasia. The sequence continues at coordinate 393,886 of VXAX01002162.1, read as the reverse complement.
TCTTCTGCCTGTTTATTTCTATAAAATGTGATAGACCAAACTTCAGGCAAGATTAACCACCATAATCACACATCAGCCAACGCTGGCTTCTTAGCTGAAATCTAAACTATGCTGATAGCAGCTCTAGTCACATACTTGATAGAATTATCAGAGTTTGGGGATCTTGGTATTTCTGTGACTTTACTATATTACGCTACAGTCAGCACAGGTATCTGAAGAGCTAAAGGATGGAGTAAACCAAGTTAGGTGTTGGTATCTTTGGATATTTTAAGTGGGTGTTCCTAGTGGGAGCAGGTAGAATGAGGGAACCTCTCTGGCAGCCTCTTCTCTGTCCTGCATTGTGTGGAGGCTACAGCCAGCAGCTACCTGGGAAAATAGGTGCTTATTGACTTGGTTGCTTCACATGTAGATTACTGAGAGACAGCTGTCTNTACATAGTGATAGTAGATGGAAGTAGATATCCTAACTGTAGAAGTCTATCTTTATAGTTTCTATATTCTAGTCACTTCTCTTCTTTCAGCTGGTAATGAGTCATGCCCTCAGCCTCAGACCTCAGAACATCTAGCTGCTATAGAAATCATGAAACTGAAGCACATTTTGATTCTACAGAATAAGATTGACTTGGTGAAAGAGAGCCAGGCTAAAGAACAGTATGAACAGATTCTTGCATTTGTACAAGGTAAGTTTTCAAGAGCAGAAATCCAGTAAGTGGTGGAAATGCAGTGTTGAGACACGGATATAGTGGTTTTCTGTATGTTCACAGAAAAGCTTATCTTAGACAATGCTGGTGTACATGGTCTGTTAATGTGAAAATTAGACCTTGGGAGTTGTGCCTCTTGCCTGTTTCAGCTGCTTGCATACAATAGTGTTATGGCTCTGGGTCAGAGCTCTAGATGTAAAACTAACATCAATCACTCTTATGTAGTAGCTTTCAGTGGATTTGTTATTTCTTCCTGGAGTGCTTCTTTGGTAGGGATTTCACTGTGATTTTACTGCAGTGCAGGAGAGAAGGAAGCTGTACATGTTAGGGACACCTTGTAGGTTTAAATATAATAATTTTTTTATCTAATGACAAAAGATTGCTCTCTCATCTGTCTGTGTAAATCCAGTTTGGGCAGTGTTATCTTACTCTATAAAGGTCTGTTCACCTTTACAGTGATTTGAGTTTTGTCTTCCCTGAAGCTTCCAGTGTTTTCCCTGCTTATCTGCAGTAGGTGGGGGTATGTGACAAGCTGCAGAGCTAGATTGTCACCATCAGAAGTTGCCAATGGGTCTTTCTTTTACTTCTTTTTTTTTCTTTTTTTTGTAATTCATAATTGTTGCCTTGCAGAAGCTAAGTCTGTCAGAATGGCTTGATGTGTTAAATTTGGAGTTTGAAAACTGAAGTTATCACAAGAAACATAGATGTAATTAAAACTAATGATGTGTAACAAACCTGGATTACTAAATGCGTTTTTCTGTGAAATAAGGATTTTTCTAAAATACATATTTGTATTGCAAAATTTGAAAAACGTAAATCATTAAATTAACAGGAAATTTAGTTTGTCATAATGAAACCTTACTGTAAAATTAACACTGCTGTATCCAATGCTGAGATACTGATCTCTCTTAAGAAATCTTAAAAATATTTCTGATCACGAAGTTGGAAGTGAATTCTCCCTTAGAGTGGAAGATGATCTTGCACACTTTAAGATTGCCTCAAAAAGTAGGTGTGGCTGATGTGAGCTAAAATGTTGAAGGGAAGGATAGATGCTCTGATGTTGCTTTGGGAAATACGCATAGAACATGCTACGAAATTTATTAGTATTTTTAACAAGGACAGAACACTTGGTCGTATTAAGGCTTAATGTTGAACTTGATTTTGTTTTAGGCACAGTTGCAGAAGGAGCTCCAATAATTCCAATCTCAGCACAGTTGAAATACAACATAGAGGTGGTCTGTGAGTACATAGTGAAGAAAATCCCGGTCCCTTTGCGAGACTTCACATCTGAACCAAGGCTCATTGGTATGTAAATGCTCAGGCCTGGGTGTCTGTGGCCAAACATTTTCTGAATGTGTCTACACTTAAATTAGCACATGCTGAGTGCCCTCAACACAGGTGGGTTTAATAGGAGTATTTAGGATGCTCTTATTTTGAAACTTGCATGTCTTCTGAGAGCTGTATTGTTTGTTCACTGTTAATTGCTCTTGGTTTTGTGTATATTCTGTGCATATGACAGCACTGAAATGCAATAAAAATGAAAAATTCGTCTGTATCTTAAAAATATCCCTTTAGATTTTATGAATTTAGTTTTGATTTAACAAAATATTGGCAAACTGATGAATTTGATAATTAAATTATTTCCATGGAAATATTTTGGGTAGCTTGGTTAAATTTTTTGTGTTAGTCTCCTGTTTCCTAGTTATAATTGTCAAAATTTCAGTTCTTGTCCAGCATACTATGAAATGCAGTTCCTACAAGGAATTCATTTGCTTGCCTTTTTTTTCAAATAATCCAAGGCAGTCCTACATTGCATAAATGCATAAAAATTGACCACATTACGTCAAGGTTACAGCGTTCAGTTATGAGTACATTAAAACAAAGTTCTGGTATTCACGAGTAACATTGTGAATATTGAAGAGTTTTTGTAAAATGGTTGATCATTGCTTTCTTTTTCAAGTCTTTTAGTTACTTTCTGCTATGCAGAAGTCCTATGAAACATTTATATATACAAGCAGTTTAAATGGTTTTGAGAATAAAATTAACTGTCTGCCTAAAAATTTGGAATAAAATATAGATTGTTCTGTTTTTGTAATATTTATAAATAAGTGTATCCTTTCATAAGAACAGAGAAGCAGTCAAAGTTGCTAAAGAAAGACATTGTTTAAAAATCTGATAGTAAATATAAACCTGGCTATGATCTGTTCTTTTCAGTAATTAGATCTTTTGATGTCAACAAGCCTGGCTGTGAAGTTGATGACCTTAAGGGAGGTGTTGCTGGTGGCAGTATTCTGAAGGGTGTTTTAAAGGTAATCCTTTCTCTTTCTTGATTGAAATTTGTAGAGACAATGAGTAGAGTTTTTCCACACTTGCTACAAAATGTGTCTATATAATTGATTTTTTTTAACTTGAATACAGTCACATGGCACTTATCCTTTCTGTCTGTACTTAATTTTCACTTTACAGTTCTAAAATACCAGAACAAGAAGCACTGGTTTTAATTTTTTAAATATATTATTGTAGTCTTAAGGTTTGCTAATAATGATAACAGATTTAATCCCTCACAAAAATGGAAGGAGCTCTTTTTTTTCCTGTCCTACCACTTCCACTTGCTGAGTTATTGTGGGGGAGAGGAGAGCAAAAGAACTTTAAAAGAACCTGGGAAGTGTGTATGGGTTCCCACACTTCTGCATTTACGTGTTCTGTATATTTTGATTTTTTTATTTCGCTTGCTTGCCAGCAATAGACAGAAACTTTAAATGATTGCTTTGCTAGGCAAAGCAGTGCAAAGCAGTTTCTCTGGTTTGCAGTGTATTGATGTCAGTCTGTTACACTGATTGAATTAACTCAATTTTTCTCAGTGCTGAAATATTTCTAAAAGAAATACAGTGTTTAAAAATTAAACTGAAATTTAATTGTTGGAATTATTGCTGATAAAGATTCCTTTGCTAAAGCAGCTTTACAAATTGTATTGAAAAGAAAATCAGTTCTTACATTTGCTGTAAGTATTGTTGAATTTGCAGCAAACAGTGCAACAGAAATCCTACAAGTTCTACAGTAGCCCAGAGCCAAGGACTTGTATAAAAGTAGATCTGGGGATATGTAAGTCTTACCTGTGACTAGTCAGCTTTGTGTTCCTGTGAAATAACCAGTTAAACATTTTTTCACTTTCCTCATCAGGTGGGCCAGGAAATCGAGGTGCGGCCTGGAATTGTGTCCAAGGACAGTGAAGGCAAACTCATGTGCAAGCCAATCTTTTCCAAAATTGTGTCACTCTTTGCTGAACACAACGATCTACAATATGCTGCTCCAGGAGGCCTTATAGGTAAGAATACTCTCTTACTAAAAGATTCATTTCTTCATGCTTATTGAAAGCACTTGGTTTTATTCAACAATGAATTTCACTGTAATTAACAAAAATACCATGAGCGTTTTTAGATAATTCATATATGTAGAGAGACAGGGTTGGTGTGAAAAATGGATATTTAAGAATTAAAGAATTTTCCTGAATGTCACTGGCCAATGCAGATCAGCTTACACTGTTAATTGTACCAGCTTTAACAGCAGAATATTTCTTCATCTGTTTAGACAGAGCTCACAGTCTTGCTGACATTCTGAAAGTGCTGTCCAGGTAATAGGGAATTCCCAGTACGTCCTCTTGTTTTTTAGATCATCTTCAAATATTTTAGCACATAAAAATGACAGCCACCTTTCAGTTAGTCTTTCTGATTTCCCTTGTTGTGTTGTAGGTGTTGGCACTAAGATTGATCCCACTTTGTGCCGGGCTGACCGTATGGTGGGCCAAGTTCTTGGTGCAGTTGGGGCACTGCCAGAAATATTTACAGAGCTAGAAATTTCCTACTTCCTGCTGAGACGACTCTTAGGTGTGCGCACTGAAGGAGACAAGAAAGCTGCAAAGGTCTGTGCCCCTTCTTTTGTTTTTCCTGATTTTGCTTCCTGTGCTAGTTTTCATTAATGAATATATACCTTTGATCATATGTAGAGATTTTGTCTCAGTGTTGATATAAGCTTGTCCCAAAACTTACCAACTTGTTTAATACTGTAGAACAGTTTTCAGAGGAGTAGAAATTTATATCAGTAGTTTAAATTAGCATAAAGTATTTATGTGTCATGTTATGTATTTTTCTAAACATGCTGGTAGTTGTTTTCTTTTGCTATGATCCTGTTCATTTTGCAATCATTTTACAGTGGTACTGATCTACTTCCTACTAACATGTTTTTTGTAGGTTTTTTTCACTGAAGAATTTTTAAAAGTTTAAATATTTTTTATATATTCTGGTTGGAAAAAAAACTGAACTTGAGGCACAGCATGAGCTTGTGTAACACAATCTGTTTTACACAAATCAGCTAAAAGATCATAATTTCCCCTGTTAGCATTTAAATCTATAAACTGCTTCATGCAGCAGTGAGTAAAGCACTTCGGCACTCTTACCCTGTGAAATTTTTTTTAATGTAAGCATAAAATAAATGAGAATAGACCATCCTAGTAAATAATCTGTATAACATCACAATTTGTAACAATATCTCTGACTGTTTGTGTTTTTAATACGTTATATGAAATCATCAGTATAGTTTATAGAAAATGTACATCAATCCCAAGAAAGCACATCATACCAAGAACCTCAGAACTACATGCACAACATCTTTATGTATTTGTCCTTTTGCATATAAAGCTTTATCTACTGACACTGCTGCCCATAGTATGTGTGTGTATATTTATAGTATTTCTCAGCTGTATCATTTTTTGTGGCAAGAAGGTAACAAGATGACTTGGTGCTGTCTGTGCTATTTGTTTTTAGTACTAAAGCTCATGTTTCAGAGTCCTGTATGTCTGTCTTCAGGTGCAAAAATTATCAAAGAATGAAGTTCTAATGGTAAACATAGGATCCTTATCTACTGGAGGGAGAGTCAGTGCTGTAAAGGCTGATTTGGGGAAGATTGTGCTAACTAACCCTGTATGCACAGAAGTGGGAGAAAAAATTGCTCTGAGTCGAAGAGTTGAGAAACACTGGCGGTAAGTTGGCGTGGAGTTGATAGAGTACCTGGTTGCTACATTGTTAACAAAAAAATACATGGATCTGATTTTGTACTAGAATAGGTAAGTGTATGTCTGTTTTAAAAATTCTTCTGGATTCTCCTAACACATTGGCACTATAGCTGTGGAATGCTTCATTTCATTGCTGTCCCTTTTCCAAACAAACACCATGATCAGGAGGGTACCTATTAGTTAACAGACAAGGAAACACCTGAGGTTTGTGTTTGTTGCCCAAACTGCCAAGCTGTAAATTGAGCTCAGTAGGGAATCTTGGCAGAGGGGTTGGGAAATTCTCACAGTGTTAAGCCAAATAGCCATCTTCATGCACACCTGAGTGGTTTTCTACCTGTGAAGCTGCATGTGATTTCTAGTGCAACCTGGAAGTAACAGCAGGAGAACAGAGGAGGGATGTTTGAGTGTTTTATGTACTACAAGCACAGAGGAAAGAATAAAGTATCAACTGGCTTGACCCATTCAAATTACAAATATAAAATGTCTGACTGCAGAAGCATCTGGAGGCTGAAAAGGATGAACAGAATTGGTTGGTGATATATTTTATCGCAGTGCCAGACTCTCTTTAGATGATTACACCTACTGTACCTGTCATGTGTTTCATAAGACTGGATTGATAAGAACATAAGAGTATTTAGATTTGTTGGCTCTGCACAGCCCTTGTAGTATGAGAGAGCACAGCCATTTTTATGAGAAGTCTGTACTGTATGGAAAGGAACCAAGCTTTAAATATCCATGGATGCATGTTTCTTTTTCAGATGACAAGAAAATGTAGACAGGAATTTAGTGCTTGCTGTCTCAGAGCAAGATGACAAATTAGGGAAGAGATTATTCTCTGAAAAAAAAAACCCAAGGCAAAAGATAACATGTCTTGAACAGGAGGAAAAAAAAAAGGCAGGACCCAAATTAAGTCAGGTAAACCAGAAGGAAGAGGAGAAACTATATTAGAAATTATGCTTTGTTTTTTCTTTTTTGAAGCTGTAGACTGATAGCCTGTGCAAATTGTAATGTGTCTTCTGTTGCTTCTGTAGATTCCTTCCCAGTTAAAAAACTTGACCAAATTTTGCCCAAAAGCCCCACCTGTCTCTGGATTATGAGGTGGGCAAATAGTGGCAGCCTGCTGTAAAGATAGCTATTGAAAAGTTGATTCCTATGCTGTGTTAAAAAGATAAAGACAATGTAAGGAAACTGAAAGTTGAGAAAAGGGAAAGAAGGCAAACTGGGAAAACCAGCATAATAAACTCTAATTGGAGTAAAGATAATATACAGTTGGTACTGTGAAAAGGAACTTGCAGCCTGAGACAATGGAGTACTGAAAATACGGAAGAAAGTTCATAAAGCAAGACTAAAAAGAGGTATAAAATAAAAACGAAATATACAGAGGCATAGAGAGAGGTCAAACAGCAAATGGGATACACCAGTGATTCCAAGAATCAGTGAATTCAAAGATGGTCAAGTTATGACCTCTAGTACTAAAAAGTGGGAAGTGCTGCTCTGATAAATGATAAACTTCAGTTTCTTTTCTGGTGTCCCAAGACAGCCTCTACTGCTTAGCAAGGTAAATTGAGATGCACGTGTGGTTTTTCACCAGAAAATGGAAAGGTTTTGAACACAGTCTTACTAATAGTTTGAGATACCTGCTGACGTGGAAATGGATGTATTCTGAATTTCTTTTTACAAGCATATTTTTCTGAGGCACTAGTGGCCTATAAAAAAGGCCTTCATTTTCCTGAACATAAAGAGCAGCACTTACATGAGAGCTGAGTTACCGTCACAGGCTACCTGCTCATTGAGAGTTACAGCTGTTTGTAATCTTACTGAATTTTCATTTCTCTTTGAAAGTAATGCAACACTTCAGACACAGGTGAAAGAGATCAAGCTGTGATAGATTTACCATCCAACAGTCCAACTTAAAATATTTTCAGATTTTCAGCTTCTGTTCAGGAGAACACCCTTAGCTGGTTACAAATGTCCTCTGTCCTTTGCGCTTTTCTATTCTATGTTTCCACTAAGGAGGTTTAGTTCTTGTAGAATGTTTTGGGTGGGAGAAAAGTGTAGAGAATTCAAAATGTAAGAACTGAAGGCATAAGAAGGACAGAAGGATGTTGACTTATACAGGATATTTCTGACTACTAGCAAAAGTAATATAAACCTTTTTTTTTTTTCAGTTTAATTGGTTGGGGTCAGATCAGAAGAGGAGTGACAATCAAGCCAACTGTTGATGACGACTGAAGAGCAAAAGAGTGCTTCATTTTTAAAGATGAAGTGCCTATTTCTATTTTGGAGGGGGTGTATTTTCACAGCAGAATTGGAAGCTGTGCAAACAGTATCTTTGAGTTGTATGGCTGTCCTCGTACATTTTATTGAATTTTACCCTCTTACTAAAATACTAGTCACTATCGCCATTAAAAGTGTAAAAGAATTGGCATAGAAGTGGGTTTCATTATCCACATTTTAGTAGAAATTAATTGTACATGTCCCATGGCATGTCTAATTTATGTTACTTTGTGTTTCAGACATACCTGTTTAATATCAGTCAAACCAGCCCCAGTGTAACACACAAACCATAAATCTGGTATTGAAATAAAATATTGCTTATTTTCATTAATTCATACAGTTTTTCTGAGTAACAAAAGACTGCAGTGATTGTTCAAGTACAAGAATTAAAAGCAAACAAACTCTTCTTGGAAGACTACACACATTTTTTTTTTCTGCACAATTTGTTTTCTTTAGACAGCTGTTACCAACAAGAAACCTTTGTTTCTGTGGTTCTGATTTTAGGATTCTGAAGTATTACACTTTGTAATTAGGATGGCAATACTGACTGATTGGAATTTGTCATTTCTGATATTACTACATGTTTTCTTAAATTCCCAAAGAAAAACCACAAGTAAACTGGATCTGAACTGGCAGTACTGGTTTTGGCCTATTTTAGTATGGATTTATGAAAATAATGTGATTAATTGGAATGCAACTTTGTCATCATGGATGTGAGGGTGACCTGGGAGTTCTTTTTACAGTAGGAGTAAACTACTTTAAAATTATGTTGAGCAAATATAAAATACTGGGAAGAGGGTGTAGAAAGGAATGATTTGGGGTGGGGGCAGAGTAATGGTGGTGGCATTGTGAATAGGATGAGGAAAAAAGTATAAAACCACTTTGGTTTAGCTACTCTGAATCACATGCCTCAGGATAAAACATAATGTGATAAACTTATTGTAGGGTGCTAATACTTTAATCCATTCAGATTTCACTTCTTCATTTGTACTAATATACATAGTTCTAGCTGTTTTATATACTATTTAGCAAGTTGTGCTACTTACATATTTTGGTAAAAAGTACTGTGTGTTTTCAAAGCTTGGTTTTGGTTTTATTCAAGGGCTTCCTAAAGGTAAATATGATTTCACTCATCAAATTGGACTTCGATGAAACAGCTTGCATTTTGTTCCTGATTTTGCACTAGATTGTGTTCCCTTACTCTGTACTCAGTTTTTCCATTTGTAAAGTACTAACTCACATGGTGGTGAGAGTAAATACATTAATTTTTGAATAGTACTTTTCCATTTTAAAAACAAGAGTCAACTGTAGTTCTCTCTGACTCTCCAGGTACTTGACCAATCTACAGTCTTAAATGTGTCTGTTTCAAGGATTGCATCTTCCATGCTTTGGCAACTCCTTTCTAACTGTGAATTCTGGGAATTTGGATAAACTTAAGCATTACTTTGTCTGGTGGCATGAGGGTGAGCATAAAACAGAATGTAAGCTACAGCAGAGTGCTTGGATGGCACCAGCTCCAGGGTGAAATTTAGTGCAGTCCTTTTCTCAGTGCACTGCCCTGTGGGTCTAATGAAACACATGCGGAAAAGCTGCTGAGAAACTGGTTAAGCATCCACAGACATTTTTAGACATTCAGATATTTTGGAGATTGTGTCTCTCTTGATCTGCAATTTAAAGAGCACCAGTGCCATAATCTTGCCAAAGCTGTGTATTGACCTGCTTTCCCAGTGGCTTTTCCAGGCAGGGTGAGGCTCTCACACGGATCACCTCTTTCTACACTGTGCTGTATATCCTGTCACACCAGGATGAGGGCCTGGGGGGCAGGTCACATACAGAGTTCTTTTTCTGCCACCAAAATGTTAAATTTCCTCTAATGGAAAGCTTTCACTGCTAACGTGAGTGATGAGTAATGGGATTTTGAGACGGCTGAATACATGGAACGTGTCTCTGCAGCATTGGAGAGACAAGTGTGAACAGTGTAAGTGCAAATACATTGTGTGCTGATGTGTGTACCACCCCCTCCTCAGTCACTGAACTGTGATGTTGAGATGTTGAATGACAAGAGAAAGCAATATCATGTACAGCTAAGGAAGTTGAAAATTAATTTTATTTTCTTGGCCAGGATAAAAATAGTGACAGATGGATTGTGGGCTTTCTCCCTTGTACCAAGTATTTGCTTCAGAGCGATTTTATTTTTTTACCTTTTTTAGGTCATATTTAGCTACCTGAACAGAGGTGTGCATATGCATTTCAAATGGGTTAGGTACACAAATGTGTAGATACCTTGTGCAGTGGTACAAAGTTGAAGTGTTGTGTCGGTAGTTAGATTTCTGAGACTTCCGTGTGTATTTGGGAATGCCATTTCCAGCCAAATACCAGATTTTGTTCCGAAAGGATGAAGAAAAAACTTCCAGTTAACACCTTTGTCGATTTGGTCCTAGTATACACGAAATCTAAAAGCATTTTAAAATTATATTTTTATTGCATTCGTTTTGTAGCACTTCCGAAAGCGCTTCCTTCTAGCTCACTGCGGCAGAAAGGGTTCCTGCTGTTTTTGCCTGCGGAGTCACGTGGATGAGCCTCCAGACTGCCTGCAGGAAAGGTTTAAACTTCTGTCCCCGCCCCGTTTCCCATCAGTGCCGCTGCCAGTGTAAAGTCCCAGCTCTGCTGCCCCTGCCGTTCGGGGTCACTTCTCCTGCCGGGCTGGGGCTAAACATTTATAAAGTTTCAAACGCTGCCTTTCCTTAACCAGCACCCCAAAGCACCGACTGCCAGTTCCCAGCTCCCGCCCTCTCCTGGCCGTGGCACGGCCCATGGACATCCACAGCGTTTTACTGACATCACCAGAGCCTGGGGGCACCACTCCTTATTCATCAGTTCTTCCACTGCCACAATTCTTTTGGCACAGTTGGCTTAATGGCTGATGTTCACTTACCATAATGCTAAAATTACTCATGTGCTCTGGCTTCGTGTTGCTGCTTTTGTTTCTGTAAAGCTCCATCTGTACGTGCTCATTGAATGTTCCATGCATATCCAGTCCATCCCAGTGGTGTAGAAGTGCATGTTTCATACTTTTCCAGACTAAAAAAACAGCTAGAATAATAATTTTTACAGAAATTTTGGTTTATGGTAAATAACATAGCAGCTGTAACAGTCAAAAACTGTATAAGTGATACAAGTATGTAAATAAATTCTCCTTTCTTAACCTGACAGGATTAAAAACCAAACAAACAAGTCTCCTAACGTGGGCACTATATATGCAATGAAGAAAGAACAAATTAGCAAGAGAATTTTGTTACCAAGGAACAGATATCTTGTTCAAGGAATTACCTCAAATATTTAAATAAATACATATTCTTCAATGTCTTTTATAAAACAAGGCACTAGAACACTGTGGTCAAACGTGGTCAAACACAGATGAAAACTGTTGAAATATTTTAGTTTAACTAATCATAATAGGTGTGATTTTTACTTGTGTTGAAGAAGGCTTCATTAAGAAATTGCATGCTATACATTTATAAAACACAAACTTCTGTTCAAACACTTTCTTTCTAAAGCCTAGTATAGTTTTTTGAATATTTCAGTACAGCTGGGGAAAAAAATCAAGATTCACTTAATTCTCATGTTACACAATCGTAAGGATTCATATGAATCAGGGCACCAGCTCTCCCTTTTTGCCTCTCTGTGGGCATTTGTAAGGAAATCCAACATACCAGGCTGGATTCATTCTGTTATTTAGAAAACCCCTTCCCCTGCCAAACATTACACTTTTCTGTGTTTAGTTATTTTCATTTATTTGGTGTTCAACGAAGACCTGAAAAGTGTTTTCTCCTGCAAATACGCCTTAAGGTTCTCTGAACTCATTTCTCTTCCCGGTTTTGCTTAATCATCTATTTGATTAGGTAATCTATTATGTATCTCTAAATACTTCATTTGCAACATCATCCTAACTACCACACAACAGAGTTAAGTGTCAGCTTTTGCAAGTTTTCATTAAAGCAGCTTTTTTAAACCTTGGTGACTAGCACTGGGCATACAGAAATAGAATAATTTTTTTGTACTTTTTCTTGGCTACAGCCAAAATGCTGCTGATAACAAAGTTTAGCAACAATTTTTTTTATTTCTTTAAATTATAACCTATTTATTGCATTGGCAATAATTGTATACAACTTAATCCTTTAAAAATCTAACATGGAGTCGCACTTCACACCAGAAAAAGGTATGGGGATATAATTAGTCCTTCCCCAGCAATCACAAGCATTCACATATTCTCCATGATTTTGGCTCCTTGCTAGCACGCGTTAAACATGCCGAGCCAGCAAACACTGGTGCAGCCCTGTAAACCATGCCCTTGTGAGCTTCAGGCACACAAATTGTCCTGTTAACACTGCTGGGACCACTGTGCACTTTGAGGTGAGCTTGTGCTTTAAGTGTTTTGGAAACTGGGATCTTAAATTACTTCCATTTTTCTGAAAGCTTAATTCCTCCTTTAAATTCTTTGCTACTTCACACTGTTGTTGTTCTGCCAACCTGTGTGTTCATGCTGGGAACTTATTTTTGCAGTTAAAACCTGACATTTTGTATTTGAAAGCATTTTGGGAATGTGTCTTATGGGAAGGTGTCTGTTTTGACAAATAACATCACAGGAAAGTGGACCCTTGGTATGTTCCAGAGCCACCTGGCTGCTTTATGGACTGGTGAAAGCTGCTCCAGGTGGAAGCTGATCATCAGCTCCCATCCATTCAAGGGGAGTACAGTTCATGTAGCTGCAGAAGAGTTTTGCTGGAAAGAGACAAAATAATGCAGCTTTGAACTGACAAACACTAAAAATCAGTGTTGTCCCATTGAAGTCTCCCAAAAAAGAAGGTTGGTCCCTCAGTGTAGTGGTTTGGTTTGTAATGTCCTGCTCTCTTGTTAAACGATTTACTAGAGAAATAGGGAGAGGCTGTTTCTCTTTCAAAACACAATGCTTATACAGTCACTGAAGCAGATAACCCTCAGCTAACCCTCAGGGCCATCTACAACTCCATCAGCCGAGGAAAGGAACTCTTAACACTTCGAATCTTGTCTACCCTTTCTTTTTCAAGATCCATCAGTGCTGACTTCTAACACTGTATCAGGTTGAACATTTACCAGTCCTTTCACCTTTGTTACATGCACTCACCAACAACTCCAGGCCGTATCTTTGATTCATGGGCAAATAAGGTAAATGAAATGTGAGCTTACAGAATTATGGAGGAAATAATGGATTTTTTTATGTCCGCCCCTCTCCCCACCCCCACAACCAATGAGAGTTCAAACTAAGAGCTGCTATTTGAAATCATAGAATAAATAATTAACTGTCCTACCCAATTAAAAATTCCTTAAAGCTTGCACAGCACTTAATCAGGAAACACTAGAAATAAAAATTGCCTGTGAAAGCCTTCCTTTAACAACTAAGTATTAAGAAGTCTACTGAATATTTGTAAACCAAGACATGTCAGAGATTTTAATGCAGACAAATAACTTACCAGTTCTCCACAGGATGCAAGGGACTCCTGCTCAATACAAGGACCACCCTGCTGTTTAAACGTAAGATCTGTTTTCAACTTTTATTTAGCTTTTCAATTAAAAAAAAACCAAAAAACTCTTACTTTTTTCCTTTTCTTCTTTTATCTTTTCTTTCCTTTTTTCTTTTTCTCCTTCTTTTTCTTTCCTTTTCTTATTTTCCTTTCTTTTTGTTATCTTTCTTTCCTTTTCTTCTTATCCTTTCTTTTTTCTTTTTCTTCTTTTTCTTTCCTTTTCTTTTTCTCTTTTTCTTTTCTCTACAAGGGCAAATAATCTGCATTTTGATCTGAGGCAGCTGAAAAAACTGTGTCTGGAGTCTTCACCAAAAAATTCAGTTTGAGGCCAACACCCCTTAGGGAAAATTTCAGACTTGTGAAAGCTGGCAAAGCTTTATGAGCAACTGAAAACCTGTACAATGCAAAATGTCAGACAGCTTCAAAGTAAGTGACACTACACTGCACATTGCTGGTATTTTTAAGTAAAGAGGTTATCTGAGATATATGCAGCTGTAGAGATTTTATACTGGCCTTACAACATTTTCAGTGATTTAAACCTATTAGGTCAGTTCCAACCTACTGACTTGGTATAACTGAAAGAGAAAAGAGAGAGATTGAATATCTGGACCCTCTTCTGATCTTTCTCGACAGCTATTCTGTGTTGTAGACAGACAGCACAGACAGACCAAACACAAGAGCCTTGCATTCCTCTTCTGGGTCCCACCATCATGGGATTTTTTTACACTGGACACGGTTCTCTAAGATACATGCTAATATGGTAATAAAAAGAATGTCAGTTGGTCATCAGCCTGGTATATCTGAACACATTTTTAAAATACTCTTTTTTTATAAGTAGGAACCATTAGAAAGTTTAAGTTAAAATACAGTCTTCAGGCCCCAAGGAACAAATAAGATTCTCTGACCATGTTTCACTGTTCAGTTTGTGTATTTCCCACTCCTTTGCTATCCAATATTCCAGCCTTATCATGAAGAAATTTCTCCAAATGAACATTGCCATACTTGTTTTACAGATATTCCTCCAATACCTTATTTTTCAGGGTTACACAGATCCCAGCAACATCTATGCTGAGGCTTGGTAAAATTATGTCTTACAATGCCACAAAAACCTTTTTTGAAAGATATTTTGCTTTATTTAATGAGCATTTTTAATGTCAGTTTCTTAAAAAGAATTTTGTGTACCAACAATTGTAAAGGTCAATCTTTGTTTCATTACTTCATTCATTGCAACTAGTTTTCTCATCAAAGAAAGTATTTCTTACAGCTTCATCCATCTTACTTTGCCCTCAGGCCTTTGGCTCCCCAGCATTGTGGCTGCCAGTATCCATGGGCAGTTCAGTGCACATCCCAGCTCTGGTTGTCTAAATTCACCCTAGGATTGGAGACAAGTGCATATGGCACTTTTGTCCCCAAGCATCATGGGCTGAAGCGAGTTGGTGGCTTTGTCTGCATGTGTAGCGTTGGCTGTAATGTGCCTGTCTCAGTGGCCAGCCATTTGTTCCGACAGACATCAGGCCAGATGCTACCCAAAACACAGGCACTGTGACAGCCTGGGCCACTTTCCAAGCCTTGCTTCCCAGAAACTATCTGAAGCTTCCTGCCAACACCAAGCCAGTTCTTTCTTCAGCCCTCTCAGGGAGCACCCTGAACACCTGCAGCAATTGGAGAAGTGCAGATGCAGGGTCAAAGCCCCTTCACAGGCTCCCAGGGGATGGTGACGGGCAGCACACCAAACTGCAGCAGCCTCACGCTCGAGCTCCGTGGTGAGGATACTGCCTGGTGGGAGCAGGTCTTGCAGCAAACCCAGGACTGGCAGTTGCTGAAGCCAGGGGACATGGCAGGTGACTGTCCTGGAGTTCTGTGTTTTCCATGAGGTAGATAAGTAACAGAGAAGGCTGGGGAACAGCGAAGCCTCTACCTGTGAGCAGCTTGCCACCAATAATGACAAACAACCTGGTGTAGTGAAAGGTGGCCTGCCCATGGCAGGGGGTTGCATCTAGATGATCTTTAAGGGTTCTTCCAGCCCAAACCATTCTGTGATTCTGTGAACAGTGCCTTTGGAGAGGAGTGCAAGGTTATTAAGCACTTGCCACTTGGTGCCAATGGATCACATACACTGATCGAGACCTGGGCAGTTTTATACTCTTGGGATCTCCTACCCACCAGAAAGATTAATCACGTAGGCCTCTCATTCCCCCATCCAGCATGAATGCCTGACTCCTCATAACACCACTTCACAGCTTGGAGCACCTCACATTCTTTTGGTCTGACTGCACCTCTCCTATGCTGTGATTTTGCTTAATTCCATGCTGTTGGTTCCTCGGCCATAACATGGTGCAACACCGTGGATAAAATACTCAGTGAATTCCAGATGACTTGGCCTGTTTTCACTTTTCTGTAGGGAATTTCAAGGGGTTCTGCTTCATCCACTGAGATTTCGTGCATGGCCACATGCCTCTGTCAGAGCAGACAGCAATAACCAGAGCTGCTTTGGGAGGTTCCAGCAACTCTTTTCTCACCATGATTTTTGCCCCAGGTGAGAGGAGTTAAGGAATTTTCTTTTCAGAGCCATTTCAGGCACAGAGGCTGTGATTCAATAATTCCTGCTGCATTTCCTTCTGTGGGTCACAGCCCATTCTTCACTGGTCTTGCATGGAAGCTCTTGAGACCATCTAGCCTGGGACACTTTTTGTGAAGGACCAAATGATTACTAAGAGATAATGAAGGACTAGTGATGGCAATATGTGCTTGTGGTGGCCACAGAAAGACCCCTTCCTAAACCAGCAGCAAAACCAACCAGGAACAGGGTGTCAGTCAGACATTAAAGGCTTGGCAATATCTGGAAATATCAATTCTGTAATACCTGAGAATGAAAAGAGAGGGGAGAAACAGGCACTGCTGTCTGAGAGCAAGCACCTCAGCATGTACACTAGAGGACTCTACAGAATTCACTGTCTCCACAGGTTTGTACTGGATAATTACAGTAATTTAACTTACAAACACAAATTAATGTCTGGACAATTCTTGAGAAATTCTAAACAGCACTACAGAGACTACAAAATGGACAAGAAAATAGATTGTCTATTAAGAGTAACTAGGCCTGGGCATGTCTTGACAGAGAAAAAAGTTAATTGAAACTATTCTTAGATAGAAAACATCAGTCTACTAAAAAACAGGACTCCAAGAAACTATATGCTTCTAGATACCTCTACCTGCTTCCACTAGTGAAAGGGCAGGGAAGGATTGTAAAAGATGGCCTAATATCAATTTCTTTATGGCATAAGCCATTAAATTTCACTCAGTCCTTTGTGAACCAAAGGACTTGGGCAGAAATGCCAGGAAGTGCCATCCAGTCTGGAGGTGAAGAAGACCCATCCAGTCCATTATGTTTTGCTTGTGGTTGATCACCATTTATCACTTAGGAAGCCAAGTCTTTTTTTTTTGGTCAAATCTATCTTGTTTAAACTCTAGTTATCTGTCTCTCTTTAGACTGAATTCCTATTACCAGGAAAGCACTATATGATTCGTGTCTACTTTTTTTGTTCTTGTTGGTATTAAACAGCTAAAGACTTTTTAAGCATCCAAATTCTTTTATAATTCTTTGTGGCCTCTGCAGTTTTTGGTCTATTTAAAAAACACGACCCAGCAGATACAAACTCACCTTATTTCTACTACCTACTCCACTGTGAGCATCCCTGAACAGCACCAGCCCTTTTTGTCCCACATGTATATAAGGCTCTTTTTGAGGTGTCTTGTGATTGTGTTCCTTTAATCTTTTCTAAAGTTTTTGTTTTCCAGGATTCCGAAATATCCTCTAGGTACATGATTTGCATTCATTAATCCTAGACACTTAATTTTGCACTTGGACAGATTAAGATATAACTTATTTAAGCGGTTCAATTTACAAAGTAATCCAGTCAGCCTGTGTGATGTTTCTGCATCATCTGTATGTACTTATTCCAGCAACTTCATCACAGCCACAAATAAAAACAGGAATGACTCTATGATGACTTCTAGACCACGATGGAAGTGTTGGGCCATAGCTAAGGTTCCACCTCTTTGAACAATCCAATTATTTGGTTATTTCTGCAATGTTATGTATTTATTCACAACTGTCAGTCCATCAGCTTTTAAGCCATTTAACGTATGATACTGAAAGTAAGGGAAAAGGTGTGGACTATGAAGCACCTTACCCAAGTCTGCTCCATCTACACAATTAATGTGCTGAAGCTTCTTACCTACTCAAGTAATGAAGTTTGGTGTGCCTGCCAAGATCCTTTTTTCCTAAGCCACACTTACTGGTACTAGTTACATTTCTAGCCTTTTACTCCTTATGAAAGAAATCCCATGTTTTCTTTTCCATTATTTTTAAAGAACTGACTTTAACATGACAGCCAGCTGATTACCCAACTCAAACAAATGGGCACTGGCTGATATCATTCTTTCTGAAGTAGCTCAAGCCTTCTGAGATTTATTGTCATAAATGAACCAGCTACCTCCTCTGCTGACAAAGGCAGGCAGGAGTGCATTTTAAAGCACGTAATTCTACATTTCCCTATACTTTTACTTCTCACTAGGCATTTCCTACTGAGTAGTGACCAGAAACACCTTATGAAGTCTTACAGACTTTTGGTCTGACAGCTTCTCCTTTGTTGCACTCAATTTTAAGTCTCCAGGGTTATCTGGACCTGCAGATTAAACTATCAGTAGAAAGACTGCTTATCCCTCATACTTTTTTCATTTTATGACATATTTTTACAAGGATTCCTTTTCAGTGTAACTGTCCTGAATACACTACACACGAAAGTCAGCAGCTACTACAGTAATGAAGCAGACATTTATACCACTGCTAGGAGCAATCTTGTTAATCCTCCTTACTCCTTCCTTTTTAGTCCAATGACTGCAGGTAAATATTGGTGCACTTGCAATATTATTAACACTCAAAAGAGAACATTATGGAACACTAGATCCTTGGGTAAAATGGCAGTATTTCATTTTTATAGACAAGTTTCAAATAGAAGCTAGAAGACAGAAAAATTATTCCAGAATTTCCATGAGAATATATTAACAGAGGACTATTCTGGGAGAAGTCAGAACAATCCCCCTTCACTTTCTTTCCTACCCAACCTCCATCACTCTGGTTGCATAGGAAAAACATGAAAAGATAATTCAGCAGGCTCATGTTTACTGTACAGTGACGTAGCCAACTCACAATGAACCCTCATCGCCAGCTGAGGGGTTTGTCAAGGTCAAAAAATGGTTACTGAAACACGATCAGGTAACTGGATGGTAAAACACTATTTCACCTATTTCACAGATGAAGAAGATGAAGAAGCAAACACACGTCTACTCGAAGATCTTCAAACCAGTCACCAGAAAGCTGACAAAACTCAAGTTACTCTCTTTATAACCTGGGGCTTGGCAATAGAGGAGCTACACCTTGAGAAATCTGGGAGTGTTACTCGGCACAATGGTGTTTGCTACATATGTTGCCAGTATCTAGAAAAGGATCTAATTAGCACACAAGATAAAAAGGAAGGAACTGTGACTGCAAGTCGCTCATTACAAATTTTTATAATTTATTGACAAGTAAGTTATCAGCAAGATGGATGAAAACATCAGCCACACTGACTTGGAGCTGTAACCCATTCTTCATGACTCGAGAGAAAAAGTAACTCCTTTTAAGATTACCAAGGTGGAACCTGACCACAACATTGTAATAGCCATTGTGATAAATAAATGTCCAAGTATGAAATTAGCAGCAGGTACCTCCAGAACTAACTCAACGACTGCTGCATTCAGGTATGACTTTAAGAGGACACTGAGCAAAAGCCACTGACTTCATTTGCTTTTGATATAAAAGCAAAAAAGATACAGCACAGTACCTACTCCTGAGTGACACCAAAATAAACTCTAGGGAAAAATACAAAGGAACAGTAGATCACAAGTAAAATCAGAGTTGGACTGCAAGGGCTCTATTCACTGTACAGAGAACAACTGAGCTATAAACTTATATACCAGATGTATTCTCTCTCTGGTATACCAAATCTGACACAACCTAACCACCAGTGAAGGTCAGAAATCCTATTGCCTACAATGTAGCTTTACCCTTTGCCTACTGAATTCTAGAAAGTGCAAGTTACAAAAACATTTCTGCAGGTAAGTTAACTTATGTTGTTCCAAAGTGGTGCCAGCACACCTATGGTACCTGCAGTTTCCAAGTGTGTTCTGCCCTTGGATACCTCTGTTGGCTGTGGGAGCAGAAAGGGCTGTGAATATCAGCTGCAAACACAGCTTCCTTCCTGGCAGCTGCACCCATGGGAGTTACCCTGTTTCTGATCACACCAGGGTGTCTGTGGCCCATTAGAAACCAGAGTGGTTGGGAAAACACTGAGGTAATGGCTCCATCAAGACAAAAATTACACAAAACATCCAAAATATGCTGTTATCTTGGTCCCGAGTGGTGAAGAACAAGGGAGTAAATGTGAAACAGTTATATACAGACAGGATGAATGGCCAGCCAGTCAGTAAGTTAGGATTCAGGTCTTGCAAAACATCCAGCCATTTGCCTTTTAATGGCATTATAGTTTTCTGAAGCTCTTCCCCTGCAATAACATGACAACTGGCTATGGTGAATCTTTGAGGGCAACATGCCCTGCATTCTGGATTTCCATTGCCTATGTGAACAAAAAACTGAATAAAACGTCCTTGGAACCAAAGACCTTACAGGATATTGTGCTGTTCACTGCAATTTTCTATGCACTTTACGTTTGTTGGAAAACTGGCTTAGAAATTGTAGAATTGCTCAAGCTGGAAGGTACTTCTGCAGACTGTCTTCCCCAACCTTCCTGCTCAGAGCAGGGCCACCTACAGCAGGTTGCTTAAGGGTGTGTCCAGTTGGGTTTTGAGTATCTCCAAATCCAGAGGCTTCACAATCTCTATAGGAAACATGTTCCACTGTTTCAAAGAAATTCAGTCTTAAAGCTACCTTGCTGTTGATTATGAACTAACCATCATCTTTCTCTGTTCCTTCTCTTAGCCTCTGCCATCCTGGCAAAAATATTTACTTAAGACTATTCTACATTAATATCACATGTATGGTCAAGCTCAGAAAACCTTGTGAAGGTCAGTATTTTAGGACCCCTTCCTGAAACCCAGGTCTGGGCTGAGTCTACTATAACCTTCATGGAATTAAATAAAGTAAGTTTTTGAAGCATTATTCTTCTCGTTTTGTTCCCAGTTTCATGCTGTTCTGGGTTTATGCAGGTAGGTCTTGGTAGGAAGGGTGCTACAGGAGTGGCTTCTGTGAGAAGCTGCTGGAAGCTTCCTCCATGTCCAGCAGAGCCAGTGCCAGCCAGCTCCAGGATGGACCCACTGCTGGCCAAGGCTGAGCCCACCAGGAATGGTGGGAACACCTCTGTGATAATATATTTGAGATGGGAAAAAATAAATTTTTGGTGCAGGTGTAATTGCAGGCAGAGAAAAGCAGGGTGAGAACATGTGAGAGGAACAACTCTGACACCAAGGTCAGTGGAGAAGGAGAGGCAGGAGGTGCTCCAGGCACCAAAGCCAAGATGCCCCTGCAGCCCATGGGAGACCCAAGCTGGAGCAGGTGGATGCCTGAGAGGAGGCTGTGAGTACATGGGAGGCCCATGCTGGAACAGGCTCCTGGCGGGGACCTGCAAACCCATGGCATGAGGAACCCACTCTGGAGCAGGTTTCCTTGTGACCCTTCAGGGGACCCACACCGGAGCAGGCTGTGCCTGAAGGAATGCACCCCATGTGCAGTGTGACCCACCTTGCAGCAGTTTGTGGAGAACTGTTGCCTGTGGGATGAACTCATGTTGGAGAAGTTAACTGAGAGCTGTCTCCTGTGGGAAGGACCCAATGCTGGAGAAGGGGAAGGACTCCTCATCCTGAGCAGTGGCAGGAAAAACCTGTGATGAATTGAACATAACCACCATTCCCATCTCCCTGCACTGCTGGGAGAAAAGGAGGTAGAGCTTGGGAAGAAGAAGGAGGTGGGGGAATGTGGTTTTTAAGATTTATTCTACTTCTCATTATCCTGCTTTGATTTTGTTGGTAATAAATTAATATCCCCAATTCGAATCTGTTTGCCCTTAGGTATTTGTTATATTCCCTGGTCCTTATCTCAACTCATGAACCTTTGTTGTATTTTCCCTTCCCTGTCCAGCTGAGAAGGCAAATGACAGATTGGTTTTGGTGGGTGCCTGGCATCCAGCCAGGGTCAACCCTTTACACACAGTTAAAGTTTGCAGGGTGCATGTTTTTATCAAACACTGTACTCAAATGAACTCCAAGCATCACCCAACTTACGTTTTATGCCTGTGTGTTAAGACAGAAAAGACTAGTGCATAAAATTAGAGTCAAAGCTGAACCAGAGCCTAACTGGCATAATAAACACTACACATTTGCTGTTCTCAGCCAGATAAGTCACATTTGCATCATTTGATAAGTGCAACAGTCAATTTCCTTCCAGTTTCCTTAAACGTTAAAAACACCTCTTGAAGAAATCTCGAGGCCTAGCCCCACAATTATGCAACCCATTTGAAGGTACCTCCTCACATCCATGAGGTTATCCACTTAATTTCTAATGCCTCGAAAACTTTAGAGTGCATCTTTCATGGATCAACAGGAACTCTTACCTAAAAAAAATAAATTCTTATTAACTTTAATGACAAGGATGTGAAAACAACTCTAGACAGGCCTTAGGTTTCAACGCCAAATTATTTCTAATTTCTCACAGTCCACAAAATGCGAACCCCCCCTCCCCCCGGTGCTGCTGTGACATGAGTGCCAGTGGCCCCCGCGGAGTGCCGTCCGTGTTCTCCGCGGGGACCCGGGGTCCGGCACCGCACCCCGCTGCTTTCCGCTGTCCTTGTTGTTGCCAGCAATTCCTGCCGGCAGCCGCGCCCCGCGCCGGGGTGACCCGAGGCCGCCCAAGCCGCGGCCCTCGGCCCAAATCCGCCCCAGAGCGGAGTCCCCGCACCCTAAAAACCCGCACCCTAAAAACC
>VXAX01002162.1:342043-369532 GCA_013399835.1 Leptocoma aspasia | reverse complement strand
TTTTTTTTTTTTTGTGAGAGCAGAGGAACAGTGTCTGTGGAACATTAAACTTCTTTTAAGGAACTCTGTTTTTAGAGTTGCTCCTTCTTTAACACATGATAGCTTGTCCATTTCTTTTTATTTCATCTTGATTACCTTACTAGGTCTATTGAGTCAAGGATCTGTAATGTGGCAGTGCACTGTCTGCGTTGCTTCTCTTGACTGATTGTTGTCACGATGATTTTTATTTTGGAAGATTATTGCTAATATAGTAGTACCATTTCTTCCATTAATATATATTTTCCATCTGTTCTTCCACTTGAAAATGTTACGTTGACTTCCATAAAGCCAAAACCAGCCAAGTCTCTGAATAAATAGGTAAAAATCAGCTTGTAAAGACTAACTGTATTTGGTCAGATTTGTATTTGGACCAGATTTAACTGTATTTGGACAGATTTAAATGTATTGCAAAGTTGTATTAGTTCTTGTTCCATGTGAAGCTGGCATGGACCCAAGCCAAGTAAAAGGTGTAGATGTTTAGTTCTTTTCAGAGATTATAAAACCTCATTCTGGGTGCCTCAGGTGTTTTTGGTTTTTGTCACAGTGGTAGAAGAGTGTTACCAGAATTCCTGAGATTTGAACAAAGAACCACGTAGTTGAGAAGGACTGATGATAGGGTCGTGGCTGGGCACCTGCTTTTCTTTGAGAGTTTGGGTTCCCAAGATGGAACTGAAAAATTGATTGTGTTGGCTTGAAGCCAGAACTAGGTCCTGAAGTGAGTGTCAGCTAGAATGTTTTGGAAGGACTGAGAGGAGTTTCTGTCCTTCTTGAAATCTTGCAGAAAAGTGAACAGCTGGAATTGCTTCCTAGCCTTTATGGTACCACAGAGCTTGGGGTGCTTGCCAGGGAATTGAAGATGTTCTCTGTGGTGCTTGCAGGAAGCAGCTCTGGCATTCCTCGAGTCACAGAGCTGCTGTTACAGGTATGGGGCCCTGTGGTGTTCCTTCCTTTGTGTGCCTGCGCCTTGCGCCCTTGTGCTCACCCTCTGCTCAGAAGAGCAAGCAGGAGGAAACTCTTTTCTCATCTCCTGGTTAGAACGCTCAAACCCTGAAGCGATTTCAGGAATCTTTTTGTATTTTTTTACCTCAGCCATAGACAAATTACTTGATGCCTTTTTGGACTGCAGATTCTGATTTGGACACTTTCATTATTTCAGATAGTTCAGTTGATTCACCCTCTTTTGGTCTTCTTGCAAAGACCAAGTTCTTGTGGATGTGGGGCCTGTGCCCTTGTGGAGCACTTTCAAACTCTGTATGGTCCTGCACAGGGCTAAGAGTTGGCTGGGTCTGTATGCTAAAGCACATTATGAGAAATATTATTTAGTAAGAGATTCACTGAGTGAAAGCATTGAAGTTTCTTTCTACTCTGTAACAAGCACCAAAGCAAATGTTGGTTGCCTTTTTAAGACTCAGACTTGAAAGCCCGTGTGCCCAGGAAGTGTCTTTGGTTTGTTGGAGCCTGAGCCTTTGTTTTGGGCACATTTTGCCAGTGTAGGTGAGAAGACCTGAGCAGTACAGAAGAGGCCAGAGTTACGCGGTGTGCTAGGCTGTCACTGCTGTGAAACTGCACCTCCTGAACACCACAGGGACATTTTGGGTTTAGAATCTGTTGCCTGGAATCCAGGCAGCAGCAAGAAAAACGGGGAAGAGGTGGTGTCAGCAAGCACTTACAGGAAGCTGGAAAGTAGTGACAGAGACCTGTGCATCTCATGGGTGAAGAGGATAGACAGAAGGACAGTGAAAGCATGCCTCATTTAGTGAAGGGAGGAATTTAGGGAGTGGATAGGACAGAGAAAGTACAGGCATGAATTGTAAGAAGTAGGAATATGTGGTGGAGTGGTCAGGTAGGTGGTGAAAGCAGGAAGCAGAGAAAATGAATGCCAGTTCTTCCAGTAGCTGGTGGTGAACTGACACTTCAGGCTGGTCAGGTGGCAGCAGATCGCAGGCTGATGTATGATAATCCAGCCCTCAAAAGCAGAGGCACAAAGGGCATCTGAACTTTTCCCAGAGAGCCACACAGAGAGTTCCATCTTCTTATGTGTGTGTTATCTGAGGAGAGAGGCAGTTTAATTTCTGCCAACCCTTAGTACCCCTACCAAAACCCTTGCCTCCTACCAAAAAAAAAAAAAACCCCTCTTAATTTTTGATACGATCTTTGCTACAAATTGATGAGTAGCAGAGGTTTGTGTGAGTGATGGGAGTGTACTGTAGTTAGAAGCTGAAGGGATGAAATGAACAGGTGATGTAATGAACATAATATTGGTGCAGGCACAGCAAAAGTTGGAAAAGAAGCAACAGAAGAGAAGAAACTAAACAGTGAAGGCAACATAGAATATATGACAAGATTAATAGAAAGGACGTTGGTGGTAGACTGGCTGGGTTTATACCAAATAGATGGAAGGAAAGCAATTTGGGTATGAATAATTCGTGCTAGAATTACTGTATGGGATTTTGTTACTCTGTTCTTGTTTCTGTGGTGTGGCAGAAGTTGATTGCCATCAGTCAAGCTGTTTCTTGCATCTGAGGCTGAGAAACACTTCTGCTCTTGCTTCTGAAAAAAAGCATTGGGTGAAGAACTGTTCCTCTTAATAGTGGGCTCTTCAGGTGGAAGTGCTTGACAGAATAATTGGGAGGCAATTTATGTCCAGTTGGATATCACAATGACTTGCTAGCACAGCTGTCTTTAAAATACAGGGGCCTTCCAGCTGAGCATCACACAAATACATAACAGGTTGGAAAATTATTAGTGTTCCACTATTTTTCTTCCAGTTCAGTGTCTGGGTATATTTCTCCCTCAGCTTCTATGAAAGAGAACTGTAAGGCACATATCTAAGCAGCAGAATGTAGATTGCAGTTTTACATTTTTGCGAGTATTTTAACCTTGTGGTCTTGTTTGGTTCTTTCATTAAGAAGACTGAAATCCTAAGTCATTATGCATTGAAATGTTGACATGCTGTTCAAAAATTTGGGTAGAACATGATGTTTGGTAATTTTTGAGAACTAGCTTGTGATACTTATGGTACCTTGTCTTAGGGCAAGAGTTTTTAAAATATTTACAGATTTAGCTTTGAAAACATTTGATGTTATGCTCTGGAAGTTTACATTGATGATTTCAGTTCCTCAAGTGACATAAGAGTGAACTCTTCCTGACTGTCCAGGAATGAACATGACATCAGAACTGATGCACATTTCAGACAATGAGCTCTCTGTGTTTAACTTACCATATTGAGCCTTAACGATTTGACAGTTCTGTATTCCTTCCCATCCAATAGGGACGTGAGTTCCTTGAGTAGGAATATGTCTAGGTTTGTCTTAAATTTATTATTTTTTTTTTAAGATGATCAGGAAATTTTATTTTCACATTCCTTTATGAACTGTTTCTGTGTTTGTGAAGCCATAGAGTTTTGAGAAATGGACCCAAAGTGTTGGACCTCACACTCTAGTTCAAACAGTGAGTGTTTGGTCATCCAGAGTATTATTGCTAGAGTCCCAGGCTGAGGTACCCCGAGTAAAATCTGATTCATCTTAAAGTCATGAGGTGCTGTGTGTTAACTTCCATGCACCCCAGAGGCAACCTTCTTCACCTAATACAAGTGAAATAACCTTTCTTCTTTATCTTCTACAGACACTGTGACTGATGAGAGTTAAAGGCCATGGATGAAGATGGGCTTGAATTGCAGCCACATGAGCCAAATGCATTTTTTGATCCAACAGGTCTGTAAGGAGATAATATGTAGATAAGTGTGTTCACATTAGATGCAATTGACTACTGTTTATTCTGCATTTGCTTAGAAGTGCTGTGCTGCATCAATGCTTTTGTATAGAGTAGTCACTTTTGAGTTTGGGTTGTTTTTATTATTCAGAGCAATATGAATGAGCTACTGTTCTTTCAGTCAAGTAATAGTTGTTTGGGTGTTGGGGGAGAGTCTAAAAATTGCAAGTCTTTTTTGGGAGAGAAAATCTTGTTCATCTTAATTGTGTTAGCATCTACCGAGGACTTGCTTTATCTATATGTCTTAATAGTTCATATGCTGTTATGCCTATTTTACTAAGGTGCAGCATAGTGTGAAAGTTGAAGTGAAACAGAAGTAATTTCAGTTATTAACCACCTCATATGAGACAGTTAATTTAAGTGCTATTTTAATTGTGTTTTTCAGGAGCTGATGCAGCACATATGGATGGAGATCAGATTGTTGTGGAAGTACAGGAAACAGTATTTGTTTCAGATGTAGTCGACTCAGATATAACTGTGCATAATTTTGTTCCTGATGATCCTGACTCCGTAGTGATCCAGGATGTCATTGAGGATGTTGTCATCGAGGATGTTCAGTGCCCAGATATCATGGACGAGCCAGACGTGTCTGAAACAGTCATTATTCCTGAGCAAGTGCTGGACACAGACGTAGCCGAAGAGGTCTCTTTGGCTCATTGCACTGTCCCAGATGATGTTTTAGCTTCTGACATAACAGCAGAGACAATGTCTATACCAGAACATGTGCTGACAACTGAGTCAATGCACGTACCTGAAGTTGGACACGTAGAACATGTAGTTCATGATAACGTAGAAGAAGCAGACATTGTCACTGATACTCTGGGAACAGATGTTGTTTCTGAGGAAGTCTTGGTGGCAGACTGTGCATCAGAGGCAGTGATCGATGCCAATGGAATCCCTGTGGAACATCAAGATGAGAAGGCCAACTGTGATGATTACCTTATGATTTCCTGTAAGTGTTTGGGTAAAGCCATCAAAGTTCTTACGATATGGGCTTGAAATATCTAAGAGAGGGCTTAAGACAATACCCAAAGCAGAGTTTCTGTATTTTTTATTGAAATGCAGATCTCACAAATGTACTCACGTGGAGGGACTTTCAGGAACGTGTACCAGCTAAAAGTTCTGGTGATGCTAATGGAGAGAAATACTGGCAAATGCACATCTGATTATAAGTTATTTCTGTAGGCATTTATAGCATATGAACAAAAGAGTAAGAATTGCAGTAAACCAAGTGCCATATACTTAATAAGAACTGAAAGAAAATTAATGTGAAGATGTTTAAAAATGCTTATTTGTGCAGATTACTAAGATCACTATCAAAACATTAAGGAAACAAAAATATTTAATGGAAAAGAAAGAGTAAAAAAACAGTGGTTTATGAAAATGCAATCCTTGTCTTGTTTTTTTACTAAGCCCCACCTTTTGCACTCCATTTATTGTTGGATACAGACAGCAATATAGTTTTCTTTGCTGTTAGGATGTGTTTTCGTCTCTTGATTAAGCAAAGGACAGAGGTATCCAGCTAACAAAAAGAGTAGCTATTGCTGCTCATAACTGGGAAGTGAGTATCTTAATGTCCCTTAGAAGCAGTGGCACAATCCATTTGAATCATATTTCAAAAGGTTTAAATAGAGGGTGGAGAAAAATAGAGCATATCATCAATCCTTTTTCTACTGAGGATATCCATTGTGTGAATTAGAGTTTACTCTAAGTATGTTACTTATTATAGTGATTACTCAGTGCAGCACCTAGGAACATCACAGTGTCATGCTGAACATTTATTTATTGTAGAAATAGAAAGGCCTTGTTAGGCTGGTTTGTTTAATTGCCATTTCAGGCACTTCGGTTTTGTGTGGTGTTAAATGATTGCATTGATGAAGTGTACTTCGTGCTCTGCTTCAGTTACCTTTTTTCTTTTTTTTTTCCTTTTCCCCCCTTCTTTACTTTTGGACACATTTTTGAAATGTATAATAACTTGTTTTAATTTTATATTCTGTACTTACAAATTTTAATGTTGCTTCTCCTTACCTAGGATCACTGCATTTCTTAATTTATCATCTCTTGAGTTCCTTGAGTAACCTTGTTGCAGCCATGTTTTGAGTTTATATGAGGTACAGTTAATTCTCTATTATCTGGGAAAACAATGAAATGGGATAATGCAAAATATGGATCACACAAAATACTGAAAATTAAACTGCAGGATTGTACTCAGGTGAAATAGGTCAGGGGATCTGTTCAGAAATTTTATTGATCCAGACTGATAAATGCACTCTTGTCTAGTGTGGTACAGATAAAACTTTCTGATTCTGGACCCAAGTTAAATCAGGTGAAAGCAGCTCAAATGCTTCTGAACCTGCTGCATGGTTAGACAACAGACTGGATAATCTACCTGTGGATAATTGAGGCCTGATTCTGGTGGTGATCCTTCCCTCTTCCGTATCCCTGGCTGTAGCTCTTGAAGCACTGTTGCTCCTGTCTCTGCTCACCTGTCCTGTGCAGGTTTTCCTCCTGCAGCAGAGCAGGGCCTCTGGGGCTGCTGCCATGGAGCACTTTGCAAACCATGCCTGTGTAAATGCACGGAGAGGGGTGGGTGGATGTGTGTCCTGTTCATGGCTGGCAGTGGCTGAACAAGGACAGAATGTCTTGGCAGAGGCCATTTTGGATGATCCCTACCTAGCTGGGGAGGCTGCTTGGATGTTCCAGTTGTCAGCAGGTGGTGGAAGCACAGAAATTTAGTTGTTCACTTGTGCTGGGGTATTCTCCATCTTCAGTCACGTATTTCTGCAGTTTCATACTTTATTTATTATTTAATGTCTATTGCAATGTACTTTGTTTAGATTCAGAACCTTAAATAAGCCAGCATTTAAAATAATCGTTACGCTACAAAATATGCATTCTATTTGCGTTTAATGTTCTACAGTTCATTTTAGAGGGAAGTCCCTACTACCACCTACTGTGTTTAAAGCCTGCTTAACAAGTTCTTCTGGTTGTGAAGACAGAGTCTAGTGCTTTTCCATCAAGTAAAGGCTGTCTTGCCAAACGGTCTCTTTGTTGTATGAAAAATATTATTTGAATTAATCTTCTATTATTTTTTTGTTTGCATCAGCAGTGTACATGTTCGTTGATCTGATGCCTGTCTCAGTTCTTCAGTTGAACTTAGTTAGTTTTCAAAAAGTAGTAACATCAGCCAATCCAGTTGTGGGTTTTTCATCCTAACTTGCAAATTTGTGTTTGATTCTGGCAAAGCTCCCTGAACTGCAGGGGCAGATGTTGGAATGGAATCTTGTCTGCCATTACATTAGCCAAATATTGCTGCTTCCCAGATCTGTGAGCTAGACTGCGTTCTTCAGAATGCCTTTGCCTGTCTTCTTTTAGATAGGCACTTGAAAAGCAGGGGATGACACTTCGTGTTCTTTCTCTTGTAGGTTTCTCCATCTGTTTTCTTCAGTAGAAGCCATTGGCAAAATCTTTTTGCTTTTTCCTATTTTGTGGCTCTCTTTAAGCGTTTCCATTTTTGTTCCTAATGAGCTGAGTGTATATATTTTTTATTAAGGTCATTTTCTTAGCTTTATCCTGAAAATATGTGATTTGACATTACTAATCTTTGTGTACATTGTTTTTAATGTTGTGTTTCTACCTTCTTTCTTGGTTTCAGGCTGGTTTGTCTTTTCAAAGAGTACAGTTCCTGTGGGTTTCATTCTGTGACTTTGCTTCAATGAGCTCAGTATTTTAATACTTCTTTTCCCAGTTAGATTTAATTTAACTTTGGCATTAATATGCCTTTGCTATCTTCATTTTCAAGGCAATGCTTCTTGGCACAGCTTTATATCACCAGTTACTTTTTGATGTACTTAATTTTTTTCTTGGATACTTTGTCTTTGCCCTCAAGATTCATTTTTGTTCCATGGTAGATTCGGGGCACTTACAGGAGAGCAGAATCAGATACTCATTCAACTAAGAATGCAAACCTACCAGTTAGTGGCTTGAAAAAGATGAAAGAAGATTTGACAATTTTTTTTTTTTTTTGGCGTGTTCCATAACGAGCCAGTTCATGAGTTGGGTCAGGAAAGTATAAATTGTGCTGTGACTCACACTGGTACTAATTACTTGGTAGGCTGGAAAACCATTTCTCCTCAAGTGAAACCATAGTAGTGAAATTAACCGGTGTTTGTCAAAACAAACCAAACATCCTGCATATACTAACGCAGGAAAGCCGTGCCCTGTGCCTGGCAATAAGATGGAAATGGAAGGGGTTTTTTTTGTCTGATTTCATTCTGTTTTGCAATAGTAGACACATCCTCTGGTATTCTCTGGCATCCACTGATTCTATAAGATGAAAAGTTGTATCCTGATATAATCTTACTGCAGTAAAAACAGTGAGGCACAAAAGTTTGACAAGAGGAGTCTGGAAAGAGTGAAGAGCAGCCTCACAAGGCTTAAACTGCAGCTTTAAGAATTTAAATATTTGCAAATATGGGAGCTGTGTTATTTATATCCATCCATCCATCCATCCATCCATCCATCCATCCATCCATCCATCCATCCATCCCTTTGCTTTTCTCTGAGTTAGACATGTCTCTTGTTTGTTTTAACTGAATTAACAGTTTTTGTTACAGGGTAACTCACAGAGAGAGAAAGGTTTCACCTAGGCCTATGAAAATCAATCTTTTTTTGTCCTTGTTGGGTGTTTAAGGTGAAAGCAATGGATCTGATGAACCAAGCTGCAGGGTTTGTGCTTTTCCTTAGGGCCATCCAGTAGACTTCGAGTCAAGAAAGCAAAATGTTTTTAATTGCTTTCTTAGTGTAAATATCTCCCGTTTTTCCCTGGAGGCTGCTAAAGATTCAGGAGATCACATTTTTCTTTCTCAGAGGTAGAACTTGCTGCCATGCCTCTGTCTGACCACTGGAGTGGCACCAACAGTGTTTGCAGCTCAGGCTTCTCAGGAGGTTGCCCTGAGAGGTGATGGAAATAAGAGTTACCTTGGGCTGAGTGATGTCTCAGAGCTTAGTCTGGTTTGTGTGCTAGGGGCAGAGGACAAGAAGGACAAGTGTTAGATCCCAGTTGGGAGCTCAGGAATTACACCTCTACTAGATTACTACCCTGGAGGGACCTTTAGATGCATAGAATATACTCACATGTAAAAGCAGTGGATTAAAATGAATATAGAGCAGATTTCTCTTTTCTCACAGGTTAGGAAACCTGCTTTGCCATTCAAGAAATAAGTGTATGGTAAAAATAGCTTCTTCAGTGGACTAGGAATTGTCTGCTGTTGGGTGAAGTAGGTGTTTCTATCACATAACTGAACAAAGTCAGGGGAAAAGAATGCTTTTAATCTGTTTTAAAGAGAATAGTTAGTAATGGCTTTTTTTCATTAAGAATGCATAAATAGAGTTGTTTATTTTGTAAGCAGACAAGTGTCCCATGATACACATTTTTTAGCAGCTAAGAGTACAATTTGGGAACATAAAGGCTGACAAAATGGATGATTTTTGTCTAATTGCTCCATTGACACATTTTTAAGATCTGTTTAACTGGTGTAGATAGACTTTTCCTTAGGTTGTTTGTTTTGGTGTGTTTTTTAGCAATATGCAGTGGGTACTTGAAAAAGGTGGAAGGTGTCTTTGTGCTTATGTGAATTTTATTTTTTACAATCCTTCTATTTTCCTCATTAATCCCACATAGAGGAGAAACAGTGGGAAAGAAAAAGTTATGGAATCGATTAAAAATAAAGGCAGTTATATTTTCATTTTTTAATTAGAAATAAGCCACTGTAAGGGTACAAAGTCTTTATCTGCCTATCCCCCAAATATTGGATATAAAAAACTAAAAGCAACTTCTTGGGGAAAGTGTATATATCATGGTTAAACAAAAGATGTTCTATTGAAGCAAATCAGGATCTTGGCCTGACATTTCTGTTTCTGTGTGGGGAAACTGGCCTCAACAGGGTTTTAAATATGGAGTGTATTATCAATGCATAGGAGCTTATTTCTGTCCCAAAAATGCCATTGAATGTGTTTTAATAGAGGAGTAGAGATACTGGAGATAATTGGTTTGGCTGTTACTAGTTTATTGTATGATTTTTTAAATTAATTTTAGTACTTTCTGGGAAACAAATGCTGTCATTGTGATAGATCACATAGAATCTGTTGTTGTTGTTGCCTGGATCTATTTTTTTGCTTTATTCTTTATTCCTTTTTTTACCTATTGGTCTCTTATTGTTGATTTCCTTATAAGTGCTAACTAGACAGGTTTTAAATATGTCTCAGCTTTCATGTTGTGTGACACCTTCCTCATCTGTTTGTGCTTTTAATTACAATTCTAGCATTATCTTTATATAGAAGCAATTATTGCAGCATTGGAGAAGCACGTACTTATTTGTTTCTTGGAGCTTGTAGTATGCAAAGAGCAGGCTGCTCTAATCAGTGAAGTCTGTAAATAATTTTGGCAAAGTAACCATAGACTGCATTCTTGCAATTAATATAAAATCATACTGTGTCTAGTAATTTTTCTGTGTTTTTTTTTTTAACTTTGAGATTTAGTCTGTATCCACTTGTTTACTGAATGAAAGCTACCAGCTAGTATAGAGGGGGGAAAAAATCAGATAGTTAAAATTTTTAGTGTCCAGTTCATATCTGATAAAATGGAGGCACAAGGTATGACAGCACTGGAGTAATGCTAGCCTGAACTTTCTTCTAGCATGTAACTTGTGATTAGTTTAGTAATGCTCAGTGGCTCTACTTAAAAGGAAGTGGTCTCTTAGAAGCTTAACCAATTCTTTTAAGTACTTTCTTTTGTTTTGTTGGTTTTTTTAGTTTTGTTTTGGTTTTTGTTTGTTTGGGGGTTTTTTGTTAATGTCAAGGAGGAGCAATATGAAAGCATGTAAGCCATGGATGGTAATTTGTGGGACCCCTCTATGGGCTGTGAATTCAAATGAAAAATTAATATAATCAGATTTCCAACTTGAAGCATTGATCAGTCAAGTATTTCTGAATATCATTTTCTCAGATTGTGAGACAGATACATGGAGAATGCAGAAACTTTGGGCAAATGTTAAATAGAAAGCAGATTTCATAAAATGCTGCCAGTGAATCAGTATAAATAAATGCTTGTGTAGCAATAGGACAAAATACCTTGGAAATGGTATTTTGTGTAATAGATACTCATTCTCTTTCACCTTTTTTGTCTCTTTCTTTGATTTTTATCTTTTTTTAATCTTTTTTTTCCACCCTCTTTTTCATCCAGTTACCTGTTTGTTACTATACTGCAAATATTACTGCTTTTCAAGCCCATCAGGGACTTCAGTTTTTAAAGTATTACCACTTGTCAGGAGTGAATTTGTTTCCTTTGGGATGAGAAAAGTTGGCCTCATATCTCCTACGCATCAATTTCTTTACAGTTTAATGGCTCTGTTAAAAAATATTTAAACCAGTTGTTACATTTTTAAAACAATGCTGAATATAAAGAGAATTCAGGGATAAACAAAATGCAAATTGTATAACCATTTTTAAATTATGTTGGATAAAATAATGCTTAGAATCTTGGAGAACTTACTTCAAAGCATGAATAGAGCATGTTTTTAGGACCTAGAATTCTTCTGTTGTGTGAAAGTTATCAATGGATACTTCCATGTATAAATGGAAGTAAAAGACTCTGGTTTGTTTAAAAGAAATGGGCCTGTTTCACATCATGCACATAGGTTTGTTTTCTCTCTGATTGACTCAGCCATGATTTTCCTTCCTTGTGGGTATGTTCCAGCATCAGTTGATCTTGGTGGCACACTTCCCTTTTGGCTGCAGAGGTGTAATGTCAGTCTACACTGATTTGAAAGCCTTCCAAGTACATGTGCCTGACACTGGAAACAGCCAAGTTAAGGGAGAACAGCTACATAAATGTAGTGTAGGAACAAAAGCAAGTTTTCTTTTTTGTCAGAGTTCCAATGACATTTGGTGTATCATGGATATGACAAAGAAGTCATGAAAGTCTGTAGTAACTGAATATACACACTATGGAGCTACATTGTTAATGTGATTCAAAATAACATCTTAGGGTTTTTATTTCTAAATGCTTTGGGGTTCAGCTACAAGATGTTATGTTGTCCTGTGACACAAAGTAATTTTTTAAACATCCTGCTGCTTGAAACAGTCTGTACCAGGGCCACTGATCATGATCATGGCATTCGAGTATTTAGTTTTTTCTGCTATTCTTTTGGTAAGGAGAGAGACAGACTAATTTATGTTAGTGCTTTCTAATTTAATGTTCTTCATATTTTTTGTGAGTGATGATGCTTGATTGAGAAATTGTACTTAAATACAGTTATGTTTGATATGTGAGACAGAATATGTGATAGTTTATCTAATTCAAAGGCTAACTTATTGACTTCATGGCAGGAAAATAATAGTAATAACATTTTGAGTTTTTTTAACGTATGTATTAAAATAAATTTAAGAACGCAGTTACTGGGTAGTAAAGCTATGATTTATTTATGAGGGTAGTTCAATGAATGCTAGTAAAGTAAGCATACTTTGTGAAGTATTTGGTATGTGCTAGGCATGGTAGTTAAAATTGTTCACCATATATAAGACAGTTCTTAGACTTCGATTAGTATAAATTCTGTGTCTTTCTGTCATGAACTGAAGTCATGCATGACTCTGAGGGAGTGACAGTAAAGTCACAAATTACAAAAGTATTTTGTCACATTAAGAATTCTTAAATAATTTCAATACTGAAGAAACATTTCTGAAATGTTTCTGAACATTGGGCTTCTGAAAATTGGAAGAGTCTTTAAAGGTCTTGAGAGCTGGATTTGATTTTTATGAGTGCATACTTACTATTTTTTTCTTGGTAAAGAAAAACCTGTTCTTGGTAAAGAAAGATGAGGGGAGGTGCCCATGTACAGTATACCTCAAAAATCCAAGTGTGTTCCTTGTAAAGCTGGCTTTCAGCCATGGGTATGTGGGATTCTGGGCAAGTTTCAGCAGTTCAGGCTGGAGCGTGGTGTGGGCGCCCTTCTGGAGGCGGGAGAGCGAAGTTTGGGAGTGCACAGGGCTGCAGCAGGAATGCAGTGCAGGGTCTTGTCAGGAGGGGCACCAGGGACAGGTTCCCAGTGCTGCAGGGGGAGGGCAGTGCTCTGGCTCTCTGCTCCATCCCCAGCTATGGAAGGCATGAGGAAAGTGGAGGAGTTTCTTCCTGGGGCTGCCGTTCAGGTTTCCTCTCCTGGCAGCTGGAAAAGTGTCGATCCCAGTGCTTTGCAGGGAACCAGGTCTGGCAGCCAGCAGTATAGCACTTGCATCAGAGACAGGGCTGAGCAACAGATAATGCTTTTGGAAGTAACAATTAATAGCTTATTAGTTGTGAAGGAGAAAGCAATTAAAACTGAGAATAAGTGAAATTATTGATGTGTACTTTCTTCCTATCATCATCTTGCTGCAGATCACAGTTTTCTTATCAGCATTGCCTGGTGTGGTGTTCATGCTTCTAGTTCTGTCACTGCAGCATTCTTGCACTTCCACCTTAACTAGAAGATAACAGCTTGAATTTATTTTTGTGTTTATTGTCACTGTGTTCAAGGATATGAAAAAAAATATTAATGGGTAGGTTCTTTATCACAACTTTTTAATTTTAAAGTGCTTCCAAATTTGAGTCACACATTAATGTCTTTCATATATGTCTGTCTGCATATGACTGGGTAATTGTAATAACTTGTTTTTGTAGTGGATGATGCTGGTAAGATAGAACACGAAGGTTCTGCTGAAATTACCATGGAAGCAGAGTCAGAAAGTGGCTCTTGTAAAGTGGATGGCATTTGTCCAGAAGTCATCAAGGTCTATATATTCAAAGCAGATCCTGGAGAAGACGATTTAGGTAAAATACACTTGTTTGAGAATACTTGAACCTGACACTTGAAATTTTGCATGAGACTGTGGTTTCTCTCAAATGGTATGTAAAGACCTGTGAGTCTTGATACTAAAGAGTTGGCAAACTTCCAATTTTTTGTGGTTTAGCATAGATTTTGGTCAAGTGTATTTAAAATATTTTGCTCTGGTCTTCCTAATTAGGGGGCACAGTAGACATTGTGGAGAGTGAGCCAGAGAATGACCACGCAGTTGGATTGCTCGATCAAAATAGCAGTATTCGTATTCCAAGGGAGAAAATGGTCTACATGACTGTAAATGATTCTCAGCATGAAGACGAAGACTTAAGTAAGTAGGTGGCTTTCCTTTGGGAGCAGGGATTTTCACTTTCAGCAGTGCAGCATTCCTATATTTTTTTTAAACTTCTTTTTCTCTTAGATGTTGCAGAAATAGCTGATGAGGTTTATATGGAAGTGATTGTAGGAGAGGAGGATGCCGCAGCCGCCCATGAACAGCAAATCGATGACACCGAAATTAAAACTTTCATGCCCATAGCCTGGGCAGCAGCTTATGGTAAGTAATACTTAAAAGAATTATTCTTGGGTGACACTGCAGCAAAGTATCAGGGATTGGTTTTTGGAGGGTGGTCTAGAGTATTTGTGCTTTTGTGTTTGTTTCTAGAGTTTTAGTTTAAGAATGGTTTCTTAGCATAATGAGCCTTAAAAAGAAAGGAAGAGGGAAATTGTAAGGCAGTCTTTACAAAAAGTAAAAGCTCCTTACAAAAGTAAGGAGCTTTTTCTTGCTCCTATTTAACAGGCATTTTCCTTAATATTTTCATGATGTGAATGGGGAAATACATGAACTTCCAGCTAAAGAATTGAATCTCAAGTGCATCCGTTCCTCAGAATTTTAGGACACAGTGAGGGCTGGCTTGGGACTAGAAATGAATATTTTTATTTGGGGGGGCAAAAAAAAGAAAGCAAATGGGAATATTTAAGATTCAGTGTAGCAGTGAAAAGCAATACTGAGCTCTAGCTTGATTTAAGTGCTTTCTAGAAGGATCATATAAATTCATAGTGATTTCACTAATGGCAATAATTAATTGATTAATAAAAAGAAGTTGGAAGGAGATATTAAAAAAATGTAGCAGAACCTTGAGAGTATTTCCAGCATGCAGAACCATTTTTCTTGATCACTGGTGTATGAACACCAGCTGGTGCACAAATTGATTTCTCAAACTTTTGTAAGCTTAAGACCAGAATTTCATCTGAAAAAATATTTCTGTGTTGCTCCTTTCTCCTTCCAAACAAAATGAAATAGTGGAGTAGAGGACAAAACTTATATGTCTGCATGATGTGGATTGTGGTGATGGTGCCAGCAGACAATTGTGCTGGGAATACAGTGGGGGCTGGAATGTTGGACATAAGTCAGGAAGGGCAAGATTTCAGGGAGCAGTGAGTGTGTATTTAAAAGTTCCTTAGGGGATGGATGGTAGTGCACCCAAAGCCTTATCTTAGGCCATATACTGGTGAGCCCAGTTTGAGTGAGAAGGAAATGACATAATCCAGTCTGAGTGGACATTAAAAATGAAATCGGGTGACCTTGAAACAAGTTGGATACTAAACATTCGGTGATTTTGGAGGAAGGGGAGAAGATTGAGAAGAATGTATTAAAAACAGTGAGATGGAATTGAAAGGAGAATTTAAGAATGTGGGAAACAGTGGAGTGGTTGCATTGTCAGCAGTAAGCAACCTAGCATGCAGGGTGAGAGATGGTGGGCACAGGGAGAAATTAAGCATGAAGGCCTGAAAATGGCAGAGGAACACTTGAGCAAGCATATAGATGAGAATCTTCAGGCTCTGCACATCTGCCTGGCTCTGAGTCTCCTTACATTAATCATGAACATTAATTCTCAGCACTCTACAAAAGGAAGAGCTGTTGAGCACGTTGCACTTCCTTGAATCTTCCTGTGTTACTTGTATACCTTGCTTTCACTAGGAAATGTTGGCTTTTATTGATTCAAGTAAATACTTGAGCACAAAATTTATTATTAAAATTTTACTTACGCCCTTAAATCACCAATGTTAAACTGATTGCCAGTAAATACCTTCTTGAATGTATTTGTAATTTTCATGTTTGTTTTACATACAGTGATACCATGTGTGTATTAAACACAAAGTTCTGTGAGGCAAAGACTCTTTCCTTCTTTCTGTTACACAACACTGAGCATGCTCTTTGTTCCCAGTAGAAAGAATTTGTAAGTGCTAAAGCATCAGGTGTATAAATAGTAAGTAGTGTACTTTGTTTGCCACTTTTTGGGCTGTTCAGAAGGATTCTTTGATCGCAGCTCCAGTTCAGAAACTTGGTGTGTGACAAACTTCAGTCAGGTGAATTCAGACATACAGAAGTGAATGAGAGCTTACACACAATGTATTTCAGGACTGAGAAGAAAATTGTGCACAATGAATACTGTGACATGCTGTTATTTACTAATGTTAAACACTTTGGGCATAATTAGCAACCAAAGAGATTCATAAATTCTGCATCTGAAGGAGAATTCTCTGTAATGAAAAGCCATTAATTCCTGTACATTATGTACTCCTGTAAAATTAGGTTAACAAAGCTAATGCTCATAATACCAAACACAATTCCTAAGTTACATGGTGAGACATTTTGGAGTTTATGCTGTACATGATTACAGTTTGATTAAATGTCCAGATGATAGTTTATCATTTCTGTTACTACCATTGTATAATTTGTGCTCGAATTACCTGCAGTGTTGGTAGGTAACTTTTAACTTCCCTTGGTAGGTAACAATAACGATGGCATCGAAAGTCGGAACGGCACTGCAAGTGCTCTTTTGCACATAGATGAATCATCTGGACTTGGGAGACTGGCCAAGCAAAAACCAAAGAAGAAGAGGAGACCTGAGTCCAGACAGTATCAGACAGGTGAGTATGTGGTGCCTGGCTCTCCTTCATCCAGGCACTTGCCCATAAACAGATGCATGTGGAGTGTCTTGTAAAAAGAGGGATTTGGGGAATTGGTTGACAACAGTTTTGCTTTATAAATGAGTGCATATTTTATTTTACAAATTTTAAATACATGGGTGATTTGGCTTGTGGCAGGTGTTTTAAAGGAAGCCATCTCTGATATAGGAAAAAGTATCAAAGCAAAAGGTTAATAAACTATATACTTCACTTGCCACACCCATTTTAATGTTTAATGTAACTTTTTAAAAGGTGATGTTAGATAAATGGTATTCTGTAATCACGCCTTTTAAAAAACTTTTTTTTTTCCCTGGTCCTTATTGAAAATATATAGAACAACGCCTTTCATTATATCAGCTCAGTAGGTGACTGGAAAGTCTGAACGTTGTATATTAACGTTCAGTAGTGTAACTTCTATACCCTTTCCTGTTTTAATGGTGAAATAAAATTGCCTTGATGTTTGTGCCTTTGTATCTTTTTCCTTCCATCTGTGAGAACAGAAGTGTTCTATGGTGTAATTTGGTTTCTGCTGTTATTGTCTTATAGTCAAAATATTTATTTGGTTTGATAAAGTTGAAAAAACACAACTTTTTTCTTCAGTAGCCTTGCCTTAAATAACACTAAAAGTTTCTTTTCAAATTGTGACTTAACTGTAGGAGTTCTGTTTTGTTTAGCTTGAGTTAGTAAACTGTGCAAGTTAAAGTTGTCCTTTTCTATTTCCAGCTAGTCAGTTCTCCTTATAAAACATTTTTGGACAAGACAGCTTTTTTAATGTGCCTAGGCAAATTCAGGGTAAACAAATCAGGGTGATAGATGAGTGCAAATAATTTCCAAAGCTTTGAGGTTTCTGTATGTGAAACATGTTCTTACTGATTCTTGCTTGGTACCTCTTCAGATTGTAGCTGTGACAGATGGTGTAAGAAAGAGGCGTTAATTTGGGGGCATCTGAATTGTAGTCAGTGGTAGGTGATTAAACTGCCAGATTAAACTTTATCTACAGATTTGTGGAGAGTCAAGAGAAGATGGTGTACTTTGCTTACTAGATGATACTCAGTTTAACAAGTTGGTTGCTGTTCTTTGCACCAGCCATTGGTTTCTGCATGTATTTAATGGGTGAACTCAGTCAGAATTCTTCAAAAAGAATTATATGAGGTGAAGAACATCTGTATAGTAAAACACATGTATCCCATCTTTCTCAACAATTCATCTTACTGTTAACATCTGACATTTATTGAAGTGTAGTATTGTTGTATAGTATTGATAAAGGAGTTTTTTGTTGTTTTTCAGCAATAATCATTGGCCCGGACGGTCATCCGTTGACAGTCTATCCCTGCATGATTTGTGGAAAGAAATTTAAATCCAGAGGTTTCTTGAAAAGACACATGAAAAACCACCCGGAGCACCTTCTTACTAAGAAGAAATACAGATGCACAGACTGTGATTACACTACGAATAAAAAAATAAGTTTACATAACCACTTGGAGAGTCATAAGCTGACCAACAAGACAGAAAAGCTTATTGAATGCGATGAGTGTGGGAAAACCTTCTCTCATGCAGGAACTTTATTTACTCACAAGATGGTGCACAGGGACAAAGGAGTTAATAAAATGCACAAGTGCAAATTCTGCGATTATGAGACAGCAGAACAAGGGTTACTGAGTCACCACCTTTTGGCTGTCCACAGCAAGAACTTTCCTCACATTTGCGTGGAGTGTGGCAAAGGGTTTCGCCATCCCTCGGAGCTCAAGAAGCACATGCGGATCCACACTGGCGAGAAGCCCTACCAGTGCCAATATTGTGAATACCGATCTGCCGACTCTTCCAACTTGAAAACCCACGTAAAGACTAAACACAGCAAGGAAACGCCCTTGAAGTGCGATATTTGTTTCCAGACTTTTTCAGATACCAAAGAGCTACAGCAGCATACGCTTATGCATCAAGAAAGTAAAACACATCAGTGTTTGCATTGTGACCATAAGAGCTCAAACTCGAGTGATCTGAAACGACACATTATTTCAGTCCACACAAAAGACTATCCTCATAAGTGTGATATGTGCGATAAAGGCTTTCACAGGCCTTCGGAACTGAAAAAACACGTGGCGGCTCACAAAGGTAAAAAACTGCACCAATGCAGACATTGTGACTTTAAAATTGCAGATCCGTTCATTCTGAGTCGCCACATACTCTCAGTTCACACAAAGGATCTTCCATTCAGGTGCAAGAGATGTAGAAAGGGCTTTAGGCAACAAAATGAGCTGAAAAAACACATGAAAACACACAGTGGCAGGAAGGTTTATCAGTGTGAGTACTGTGAGTATAGCACTACAGACGCCTCAGGCTTCAAACGGCACGTGATTTCCATTCACACAAAAGACTACCCTCACCGGTGTGAGTATTGCAAGAAAGGTTTCCGAAGGCCTTCAGAGAAGAACCAGCACATTATGCGACATCATAAAGATGTTGGGCTGCCTTAAAGTCTATTTCACAGACTTATGGCTGGAATTATAAAGGAAATTTGCCTTTCAGGCAGTTAGCTTATTTTAAAGCCAATCACCTGCGATCACACACACACACACAGAAAAAAAAAAAACCAACAAAAAAAATACTGTGCATTTGATTTGTTGCTGTATAAAAATAGGATTATTGCTTGTAGTTGACTTTTATACCTTTTGTTCAATAGCGTGTTCTGAATTCTATTCAGTTTGTTTAATAAATGAAGAAAAGATGGCAACAATAAAGTTGCATTTAATAAAGTAAACCCCGTCTCTTACTGAATTTTTCAACCGTAATAGTTTATTTAAGTATATTTATCTTACTGATCTCGTTGATACTCACAGTGTCCATGTTAATGCAGTTTTGTCGTGAATTTTAAAAATATGAAATTTCTCTTGATAAAATTGTCAGAGGTGTGTATAAAATGGGGAATTGTCATGTTGACAGTAAAGTCACTAGGGCCCACCTGATTGTCCTGTTTTAACTATACAGACTTCATGGCAGGTTAACTATTTTCTGGTTGAGGAGTTACAAGTCTCACTTTGTGTTTTCATTCTGGTTTCAGAGAGAAAAATATTTTAAAAAATCGTTTGGGGCAGTTTTTATCTTTCCTGGGCAAATTTAAAATATGCACAAATATTACATTTATTGTTCTGTGCTTCTTTGTCTTTGAAAGGTTTTGTGTGTTGCAAAAGAGTTGGGTTTTTTCCACTTTATTCCTGTCTTAAATGTTGGAAACGTAAAATACTCTTGTTCCATTTGCAGAGTTAACAATAGATCACAACTGTCTGTATGTGCTGGTAAATGTACCTCAAACTTTATGCTTTTATGTATGTTTGTATTTCTTTGAAAGAGCAGTTTGTGGTTCAAGTCACATTTTTATTGTTAGTTGTTTTAGAATAGAATTTAAGACCAAGAGGTGCCTCGGATTTTGGAAACCAGATATTTACAGTGAGAGCTTAAGGGAATGGAGTGGAGCAGATGAGTTCATAAGGAGTAGAGACATTGTAACATAGATATCCTTAATAAAAAAAGTAACTTATGATAGATGCAGTTCTGTTACTAAATTAAATGTTTTTCCTGAGCCATTAGTAGCTGTGTTCAGTGGCTGTTTATTAATTAGTACAGTATCCAGAATTAACCCAGTTCTTTCAATCTGTTTATAAACAGCTGGGGGAATATTGCAATTATTAAATGCAATTTTGCCACCTGAAGACTATTATAAAGTAGCTCCATATCATTTGCTAATTGCAGTGTAAATGTACCAAGCACAAAGTCATGTACTTTAACAACAACCTTGGAGCAAAAAACCCAAACCATTTTAATTACAGGCCAGATTTTAGGACCTGGCCCTGCTCCCCTTGCTCAAATTCCCACCCCAGCCGCTGTTTGATGATGGATTGCAGAATTCAGTCCCAGCTGCCTGCCAGATTAGGATAGATTTGTAACCAACAATTCATTAATGGAAAGGCTTCAGAGACTGGGCCAGTGTTAATTCCTGTTTCTAGGCAGGTGAACTTCCAGTTGAAGTCAAACAGGAATTTTAGTGATAGTTTCAAGTCTGGGGTGATAGAGGGACAAAGGTTTCATTTTTGGATGTGCATCTTCTAGGCCTTTTGTATTTTGTCTTGTCACCGAGCCCTGCCCCTACTGCTCATCCCTCCTGTCTCACTGTGAGCTGAACTTCTTGTCTGTAGTGTGCAGTCCAGGAGAGTCCAATGCCACGTCACTGCCTGTGTTGTAGGATGGTTTTTTCTTTCTTTGCCTGCTTGCAGTGCCCCCAGACTTGCCGGGTGTGCTCTTGTGTAATATTGCTCTAGCGGCCATGACCCTTTAGCGTGTAATTCCTGGCTGTGCTGCACTGTGCCTTCCTTGAAATCCCCGCTGAAGCCAGTGGATTTCCTACATGGCCGTAGTGTCCATTGCCTGCTGATGCCAAACCAGATGCAGTAAAACCCAGCTGAGATTCCCACTCGCTTCTTGCAAAATACCTGCCTGTGACTACTTTTTTTCCCTCTCTTATGTTCAAGCATTTTCTAACTGGAAACCTGGAAAGTGTACAAAATCTGCAAAAAATCCCATAGTAGTGCTGAGGATTTTAGCCATTTTGAACTTTATTTTTTTAAATAAGCTGAAAGACAAAGAACACAATTTTACGCATTTTCTTTCTCTTACGTAGCCTGGAATCATACACACTTTTTTTTTTTTTAAAGCACAATGTTGAAACATTTTTTTTAATAATTAAGGGTTTGGTCAAGTGGATTTTGTAAAATGTATTTGTCTGTATAAAGAGAAAATGAAGTTATAGTTACTGTTAATGTACTGACATTAGTTACAGGTTAGTTTTAATTCTTAAATGATTTGCTTAGCAAATGCTATAAAATGGATGTTTCAGTTTAATGTTTAAAAAAGGTACAGATTTTTACAAGGACATAATATAAATTATTGTTCTGTAGAAAATACCCTGTTAAATATTGTATATGTCCTTCCCTCTGTACACTTTGTAAAAAAGACAAAAGAAAAAAACAAAATACATAGAACCATATAGGGATGTGTGACATTATTGTAATTGTGTACTTGATAATAACGTGAAAAAATAAAATTCAAAATATTTTCCTTTTAATGAACGTTTAGTCTATTTGATGCCAGTTCTGAGATGGAGCCTTGTTCTGAGGGACACGGTCATCTGCAGCTCTCCTGCACTTTAACTTCCCTTCTGCTCCCTGCTCTTCGGCTCCTTTTGTGTAGTGCCGGGGCCAAGGCCATTCAGTCCCTGCTGTGGCTGAAACGTTCCTTTACCTGGAAGTCTGCAAACGTGAAAGGGATGGCAGGTCTTCGAAATCCATTTTAATGCCTGGTTTTATATTAAAGAATTCACATCTGGTAAACTTCTGATGATGCCTTTGTGTTTTTCAGCAAGGGGGTAACCTACTAAGTGCTCCTACACTGTCCCAAAACACCCCATCAGACCTTGAAGCAAATGAGAGGTGCTGCTGTTGTTGGGACTGAATAAATGTTTCTTGGTGCCTCCCTTGCCATGTGA
Source organism: Leptocoma aspasia (assembly GCA_013399835.1). NCBI lineage: Eukaryota > Metazoa > Chordata > Aves > Passeriformes > Nectariniidae > Leptocoma > Leptocoma aspasia. Next base: position 347,344 of record VXAX01002162.1, on the reverse strand, counting down.
GCCTCAGCAGGAGCCCAGCTCCCCCCCCGTTCCCGCTGGGATGGGGAGCATGGTGCAGCTCCGCAGGGAGGATGCCTGAGCTGAGCCTCTGCCCGTCCTTGCTGCCCTGCCCGGCTTCTCCACCCGCTGCTCCCCGTGCAGGGCAGGCAGTGCCTGGCTGGGGGTGCAGAGGGCTTGTGGCTGTTTTCCCCGCTGCTCTCCGAATGCTTCAGCCCAGTTAAATCCAGCTGGGCAGTGGGAGCTCCTTCGGTAGTGGTCTGGCTGGCACAGGCCATCCTGCGTTGTCAGCACGTCACCCAGTGCCAGCCTGCTGGTCCCACAGCTGGCAGAGGTGCTGCTGGGTGTCACTGCCCTCTATCTGCACCTGCCTTGCCAGGGAGGAGGCCCAGATACCTTCAGGACATTTACACCTGTTAGTTCACTCTCACTGGTACCTTTAGGAAATGCTGACTTACTCCTCATCTCAGTGATTCAGCCCCACTGAACTGGGGCATTGGGCAACTCTTCACAGTAGGAATCTGTCACACTGCAGAGCCAGCAATCTCCCTTTGATTTGGTTTGGGTTTTTTTCTCCATCTACCTGATGTTCCTCGACCACTCATCAGGAAATTGTACATTGAGTGCCAGAGACATTCAGGGCCCTGGAGAAGAAATGCACCCAATTCTGGCTGCATGTGTGAGGAAGGGCCAGGGGCACTTACCAGTTCTAGGCTCCTGCACAGTAGCAATTCCCCCCCTCCTCCAGGATCTCTCCTTCTTCCTCTTGGATTTCCATAGCTGTGGAATCCTCACTGCTCTGCTGAAGGATCTTCCACTTGCCCAGGTGCCTGCAGCCCACATGGATGATTTCCCCATCACTGGGACACGGTAGCCAAGGCACCCAGAGCCTGGATGCCAACCCGAGAGTTCTTTGACAGCCTTACTTGCAAGCCAAAGGCTGTGTCACTAATTAGGAAAATAAGCAGCTGGATAGCTGCTCACTGCTCTTCCTTGGCTTGTTAAAGTAGTAATTAAAATGACAATATATCATTAATAGGATATATAATTAATACATTAAGAATTAGGACAGGTAGAAAACTGACCAAGGAGGGGCTGGCTGGAACCAATAAGGAAGTGAGTAGAGGGGACAGGGGCAAAGAAGTGTTTGCTGATACACACAAACAAAAACCTTTCCTTTGTTTTTTGAGAAGTTTGAAGAGGGGATGAGTTGATTTGTTTTCCTGTAAGTGCTGATGCAGAAGAGGCAAGCATTTTGATAGTTTATTATTTTATAAAAGTAGCATAAGTATCAAATAAAGCTTGGGATGTTTTTTTTTTTTCCTAGACCTGTGACAATCAAGAATGCTATGGCCAAGAGCATTTAAAAACTACAAGCACAGGTGGCTCAGAGGCCATGTACCACACAGACTTTTATAATATTTACTGGAAATCTGCAGATCTGGAAAAAATGTTACTGTTCCATTGAAGACAAAAATTTGAGAATCATCTCAGCACAAGCCCAGGCAAAATCAGGATAAAGAATTACAGCTGCTGGGACCAAGTAAAGAAAGGACCATGAAAAGAGTTAAACACAACAAACACATCCTATATTACAGTTAGAGCATGTATGCCCTAGCTTTGAACAAACTCCTCCAGTGCTGTGGTAGTGCAGGGTCGGGTGCTGGGCTGTCCCTGGAGTGACAGCACAGCTCTCCAGAGCCGAGCCCCACGTACCACCACTGCTCACCCCTGCTCTGCCTCTCACCTTATTTTCTGCTGTGGTTTAACCAGTGTTGGAGGTTCACTTTAACCAGCTCCATCATGGAGCCAAGGGTGGGGTGTCAACAGCTTCAGACAGGTGACTCCCATTGTGGTGCTTGTTGTCCTTGCCTCCTGGCTGGGGGATGTCTGTCAGGCCCACTGCCCTGAGAGGCCAATGCTCCTGTGCTGGTCAGTGGCTGAGAAGTCTGAGTGAGTCTATTTTGAGGAGTCAAGTGCTTGAAATCAAGTTTTTGATGGAAAAACTTGTGCTCTGTAAGCCCAACACAAAGCACCAGCCCTGACCAGAGTGTTTCCAACCGGGACCACAGAAGTGTTCCTGCCCTAGGAAGCAGAAAGCCACATTTTGAGATTTTTTAAACTAAAGTCTAGCAAGTTGGCTAGAAATTCAAAGAACAACCTACAAGCACAGTGTCAGACAGGGTCTGAAAGTCCTGCTTTGTCCTATTTAGATTTCTTGGTCTTAGTTCAGTTGCTCACATCCAGGCACAAAAGCCACCTGTGATTGATTGCCTTGGGACTCCCAGGTGCAACACAGGTCCTGAGGGGAATCTATGCATGAGAAGAATCCATCCAGAAACAAGTACAGATGAAAAGACACCTCATGACAGACAAAAGAAGGGCATAACACAGACTTGATTTTTCTCTTGCACTGGCATGAGAAAATTTTTTTGTTCAGTCTGATAATGTAAAGTTAGCTCTAAGAAAACTAGGACATATTTTGTTTGACACAGCCCAGGAAAACAAAGAATACCAGGATTGTATCCATTTGAAAGCATGAATCATAATTAACAAGCACTCACAGGTACAGAAACTGGGATGTTACAGCCTGTCAAATGACTGGCAGAGGCAGAGAATGCTAAGAATAAAGAAGTGCTTGAAACCAGGAAAATGAATATATATTTTATATATTTACTCTATTTTTAAATGTCATTATGGTATCATTAATACCATTTTGCCTATCCATAATGGCCTTATTAAGAGAGCACTTTAGTTTCCTTACTTCTTAGGCTTTTAATGCAGCAGTTTTGCTGAAAAGTTTCTGGCATGGAGCAATGTGAATTCTCTGTGGGTAGTCAGAGCAATGCCAGCACTTGTCCAGACTCACTGAGCTCCTTTGCAGCAGTACCCAAAGCTGTCACCTCACTGGACAGTTGACCAGTATCACAATAAACCTAACATGGATGCAGGAGAAAACACCCCACAGCCCTATATTGCCATGCAAAAGATCGTCCCGTAGTACAACAAACACCTTGCAAAAAGACCCCAGCAAGCCAGGACAGTGATACCATCTCGTGGTCACTGCAGGGCAAGAGGAGACCTGACCCTCCTCTTGTTAGAGCAGCTTGGGGCTCAGGGCTGTCACCACAAATTCAGATACTTCACACGTGCAGGCACAGAGCCTGGGAAGGATCAGAAGAAGCTGACTGCTGCAGAAAGACAAACAGCCTGTGCTGCGAGTGTCCTGTGCCAGGATTTCTGTGCAAGTCTGAAGAGAATCCCTGCAAAACTGCAGGATTGGCTCCTGTGTGAGACTTGGGGATGACAGATCCACGTCACTGAGGCCAGGTAGCTTTACCTGCAAATGCAGACCAAAACCTTCCCCACAACAAGGATATTAAATGCCTGCTCTGGCAAGGCTGGCAAGCAGGATCCCAGTTTGGACACTTTCCCGGGAGTGCCAACTTGTGCTGGGTCATGGGGTCACCTGACAATTGCACACAGAGATGGAACCAGCCCCCTCTCCTCCTCTGGCTCTGGCTGGAAGGAGGAATGGCTGCTGGGCTGGCAAGAGTGCTGAGCAGCAACTCCTTTTCTCACTGGATATTCCTTTTCTTCATTGGGAGCTTCTGAAATGAGCTGAAGACAATGAAATGAAACCTAAGCACCAGCCTGGCCACTTGCAGGAGGTCACTTACAGAAAGGACTGGATAAAAAGAGATTTCCTTCTTGCATCAGGGAGACAAGGAGGCTGGGAAGGGTGCACCAGCAGCTAAGGAGCAGCTGCCTTGCATTTCCCGATGTAGACCATTAAAGCAAAGAGAAAGCCCTGTACATGCAGGACCATTCCTGGCTTCTCAGGGAGGGGAAGGACTTGATTTACCATCTGCATTCAAATAAATACAGGTGGGACACGTGGTGTCCCCCAGAATACACATCCATTTGTGAAATACACCAGTGCTTGAAAGACAAAAAGATTTGGCAAGTGATGCCTCTTCAGTATGACACTCTTACTTAAAAGAAAACTAAATGAACATGATCTTGACTCTGAAACTTGAAAGTGATTCCAGATTACAGAGCAGCCTCTTAGAGTTGAGCTCCGAGTGTTTAAAAATAACATTTGTTACCCTTCTTATTTATTTATTTATAATTTTTGGAAGAGCATACAATGAGATGTAATGCAAATGGCAGGTAACATGCAACTAGCCCTGACGGCTCTGCCTATAGTAATCAGGAGGCTGGATACTAGAAGAGCACCTCTAAAGGATAGAATCAATGCTGAGAGCCATGTCCATCCTTTAGTCACTCTGGTGGCTTTTGCATGTTTGGATGCCCAGGGTCCCTCCTGCAGTGCAAGATCACCCCAGCAGCACTGGAGATACCATCTCAACCACCGAGCCCTGTGCCAGCATGCCCTGCTGCTTCCTGCAGGTGGGCTCTTCTTTCCCATTGCACGAGGGAGTAAATTCTTGTATCCAAAGCCTTATCAGACCTGCCGGTGCTTAGCTTGTTAGTACTAAGAGGCTTGTGAGTCTTAAATCAGTGATCCTATTAGTGGGATCAGTATTAGGAACCAATATTAGGAATCCTCTTCCCTCTTGGGGCTGCCAAGTTCAAGGGGCAGAAATCACAGGGTTTCCTTTTGGGTTTTGGTTGGCCTGGCCAAGATGAAGTTAAGTTCTGCTGACCGACCACGTGGTGGCCGGTTCAGGAGTGCACGGCTTCTCCTCCTCTGTCACCACGGAGGAGGCTCCATGAGCGTGTGATGCTCCCGGCTGCAGAGAGCGGGTCTGAGCACCGAACCGACACTTGGAGAGACTTGGGGAGAGGTGGCGAGGGATGTCTCCAAACGAGAGGAATGCTGGGCAGCTTTCCCGGCTGATGTCTGCTTAGAAAGCTTGTGGTGTTCCTGACCCGTGGTGCTCCCGACCTGTGGTGCTCCCGACCTGTGGTGCTCCTCTTTGAGGCCAGCAAGAGGCAGAAGGGGCGAGAGGAGGGAACGGCTCCGCTGGAGCTGAAAGCCTGCCTGCTGCAGCTCTCCCAGGATCACCGTCCCAGCCCCTCTGCGGCAGCACCGAGCTGCTCCATGGCAAAAGCCTCCTCTCCCGGGGCAGCTCCCTCGGCCCGGCCCTGGCCCCGCTCGGCCCGGCCCGGGTCGGCTCTGCCCGGCTCTGCCCGGCCTGGCNCGCTCTGCCCGGCTCTGCCCCGCTCTGCCCGGCCTGGCCCGGCTCTGCCCGGCCCGGGTCGGCAGGTGGCGGTGCGGGATAAGGCCGGGCCCGCGGGCAGGGAGCGGCGAGGGCCCCGCTCAGGCCGGTGTGGGCG
>VXAX01002162.1:283438-342025 GCA_013399835.1 Leptocoma aspasia | reverse complement strand
GTGTGGCCCCGGGGCCTGCGGGACCCGGCCAGCAAAGCTGCTTCCCGGGGCTCCCGGAGCCTCGGGCATCTCGGAGGGCCCCCCCAGAGGGAGCCCCGCGGGCAGGGGGAGCGTCGGCCCCTGCCGGGCCCGGGACGGAGTCAAACAGAGGGATCTGCCCCGGCAGCCAGGGCAGGGGGACCTGCCTCAACTTATTGCTCAGGGTCAGTGTGACTGGTGTCCTGCCAAACCCCCAGAGCCGGACAAAACCCAAAAATCCCACCCTGTGGGCCGGGGAAGTGGGCGAGGAGAGCAGGACACCATCCCATGGGACAGCCAGCTCAAACTCCAGCCGCCGATTCCTCCGCCAGGGATGTTGCTTAAGGCAAAGTCAAAACGCGATTATACATTGTCTCCCTCTCAGGCGAGTTCGTTCACCACAGCTACTGTTGTTCCAGCGAATATCAAAGGAATTAATGATTCATCACTTAATTTCCTCTCCCCCTCCTCCCTCCACCTTGGTTTTGCTTTAATGAACTGGTCTGGAGCCAACTGCAGCATCAGGTTAATAATGACTTTAAGCACCATTTATGCTGCTATCGTGGCAATTTAAATTGTCACTTTCTATTAAAAGGTCTAACTCCAAATGGGTTTAGCTGAAAGCATTGGCACTGACAGTACAATTAAATAACGAAACTCTTTTCTTGGGATGTCAGTGCAAACACATTTTAAATAGGGGGTCAGAAGCACCTAGGTAATTTAAACTACAGTATAGCTTTCTTGTGAAGAATAATACCTGATGCAGGGATTTTTTTCCATTCTGTGTGACAGTTTTTGTTGTGATTGTAAGAGACTTAAAGAAGTGATGTGCCAAAGGAGTCCAGCAGCCTTTGAAAACCTCTTGTCTTCGTGATAAACTTGGTCAGTGTTGCATAAGCAAAAGCCATCATTTCTCAACAGATACACATATAAAAATATTGATCCTAAAGGACTCTGATTTATCAACCTTGATTTCCTCCAGACATTTTGTAAGAACAAATCACTTTACTGGGCATCCTTCTGATCCTTTGTCTCTAGATTTACCTTATCTTTCAGAAACACACTGTGTATGGTACACCTTGCATGTCTCACATTCTGTGGCTCTGGAGTAATTTATGAGCTGTATTGTTCTGTGGGAAAATACACTCCTGTCTATAGGATTTTTACAGCTCACCTGTAAAAATCACATGCAGTTCCTCAGCTGGCTGCAAAACAAAAGCTCTTTATTTGCAAGCTCTGTGTAGCAGCTGCAGTGCCAGTGCCAGGCTGTCCAGCCAATTCGTCCTTCTCTCCTGCTCTGCCTCAGCTCTGCCTCCTCTCTGGCTCTGGCCCTTTCCTCCTGCACAGGGCACAGGCTGGTCCTCCTTTACCAAACACCCCCTGATCTTCAACTCTACCCCACATGTTAAGCTGTTTATTCTTTTGGTATCAAATAAAAATCCTTTTGTTGCAAAAGGGAGACTGCAACTATTTCATGTATAGAAGGTGTTTAACATCCTAATCAAATTACCTAGCATGAGTATTATAAATCACAGCATCACAAAAAGATGCTTGCTCAGCTTGTGTTGATTTTCCTTATTCCTACAGAAGAGGCAGCCTGAAAGCATGGCCCTTTGCTAGACATCAGACAGAATAACACAACTGCAATCCTCAGTGTCTGTGCCTTAAAGAGGAAGTTTAAAAATGCCTGAACAGCTTTAATGGTTTGTATTTTCATTTTAACAGCTTTAAAGGTTCTCCAGTACATGACAGTGTCCCTTATGTTATGACCACTGTGGTTTTTCTGAAGTGCATTGCATGTGCTGGGAATAAATAAGTGATTGTTCATCACATTTAAGCTCCCCCATCCCATTCTCAGTTGCTACTGTTATTGCCCTGAAGGACACAGAGACACATCTTGAGATGAGTATTCCTAGGATGGCTAAGAATATGATATTTATGTCTACACAACTACATTTCTAGCTACACAGAACTCCACTTTTTACCATTTCACTGAAAAGAAAAAATGCAGTGGCAGGTTGACTTATGGCTGGCCCTTACAAAATAATATGCAAGAGAATAGGATCAAAAGTCAATTTCTTTACAAAATTATGGATGTTATTCTGTTGCTTTGTTTGGTTCTTTTTTTTTTAAGAAAAGGAGAACAAGAAGAAAAATATACTGGTATTCAGAGGAATGAAAGAAAGGAATGAAGAATTGTAGAAGTGAATCGAGAGTATATGCTGTTAGAACTTTTTACTTAATAATTTTTACTTAATAATTTTGTCATCATAAATGCCACATATTTGTTTAAATGAAAACTTTTCATGAGAACAACCCTGTCTTCCAGTTTCAGTGGAGCTCACGTTCTGTGCAATGCCTGAACCCTGCCTTTCTTTCATATTTTTCTTCTGGTTTTTCTGTCTTCAACCTTGCTGGACACACCTGGAGCAACCTGCCCTCAGTACCCCTGCCCTGAGCAGGTGAGCAGAACAGATTCTCTCCTAGGGTGCTGTCTGTCCTCAAAAGTCCTCAGCCAGTCTGTAATTCTGTGAAATCCAGCATGACAAGGAGGTGTTTCTTCAAGGCAGCATCACTTGCTGTTCCCTGGGTGTCCTGCACAGGGGTGATAGGGCTGGGAGAGGACGGGCACAGGAGAGCAGTGAGCTTCCTGGGCACTTGGTTTGGTCTCCTGAAGTGGCTACTGATTCTGTTTTCTCAGGGGAACACTCAGCTCCACGTAGTTTTATACAGGGCAATAGACTTCCAGTGGGATAGAAACAGCTTCCACAAAGGCCACCAGTGGCAGTGGGAACTGCAGGAAGAAGTGAGTGAAGGCAAGGGAGACACCCCTTCTTCCAGACCTGCAAGGGCCAGGAGCACATGTGTGCATTTGGGAACCATGCTGAGTATGTAACCATGCTGTGCTCTATGTCTGTTTTTAAACATGAGGCATTATACCTGACTTTTAAAAAGGAAACAGGTTTGTCAAGTGTTGCAAAAATAGTCAAGAATTATTAAAAATATGCTTTTGGTTTGAACACACTTTCCCCAGTATTCTAGTTTATTGGACTAAACTGATAAAAGCCTACGTCAGACAAGTGTGAGATTTAAATATATACACACATATATACATGTATATCTACCCTTTTTACAGTATTCTGTTAATTGTTTTGGTTGTGTGTGTGTTTGTTTGTTTTTTCTTTAGTATATAGATCACATTTTCAATACTTTTTGGACAAAAACATATTTAAAAATTGGACTTTTATTCTGAGTGAGAGCTGAGATTTTTGTAGAAAATAAGAAAAATTGAATTATTAAATTGAAGAAAAATTTGAATTATTAAAATAATTTAATACTTAAATACCAAGTTTTTAGAGGCTTCTGGTTTTTTCTACAGAGATAACAGTGTAGCTTTTTGTAGGCATTTCACTGAATTAGCTTTACTGTCATGAATGTTTTCAGTCATAGTAAACTCCAAGCAATTGTTGACAAATGTTTATACAAATTACTTTCTGGACATGCATATGTTTGCACTGCAGAAATTGGCCCCTAAGTATTACCTGTCAGTCAGACAAGGTAATAATTTTCTGTCGTGAGGCTTGAACACTTCCCTTCTACCCCCAAATACACAGCTCAACATTTGGGTGGAACTTATTCAAATTCTTGCTTCCACTTACAAAGTCAGAATGAATTGGTGGGGAGTAAATATCAGAGAAATTGTAAACTGACTAAGTAGACTTGAGAGAGAGAGGGAAAAGAAACAAAGGGCATCAGAGAAATTTTGCTCTGAAAATTATTATGCAGGAATGACAGTTCTGAACCAGGACAGGTACCATATTATTCAGCTGTCAGCAAGGGCTGAAGGATGCTGGGGGAGCTGTGATAGTTGCTATATGAAGGTGCTAGTCAACTTGTCAGATGCTGGAAAAGAGGAAATTGGTGGCAAGAGGAGATAATAGAAGAGGCAAGTAGAGATAAATCAGAGGGATGTTAGACTAAGGGAGAGATAACAGATGCTGCCATGGGAACTGCCAAGCAAGAGTAGAAAAGCTGGCTTGGGTCTCAGACCACACACCCTGCAACTACACATTAACATGAACAGTCCATCTTGTGAAACAAAAATATATTCTAAGAAAATAACAAAATGATGAGGGGAGGAGAGAATCAGGCTATCAGGAATGCAAGAAGTATCTGGAAATATTTAATTAATTTGTCAAGAAAAGAGAAAGATGTGTTGAAAATGTTTCTCTATAGTCTAGCTCATAGTATGTTAAAATTGCTTCTGCCTTTTGAGCTTAGTTGCTGCCTAAGGTTACAGTGTGAGCCATGTCACTGACATACTGCTGCTCTGATAGTTCTTACATATGAAAGCTTTCCTGTTTTTTCCCAGTTTTCTCAAGTCAAGCCAATAAAATTACCACTTCCTACAACTTTGCCTCACTAGCATGCAAAACATCTGTTTTTCTCTTTCCTATTTTTTTAACAATCTCTGTATAATGATTTTTGTCCCCTCAGGAACTCTGGAATATATCTATTCTATGTCCTGAGATGATGAAACGTAAGAGAAATAAGTAACAGATGTTTTGAAGATGGTTCAAGAAATAAGGAGTGTGGTTCCTAGTGTGGTTCCTGCCCAGCAGTGTGGTTCCTAGTGGCTCTAAATAATCTCCTTCCTTCCTGAAACAGATACTGATGAAATTCACCTTGATCCTGTATGTGCATTTGCATTTGGAGAGTAGTGTCCTGAGACAGGCGTGAAAAGAGGCTTTGCTGGTACTCAGACAGGGTGGGCATCTGTGCTATGCTGCTGCAGCTGTCCTCATTCTGGCAGAAATGCCATGGAAATCAGCTTGCTGTCTTCAGAGTAGCCTGTAGAGATGGGGCTGACATTTAGCTCCTACTAAATGTCAGCTACTGGCTGTGGGTGAGAGCCCAAAGCAAGTCCTGCACACTCAAGGTGCCAGTCCTCACAAGAAACATCCCACAGATCTCTCCTTCTTCAGCCCCAGCCTTCCTTACAGAGGGAGCAGATGTGGAATGTGCAAGGTGTACCCAAGCCAAAGGTGAGTCAGCTCAATGTAACTTTGTTGCTCCAGTCTTCCACCAGGTTGGTGTGGACCTTCTGGAAATGTAGGAGTGCCAAAAATCTGACATCTGGAGCTGGAATTTCTATTTCAGCTTGAAAGACAGAATTAGGACCTTCCAAGCTGTCTACTGAAAGATACTGCTTTTGCTTCCTTGTGGGAACACAGGCTCTGAGTTTCACCTAATGAAATGGGCATTGAGCCTTTGCCAAAGAAACCACTGCTGAGTTATGCCAGGTATGATGTCCTGAAAGTCCTGCTCTGCAGACTTCTGCAAACTGGAGCCCGAATCCACAGTCACTCAGGAGCCTGTGTCTCCACTCAGGATGGCTGTGGTGTGTGCCTACGTGTTCACTCCAGATGGGAGAGGATGACAAATTAACACTTTGAAGTAAGCAGGATGAATGTGTGCCAGGAGTAGAAGAAAACTGCACTCAGATAAAATCAAGATATGTACATAGTAGATGACAATACTCATTAGAACCCTATTCCACTTCAAATTGCTTTTCATCTCTGGCAGGTCTTTGCAAATTTGCTTAATTTGTAATATTCTATATCAATGGGTCATGAGAATTAATGCTGTCAGGAGTATGTCAGTGCTTCTTAGGCAGAGCTGCATTAGGAGAAAGTGGCATTTTTGCAGCATATTTGCTTGAAGCATAAGAAATGAAGCATTGCTATCAGATTCCATTCAAAGGTTTGAGGGGGGAGAAGTGCAGAGAAAATTAAACTGTTAAGTATAAATATATGTTCACTATATAATGCTCTTTGTTTATTTTTTTAAGGCTGATGTGTACTTATTCTTACAAATTTTTGGTGGTGACTTTTTGTATTACTCCAGACTCCATATTGCTCTTTGGACAGTCACAAATTTCTAGCTGTACCCCCTGACAGCTGCTAAGATGATGTGACAGATGCTGATAGGATGTGATTATTTTTAGTAATTAATGGCTCATTATGCTTAAGGAGTGAGCTGATCTGAACCAGTCTTTTGGCTAATACAAATGCCAGATAATCGAGCTATCCAGACTCTCTCTGCAAACGAGGCCTTTAACCTTATACTTTGGAATAAATCATAACAGTTCTTCCCAGTAAAGACAAACATTTGAATTTGGTTGCCACTTTTTAAAGTATTATTGAAAAATAATACAATTCCAAATGGGACAAGCATCAAAAGAATTCACTTGTCTATTTGTGTGATGATCAAAAAACATTAATGTTTCTGGTCCTCCTGCGTCCATCTCTGGAGGGATCCTTTCCTCCACACAAGTGCACTCTGCCATTGCACAGATGAAAAAGCTCAAACTCAGGCTGCTTGACTTCCAAAATAGTTCTTGCCAAAACTAAACAGATACCACAAGTACTGTGAATCTCCTTCACTGTATTCACAAGATCTCTGTTTCTGTCCAAATGAAGATACAATGAAAAAAAAAAAAAACATTTTACGAGAACAGTATCATAAACCCCCAGAGTGGTACAGGTTATTCATTATCAAGGCAGTATCAGCACAATGTGAGTATTTAGCTGTTTTATACTGGAAATCACAAAAAAAGGCCATTCCCTTGGGAAGGACTCAATTGCTTTCTTCAATGCCTTGTTTCCCTCTGGCAGCCTGAGTTGCCCCTGCCTGTCTCTGTGAGCTGGGGGAGAGTCAGTGGAACCCCTGGGGGTGACAGTGCAGGTACACAGACACACCAATTCCAGAAAGGAAAGCCCCTCACAGGTCGCCACAGGTTGTCAGAGGTTGCAAAAACATCCAGGGGTGTGCAGAAGAAGGCTACAGGGTCTGTTGCAAGTTAATGTTTCAGGGTGGTTTTTTCCCTTTCTGCAGAACCACAAACAATTTAGCAAGGTTTGCAAGTCCTTGGGCGGGGGCACCCCCAGCCTCATGACCAGAGCTGCCCCTGGATTTGCAGTTTTGTGTCTGGGGCACATTTCCTCAACACGTGGATCAGAGGCACAGACACCATTTGCAAAAAGACAAGGAGATGCACTAGGGACAGCCATGCAACCTTTTTCTTGCTAAAAAGTTTCAGAATTTTCTGGTTTACTGTGACCTGTGTATTATTTCATAACATCCCAGACCATGCAGCTATCCCTCCACACTTCAGGTATTTGTCCAGTTTTCCAGTTTTCATCTGCAGACAGTGCATCTTTGAGCTATAACAAATGTGTGCCTAATGTTTATTTGAAGCATAATTTTGTGTTTTCTTTCCAGCCAAACTCTGCTCCAGATGCTCTTGCTTCTCTACCAAACCTATTCACCTCTCCATTGGGCTCTGTTTGTGTATGGACTACAGGATAAAAATTCAAAATTGAATGTGGATGTTTGTGCTCCTCTTTCACCTTCACAGTTCACTACAAATTCAGACACTGCCTGTGGCTTTTCAGTGTTTTCTAAACCACTAATTTCCCATGCATGTAGCAAGAGCTATAGCACTGAGGTAGCTTTCAAACACCAACAAACTGAAAACATCTTTTTTCCTGACTGTAACTTTCAAAATAAAATTTCTATTAATTATTTAGAGGGGAAAAAAAAAGTAGGAGCTTCAGTTTTTTCACAGGCTGTCTTTATATAAAGGTAGAAAGTACAGTTTCAGGCTGTAGCACTGATTTTGTAGGTAGACAGTGCAGGATCTCACCCGTGCCCAGGCTGCTGGCACAGGCAATCTCACTGCCATGGTGACTAAAGCCCATGCTGACAACATTTTGCATTCATACATGTGTGCTCTTTTCTTCTTGTTCCTGGTGGGTGCTCTGCTTGCTCCACAAAACATTATACCCCTAGTTTTGGAGCATGTTGTGTTTTGGGTTTTAAATTATATTACTGTATATTAATTATATTATATTACAGTTTTGGAGTTGTGTGTGCATGTTCTGGTTTTGGGTTCGGTGGTTTTTTTTTTTCCTTCCCAGTAATAGCAGTACAGAGAGAGTAAAAAACATTTCTGTCATGTTATGGCCTGTTGGAAGAAATGCGTGATGTGTCCTGCCCAGCACCTGACTGATGTGAAAAAAGCACTCTGAGTCATTAAGGGCAGAGTGTCTGAGATGCCCCAGTCAGATTAACATCAGTAACTTCTGAAGAGACCCCTGTTCTCCCCTCCAGGAAACTGCTGTAAACCACGATCCCCAGCACGGTTTTGGCTCTGCAAACCCTATTTCATAAAGAGGTCCTCAGCTTTTCCTAAGGTCTGGTGTCCTGAATCAAGCTGAAAAGCAGAAACTTCCACTAAAAAAAAAAAATCAATGAATTTGTGTGTAATTTCCTCCTTTTGAAGCATTGTGGTTTTATGTACATTACTTTTTTACTTTCATGATTTTCAAAATGTTTCATATTTCAAAATCTGATTTGAACAGCAGATGCAAAACAACTCCTGTAGGAAATGTCAAGCTGAAATGTTTTTACATAAACCGAAGTTACAAAATAGATTCCTGACAATAAATCTTTTAAAAATCACCCCTCTTATCAGAAGCCTCCCTTCAGATGAACTGGCATTTTTGACACAAACCCTCAAAATTCTTGACAGCCCTGCTCTAGAAGTTGGGGGTTATAAATCAGGACTGGAAAGGAAAAATCTACAGAAATTCACCCTATAGACAGACCTTCTTAATCCTTATCTATTCCTTTTGATTCTCAAGATCTGTGAGGTTTGTCTTTGCCCATCAGTGCCCTTGGATACATATGAGATGCTCTCAGAGTGGCGTTTACCTGGTCCTTAAGGTATATTTGTCTTACTGCTCATCAACACTCCTTTGGGGAAAAACTTCTTCCATTGCTGAAAAGCTCTGCAATCAAATATGTGTACTTTATCAGAGCAATGGCAGGGAAAATGCACTCCCTGCCTCTACTCTCCCTCAGGAAGCTGATTGTTGGCTACCCCCTTGCCTCTAGTTTGGGGTCCCAATTTTATAAGGTTCTTTCAGCTCTTTGCTCTTCTATGAAGTACTGTGAATTTCCTTTCTGTTATTCTACTGACACAGGCAATTGCTCCTAAGTTACTTTAAAAGGGTAAGACAGGGCAAATAATTACTTGTAACAGGAGGAAAGTGTAACAATACATTAAAAAATTAATAGTTTGATTCTGTCTCTGTATTTCTCCCATTTATTGACTGACAGAAACTGATCTGCTGCTTTGGAAGTAAGATAAAATCAAACCTGTTAGCTTCAGGTTTAATGAAAACCTCTCTCTTTTCTCTTTTATTGCTTCTGTACTGATAAGAGTCTTTGTCTAAGCTTTCCTCTTAAGAGCATGAAAGCCTTTGGCACACCTGATATTCTTGTTAAGTAGAAATTTGTCCACCTGAATAAGCGCTAAAATTACGATTCAGTTTTGTTATCTTAATTTATTTCATTGTCGTGACTGTATTTATTTCTTTTTATAGTTGCTGTCATGATCCAGATAGCAAGCAAATCCCCTTATTAATTTCTTTTACAGTGATATAGATGTTCCTTTTCTTACATTAATGGCCCACCTTTACTGAAGTGGGTAGTTTATTATTGGTGGTTGGTGAAAAATCCACAGATTTATAGCGGAAAAGGCTGTTCTTGCATGTACGTCCAACTGTGTATTATGCTATAGCTGAAAAACAGGATTTAATTTAATTATTAAACGTACATTTCTTTGAAATCTGAACAATTTTAGCTGACTCTTCTGGTTCTTATCTGGGTATCCAAAATAGTGAGAAATTTGATGTACAGTCCCCTATAGCACTGAAAATCAACGACTTATTTTTCTAACAGAAGTTTGTCCTGTTAGCTTGAATTCTGCTGAACAGGACAAAAACTCAAAAGGTTGGTTTTCCTTCCCACCCAGTTCCTCCAAATTTTCACCTAGTTTCATGTTTGACTAAAGTGTAGCTTTATTTTGGCAGAGCACACAGAGGGAATTCTAAAGGGAATTGGAGACACCTCTCTTCCTGAGAGTGAATGAATTAATTCTAGGTTTTGGAATTATTTTAAATTATCACTTAGTATTATTTTCCCTCTCATCTTTCATTTTTTCTTTCCTTTTTGTGAACGTTCCTTTTCTTTATATTTTTTTCTTTTTGCTTTCTGTCCATCACAGGGAAAAACGAATAAAGAACCAGTTGCTTTCATTGTATTCAAATATTAACCCAAGTTTAAAGACTCCTTTACACAAGTTTTTACTGACATTAGGAGTTTCTTACATCAGTATAGATCACATCCTTTCATATAAGCATAGTTGCAAGTACTTTTCTAGTGCTCCCTGTGTCCACACTCTAGCAGAGGTACTGTTGAAACCCTACCTCCTTTTCCATGAAATTAGTGTACAAATGCAGCATTTCAAATCCAGCACCAGCACTTAAAGGGTAATTACCTCTCCCATTAATGAGTGTTGGGCTCTTTCTGGGATAATTCAGTTTTCCACTGTGCATCTGTTAGGCTCCAAATTCTCTTAAGCAAATGCAGTGGGAGGAGGTCAAACAGTTCATGTAATTTGCCTCTGGCTGATTTATCTGTGTGATTGGAGGTCCACGACCAGAACTATCAGCAGAGGAGGATCAGGTGGGCATAGTAACCCTTCTGCTGGCACCTCTGGAGTTCGTTCATCTACAACTCAAATCCTTTACTTTGTACAACTGAACCTGAAATGCCTACCTTGTTTTTTAACCTTACTTAGCAAACGCAGCTTGTAAGAGCCTACAAGGAGATGCAGGACTCCAGACGGCTCTTTAAAATGCTGTTTATTGTATCCAGACAGCGATCACGGGTCGTGGGTACCAGAGCCCAGCCTACAGCCATCAGCAGAAGCTATAGGCATGCCTGAAGTCCCAAGTCAGGAGTCTGAAGTCGTCTTAGTTCTGGTTACAATACATTATATACTTTTCTTTACTGAACATCTTAATACATAACAACCAATCAATACCTTTACTATTATCTATAGCCTATCCTAACTACTAACATTACAATAGTCATGTTATTATTCTCCAGTCACAAAGGGTTAGTATGTTACAGTTTAAGCTAGAAGTGGTTTTTCAGTTTTCTTGCAGTGGAAAATTCTGAGACCTTTTTTCTACTTACAACATCAAGATGCCTATTTACTTCTTGTATTTTTCTGCTTGGTAAAAACAGCTTCTATTTGAGGTGGGCTTATCCTTTGCTCTAAGTCATAAAACCTTTCTTAACTAACATACCCTTTGCCTTCTTAGTTACCCAGTAAAACTGGCTCAGCAGTTCCTTTGGACCTTTGTTATTCCTCTATATCAAAACTTGCTTCCCTCTCTATTCCTTTCTCAGCTTCTACATTCAAAAATCTTTCTGCCAAGCACACATATCTGTGAGACTCTCTTGTCAACCTTTCATCCATCCCAACAGCAGCTGCCCCACATATTGGTATCTGTCCCTGGAGTTCACACAGTTGTGGAGTTGTTGAGTTCACTTTCAGAATCAGCTGGAACCTTCTCTAGGTGATGTACATTTTCAGTGACTAAAGGAATGTAAGGGTTTTGAAGTTTGTGTACCCCTCCAGGAGGTGAGTTAACCTTGCCTCAGAAGCGTTTGCAGCGTTAGGTTTGTGATTGGACTCAATCACCTTAAAGGTCTTCCCAGACCAAATGATTCTGTGAAAGGGGCTGCATTTCCCATCTTTCTCATCTGCACTGATGATGCTGATGTCTGCTGCACTTCCTACAACCAAAATGCAGTAGCCTATCCAATGTATCCTGTGCAATGCAGCTTTGAGTTTGTCCTGTGAGATAACCTGCAGGATGTCCTGCTGTTCAGTTTCTGGGTCAGGGCTGACATCAGGTTTTTTGTCTGGCCCACCAACATGAGGTAGAGTGTTACAAATGTTGCTTATTACGAACGTCCTCGAGACGGTGAATCAGAATTCTTTGACTCCATATATCAGAAGGCTTAAATATTATTTTATTAAGACAACTTTATAATTCTAAGAATTGGGCTATTATCTGCCCAGTCCGGAGCATAGAAGCTGCTGCTTCCAGCTTTCCGTCCAAGGAATGCTACAATAGCTTATACAATCAGAGATAACAACTTTTCACCTCATAGGTTGAAAGGAAGAAAAACCTTCATCTCCTATTATCAGGAGACAGGGCAGAGAAACCTCTGTCCTTGAAACACAGCTCAGAGATTTGTTTATAGAAACTCTGTGCTGAGAATGTACTTCTACCTGGAAGACAAGCCTTTGCAGGTTTTTTCACCCAGGGACCCACAAAATATTGGCGACAGTAGAGGGGCTGTGTCACCTTCTGAAGGCCAGTATTCCTCCTTCAGGGAGACACCACAGATGGCACCAGCTCCTCTGGACCACACGCAATGGGGCAATAACCACAACAGGCATCCTGTTCCACAGAGATAAGAGGACCCAGTAATCCCTGAAGTGAGGCAGGTAAAAATGAAAGTCATCATAAAGATGGAAGAAAGATAAGCATCTGCAGTGCTCTTTCAAAGATGAACACAAGTAGAAGCAAAGGGGCGAAGTGAAGCAAAGGTTTCTTGAGAAGAAACAAGTCTGAGCTGTGCAGTGTCTGGAAGGGCCCTGAACCACAAAGTGTTTCAAAGCCTGTGGTCAACAGAGGAAGGGAACTGTCTTCAGAGGTGGTTTTTATTCTGGGGACGTGTGACAATCTCTTGCTGCATCTAAATGGATAGGTGATCCATTATAAATACTCTTCTAGTGGTGAAGGTGGCTTTGGGGTTTGGTTGGTTGGTTGGTTTTTCATGGAAAATACAATATATTGAACTAAAAGGTTAAACCAAAAACTGGAATAGTGAAGCTGGGAGGAAAACATACTCAGGCTTATAGGAAGGATTCATTGTTGATGTAGAGACACAGCATTTGGCTCAGAGGGCAGAGCAGAGAGGGCACTGCTGAAGAGCCTGGACTAAGAAAGAGTGCACAGAGCAGCAGACTTCCAGCTGTGGTAACTGAGGGATCATGGCACATTCCTCAGCTTGCTTTATTACATTTAAACACTGTCAGGCAAATATTGTTGCCAAGACACAGTCCAGAACGCGAGGAAGAGGTGATGCACGCTCCCCCCAGGACATATGGCAGCTTTTAAGGAAGTGGGTCCAATGTTTGACCCAAAAATGGCAAATGGTGTTTCTAACAAAAAGGAATCACAGTAGGTCTGTGGTTCTCTTTTTAGACTCTATTTTGTATGAGACACTCCAGTAGAAGAAGAGAGTTGGAGAGTTGGACCCCTACAGCAGCAGGTGGGAATTAACCCTTAACCTCTAAACATCAACCTGTTAATTTTCTATAGGTTTGAGACAGGAAACTCTCTAATACCATGTTCAGTGTCTGCTGCAGTATTTGTTCCAAACTGGTATTTCTGAATGGCTTAAACATGACTGTCAAATCCAAAACTGTTACTGAGTTCAAAGAATTCTTGAGTCTCTTACACTTAGTATATCAATGTCTTTAACACAAGCATAGCCAAACCTGCCTCATTCAGAAAAAGGAATTCACAAGTAAGGGGGTTTTATTTTTAGCTTTTAGGGAGTACAAGGAGCTGACAACCAAAATAGCAACATATGGGAATCCTGTTGTGTCTGCTCAGGAAGAACATTCAAAGGCCTTGGGCCATCTTTAAATCTCAGTAATCCTAATGAGCTTTTGGTCACATTTCGGAATATGTGACCACCTGAAAATAGTTGGATAAAAAAATCAAGAAATCTGTGTAGAAAATGAATGGTCTTTTAAGGTAATTTCCCTCTCTACTAGCAACTGTTTCTTCAGGATGAGAAAACAGATTTTCAAATAGAAAATAAGCTGGAACAGTGTTTTATGGATTTTGCCTGTATGTTTCTGCAGCTGGGCAGCAGCAGATGTGCTGGTGGAGCATGCTCTGGGCAGACTGTGAAAATTGGGCAGATACCACATTCCAACAGCCACTTACTGTCATATCCCTTCTGGTGAAACTGGAAGGTTTTCATCCTCACCTCTCAATGAGGTGAAAACAATGCCAAGGAGGACTCCAAATAAATTACTTTGATCTGTAACCAAGCTCTCCTGACAGTAACAGAACAGGCTGTCAGTAGCCTCATCTGTCTTGCTCCCAAATCCTGCCACTCTGGAAGGAGCCTGCCTTCTCTCAGCTGGGCACCTGCTGCTGTTAGACAGTAAGCAATCCAGTTCTGCCCTGCATCCCTGTGTTCTTGCTGGCAGTGTTTCGGTGTCCAACTGTCCTTCCTGCAAAACCTTTGGAAATCCTGTGAAAACTGCAAGCTAACAGCCCTTATCACAAGAGCCCTTGGTGCTTAAAAATGTCCCAAAATTCCTCATGTCCACACTTCAATTTGTTTAACTTTCTAGAGCACCACCACGGTGAAGGGAGGCCTCCATATGTATTTTAGCTGTTTTGTGTCTTCCTTTATTTATCCACAAATTTCTCGCAGTCCTGTGCATTTTGTCCCATGCTGATTCTTGCTGACATTTTTGAGGACTGTCCACTGTGCCCCCAGGATCTTTTTCACGAGTGGCAATTGCTTACCACTGCATAGGTAATTAGGACTGTCCCCTTTCCTCCCGGACACCACTCTGTGCTCATTGTTACAGTTCGTCCCTGTCGTTTTGTCACTCAGCGCCGTAACCATTAGGGTTAGCCAGCTTTCAGTATCCTGAACAACTTGGTGGGTCACCAAATTCCATCATTTCAGTACTCATTCCCTTTTCCCGGAAACAGCCTGACAGTGCTCAGGCTGCAGAAAGAATCCTTCCAGCAGAGGAAACGTGTGGGAAAAGTGGAGAATCTCTCGCTGTATTCCTACCCTCACTGTGCTCTCCTTCAGCGTCTCACCTTGTTGCAGCCAAGATGATCGGGAAGCCTTTGGTGAGGGGCTCCATGAAAAGTCCCTCAAACACCTGCCCCATTGACAGAGCAGCTTTCCGCCAGTGCCCCGGGGCTGGAGCGAAGGCGGACACGGCCCTGGGGATCCCGCCCGCCCCCGGCCCGTTCCAGTGCCCGCTCAGCTGCCGAGACCCGACTCCAGGTGCCCCGAGACGCTGCGGCTGAGAGTACGGGCCGGGGCAGCCCGGGCTGGGTGCCGCAAGCAGCTCCACCGAGGCCGGGCAGAGACACGGGGGAACAGCGGGGAACAGCGGGGAACAGNGGGGGCGGCGGCCGCGCAGCCATGGGGGGCGAGGCGAACGGGACCCTGGACCCGTCCTGCGACGCCAGCGACCCGCCCTACTCGGAGGAGCTTCTCCGGAGTAAGTGTGGGGCAGGAGGAGAGGGGGCTGCCCGCCGGACAACCGGGGCGGCTCCTGCCCGGCGGTGCCCTCGGCACCCAGCCGCGGCGGGATGGTGGNTGGGGATCCCGCCCGCCCCCGGCCCGTTCCAGTGCCCGCTCAGCTGCCGAGACCCGACTCCAGGTGCCCCGAGACGCTGCGGCTGAGAGTACGGGCCGGGGCAGCCCGGGCTGGGTGCCGCAAGCAGCTCCACCGAGGCCGGGCAGAGACACGGGGGAACAGCGGGGAACAGCGGGGAACAGCGGGGAACAGCGGGGAACAACAGCGGGGAACAGCGCTGGCCCGTGGCAGGAGGGATGGGCGCGGGGTGGGCGCGCTGCCCCGGGCTCGGCGCTGGCCCGGGCTCGGCAGTGCNGGAGAGGGGGCTGCCCGCCGGACAACCGGGGCGGCTCCTGCCCGGCGGTGCCCTCGGCACCCAGCCGCGGCGGGATGGTGGGGGCTGTCCCTGTCCCCGTCCCTGCCTGTGTCCGTGTCCCCGTCCCTGTCCCTGCCCGTCCCCCTGTCCCAGTCCCTGCGTGCTCCTTCGCCGTTCTTCCCCGGCGAGGAAATCCCCGAGCGGAGGCCGGCATCCGCCTGTCCCGGCCGATCCTCCGCCTGTCGGGGGCCGAGCTGGCTTCGGGGCAGGGGAGAGCCCAGCGGGGCCCCAGCCCAGGGCCGCGGGTGGGGATGGCACAGAACGGGGCGGGCGGGGGCGCCGGGGCCGCCCGACACCTGCGGAACCGAGCGCTGAACCAGCCCCTGGAGCTGCGCCGGGCCTCAGGCTCCGTCCGGTGAGATTTAAGGAGTGGAGATGTGCACTGAGACGTGGCCGGCCCCCCTGAAGCCAAGTCTGGAAGTGCCGGGGTTTTTTGGAGCAGGTTAGATTAAAGAGGCTGGGGCAGAGGCTCTGCTTTGCCTTCAGATAGGCTGCGGGTCTGGCAGGAGTTAGTACTGATGATGAACTTGAACTTCTCCTAAATTAAGCGTGACTCCACTGTGGTGCCTTTTCCTGTCTCTGGAAACACATCCCTTGAGAGAAAATGCACTTCAACCATCAGTTGTGGGTCAAAGTTGATAGCCATACCCAGTACCAACAGAGACATAAAACCTATCACCTATGGGTAAATGTTGACATCCATATGCAGCTTTAAGGAAGAAGCAAAAAAGATTTTGCCAAGTTTTATCTCAGACTAGGTATATCAGGGGCTTTTCCTTACATTGCTCATGTGCCCCACCGAGCTTCTAGTAAGTTTGCCTGCCTGGGGAAGTTAATGTAACATGCCTATGAACATATGATGAAAGCAGAGAGCTAATACTGAGTGAATACATGTTTGCTTGTAGCCTGCCTGGAAAAGTTCCCAGATCATGTATTTATTTCTGCTATATATTTACATTCACCTAAGGATATTTGTCCCAGAACTCCCCCTTTCTGAAAGGGACTATTGCATAATGCTTTGAGAAGGTGAAGGCGTATTCTTCCTGCCTGCTGCCTGTGGATCCTGGAAAGATTTAGTCATGGACTTCAGTATTTGAATGGTTCTGTGGAGTCAGTGGTCTGCCTGTGTAACTAGGGATGAGTGCAAGTATTTGCATGAATAGGGCAAAGAAGCCCCTCAGAGATGGTGTTGTTACATTAGTGTTTGAAAAGCTCATGAAATAAATCAGAACTGTCTGTTTTCTCTTCTCTCTCTGCAGGCCTTGACCTACCAGGGAGATTTCTCTTTGCAACCTTGACTCTGATGACGCTCATTGCCATTCTGGTGTTTATAGAGGAAGCAGTCTACATCTACAGGAAAATCCCCTCCTCCAAAAGATCAATCATAATTTGGATTAATGCTGCAGCTCCAGTAAGTTAACATGGAAACGAGATAAAATTCAATGTTGAAAATAAGGCTTCCCTGAAAATCCACAGGAGCTCTCTGCCCTTCATACAACCTTCCTCCTTTTTCTCTGTAGGTGATCTCTACTACTTCATGCATTGGCATGTGGATTCCTCGCTCAACAATGTTTACAGATTTTACAGCAGGAATGTGAGCATTCTGCTTGTTTCTAGGTGTTGCTCCAAAGCCTGAATTTCTTCCCTTTCAACATCTGCTGCTCTTGGTAACACAGTCATTCTGTAAATTTAACAATTCAGTAATTTTTTTGTTTGAGTTGAAATATCTTGGCAGCTCTTTCCTGGGAGGTGGAAAATGCTGAAACAGTTCCCAGTGCTACAGTCCCCTAGTGTGGGAATGTCAGTATGAAGGATCTGTGACTCGCATGTAATTGATTCCTTGGATTGACAGTCTCTTAGGAGCAGTAGTCTGTCTTTCCTCTCTCTGCATCTCATGTGGAATGAGAGTCTGGCCTGTGACTTCTTCCCTGCACCTTTACTAATGATGAGCCGTGGAGGTCTATTATTAATGGTGCCAAGTGAGCCCCCAATGAGCATATCAATGTAAAAATGTTCCACAGTTGTCCTGATAAAAGCACTTTATGTGTGAGCATGACAGCTCTGGCATGCACAGAGAAAAAGGGAGGTGCTGCTTTCTGGAGGTGATGGCACAGCCCTGGTGGGCAGGACCAGGTAGGGGTATGCTGTGGCCCTGAGCATTCCACATCTGGAGATGAGTGAAAGAGTAAAAGAGGAAGGACAACAGAGTAGTAGGGAACACTGTTGGCATGTAGCAGTGTGTGCAGGTAGTGCAGATTGCCAGAAACGTCCAACAATCCAGTCCTGTGGCACTTCAAGCATGGGTAAATTCCCTATTCTCCCTTGCCCAAGCAGCAGGCAGTGCAGCAGAGGACCTCTTTTACTGATTGGATTTCCATGTTTGGTGGCATAATCTGTAGTTCCTGGGTAGGGTTGAGAATGTGCAGCTGGGGAAGGAGGGAGAGGTGGAGTTGCAGCAGTCGGTGCTTTATCTGCAGAGGAACCACACCCTGCCTGGGCCAGCACATTAAATGATAGCTATTTATGTGAACCTAGCCATGTTTGTTGGTTGAAAGCCATGTTTGAGGAGCAAGAGGACTTGTTCTAAAAACTTTGGACTAGTCAGAACTAGATAACTTATGGAAAAATACAGCCAGAATGACTGGGGCCAGGAAAGCCTGTGCTTTAACACCAGCTCTGCCACCAGCCACCAGAGTGGCTTTGGGAAATTCCACACCTGGTCTGTGCCTCAGTTTATTCCTTTTTTCAGTGAGGTTAGGGCAGTTCTGCTCCTCCAAGGTGATGGAAGGCAGAAGGTGTCTCAAAGATAGATCTACAATTTTTGTTGATTGCAAAGCATAAACTAAAAATCCTGCACAGGAGGTGGCACTGGCCTGCACGGGCATACGAGACACACAGGCAGGTTTAAGCTGGAATTCTCTTCCTCTCCTAGATTTTTTGCCATAGTTATCCACAAGTTCCTGATGATGATGATTAAAGAGTGTGGAGGGCAGAAGGTGCTCCTCAAAAGGTTTGAAAATGGTCACTTCACCATCAGCACCGGCCCCTGCTGCTGCTGCTGCCTCTGCCTCCCTCGTGTGCCCATCACCAGGTGAGTTGCCCCTTTAAGATTTCCCAGCTTGAAAACGGCTGCTGGAATTCAGCCAGCTTGGCAGGGCCAGGCTTACAGCAAAGCTTCCCAAAAGTCAGTCCCAAACTGACTTTTAAACAGCATCATCACTTTGGGGCTGTACACCACCACTAATTTATTTCATTTCTATAATGCAGAGGTGTGTGGGAGGAGAAATTTCTACTCTAGAAAACCTAATAATTGACATTTCAGTTTCTTTTCATTCCAGAAGGGAACAAATGTCTTGAGATTGGGTATTTTTCACAAGCAGAATTGTCAAATGGAGGCTCTCTTGATAGAAAATTTCTCTCACTCTGATAAAATTGAAATGTTTCATTGTGATTTTGACTTTAAAACTACTTGAGATTAAAATAATTTTTAAAACAAAAAGTAGATGTAATCCTTGTAAAGCTTCGCTCTCAATGAAATAGCATTGTCTGGTGAGGCAAAAGCAGATGTTTTCTTCTTCTAAACTTAGTATTAAAGCATCTTTGAGAAGTGGGGTAAGGATGGAGAGCTACAGGAGCCAATATACTGTAACAAACATCTGTCCTCTGAGCACTGCTTGGTGGAGCTCCTCCTCTGGTTAGTGTCACCCCATCACTTACACACCACTCCACAGCCTGGAAGCCTCGTGTATTTCCATGAGCTTTCCTACTGGCATAGAGCATGAGACTGTTTCTCTCATTATATGCAAAATCTGAGGGACTGAAAAGAGACTTTTCTGTGAGGGTGTGGACTTCAGTGTCAGAGGGTCCTAGGGGACTGTACAATCTGTTTAAAGAAAAGCATCAAACAGAACACAGCATAGTGGTTTCTGATGCCTTTTCAAAAATTCTAATTTTTTATTACAATAATTTTTCCTTAAACTACCTTGTTTGGTATTAGAATTTAAACTTCAGTTTCCAGCATTTTATTTTAATAGAGTAACACTAAATATTTACATGGAGGGGGTATGAAGAAGAAGAGGTAGTAAAACCAAACAAAAAATGCACCTTTATTTGTTTTTCTTCCCATGTCTATCACCCTCTGTATAGGTTGTAGCATCTGGGAGCTTGGGAGAGGATCCTCCACTCTGCCTTGCTGTTGTTCAGCCCAGTGGCAGCTCATGCAGGATGATGTCAGCTAATATGGACCCATTTCAGGAGCTAGAAAGTGCCTACTACTGCTGGCAGGAAGGACAGCTGTCTGTTTAAAAAAAAAAAAAAAGCTTTTTGCTCTGCAGAGGGCTTAGGCATCCTTCTCCAGTGTCTGCACCTCTGGGGAGCCCATCTGCTCTCTGCTTCTAACCTCTAGCCTTTCCCCTTGCAGGGTACCTTTTAAAAAAAAAGGTGTTGGCAAGCTGTACGAGAGAAAAGTCGGTCTCACATTCTTTCCATAGGTATCTTATGGGGAAACAGGGAGCTACCCCAGGGGAGAGATTCATTCTTTTAAAACAACCCATATATATCTGCAGTCCTGGGGAAAATAACAAGGTACAGATGGGGCAATGTAACGATCCATGCAGTAGGGAGAGATGTGGCAGAAGAGATCTGGTGATCATTAAAGATGGTTCCGTGTTAACAAGGGAAACAACCCATGGCACTGCAGTGACTGCACTCTTTGTCATATGTATTACTCTTTAAAGCTATCTGGGAATAATAAATCTTTGAAAAGGTACACACTGAGTGGCTGGCCCATTGCAGGTGTTTCCACATGTGTTTGTGCTGTTGATAATCCTGTGGTTATTAGCTATATTCATTGAGCAATTCCTGTAATTCCTGGTTCATGGCTATATCTTTTAGCACACTAAGTGGCAGCCTGTTGCCTGTGAGACATCTCTGGTGGCAGGGCCCAAGGAGCTCCAGTGAAAACAACACTAAAAATATTGGAAATAAGGCACAGTAACAGACTAAAACTTGAAGCAGCTGTAGCAGCTGCAGCTTCCCCTGTGAAAGCTGAAGGAGAGCTCAGGTCAGTCAGCTTTCATGGCCTCTGTTAGAAAGTTCATCTGCCCCTTTCCTGGTGGCCTTTAGTGCTGGCTGGCCAGGTTACAGGCGTGTTCTGGACCCACTTTATGCTGACAGAAGTGAAGGAATCCTGAGCTGTCCTGCTGGCCTTGTGCAATTTGCCGAGTGAGAGACTGTTCCTTTCTTCTGCTGGACTACAGAGGAGCAAACCCAGATGCTCACATGGTACTCTTCATGGTGCACTGAAAAACTACCAGTCCTTTCACCTAGGTCTGTGTGATCCCCTTTCTCGATCTACCACAGGACTAGGAAGTGGCTGAACAGGCTGATTTGTCCAATTTCATGGCAGAACTGAAATAATAAGGCAACAAGGCAAGAGCAAATGGCATCGTTGTTCAGAAACCGGTTATGCAGCTGCTGTCTCCCTGGTTGGCTTCAGGGCAGAGAAAGACATCATGTTTTGCCCAGCTTTGGTTAGTATGTGCTTGCTGCAGAGCAGGAAAAGTACTATTTTTGTAGAGACTTTATTAAATAAACATTGGGAAATTCTTGGAAATATTTTCTCATCTTGAAGGTGTTCCTCCCCAGATTTTAGCCACATGCTACAGGAGTGGAAAAGCTTTGCAGTTGACAGTGTCCAGAAAACGTTATTAAGGTTGCTAATACGATCTTAGCCTATCTAAATTTTTTATTGCTTATTTTTTTGTCCAGGCAAACCCTCTTTTGGCTGAAGCTGGGCACCTTTCAGTTTGCTGTCTTTCGGCCTGTGCTCATATTTTTATCAATAGTGCTTTGGACTAATGGCAATTATGTCCTTTACAATGTAAGTAACTATTTTGATCAGAGAAGGTCCTCAAAATCCATAGGTTCCAGGGCTGATATAACTATCTTAGCCTACAACTAAACCATGAAATCTGGGACCATTTCCAAGTGAGTCCTTACTCTATACTTTTGAGACCAGAAGCATATAATTTCTGCCTTCCTTGACTCTCTTGAAAAGAAATTGGGCATTGGGGGTGTTGGGCATCAGATTATGCTCCAATACATTTCCCAGTTTGTATGGTTAGAATAGCAGGACTGCAAGTTGCCCTGTGGGATGTATCTGCCCTGTGTTTTGTAAGGTACAGCTTTAAGAAATAAGTGTATGTACTGGCATGTTAACAGGAAGCCTAATTCTATGTTTTTCAGCAAGATATGGTGATTTTTATATCTGTGCAAAATGAAAAGATAGTACTTTACTTCTGCTTTGTACCACGTAACCGGCAAGATGATGGAGAAATCTGTATCTGATAATAATTTGGCACCTCTTGGATAACTCAGACTAAAAGTAATATTTTTGTTGTTGTTTTATAGTATAAAATGAATGACCCACCTGAGATGTCAGGCTGAGCATGCTCTCATGAGCTGCTGAGCATTGCCAGGTGCTGCTGGGGTCTCTGAAAAGGCACACACTCCATGGCTGGCAATTGCAACATTGAGGGGTTGTGTCACTTGGCACCTCTCCAGGCTGAACACATCTCCCTGTTGGTGCCTGCAGGAGGAGACCCTGTGCCAACACTCCACTTGGTACTGGGAAGTTTCCCCATGCAAAACCCAGCAGCTGCTGCTGCCACCAGCTTTCATGGAGATAGAAACAAGCATTTTAACATCATCCAGTTCACAACTTCTTCCTGGAAACACTGAAGTAAGGCTGTATAAGGTTGTGTGATTTGCTTCTCAGTTGTCTCCCAAAGGACCTGAGCTGTGGATCAGCTGCTTCATTGGTGCCCTCACCCTTTTTGCTCTGTGGGCAGTAGGAATCATGTTTCGAAAAGTTAGGATTCTCCTGAAGTGCAAGAACATTATCCCAAAGTTTGCTCTTTATCAGGTGAGAACTTTAATATTTCTGGTAAGAATTTATCTTAACTGCTGATACTACTCTGCCTCTCTTGTTCTTGCTCCTTTGTTGAAAATTTATGGTATTTTTTCCCATTAAATACACTGTGCAAAGCCATTTCTTACCTGATTAAAGCTGCATCCCTTTGAAGCACTCTCCTTGGCTGCTGTTCAGTTTCACTTTGAGCCAATTTACCTCTAGTCTGTCAGGACTGCTGGAGATGTGAAAGCCATGTAAAATCTATCTATTTTTAGACCACTGAAATCACAACAGCACTTTCTGTGGGGTGTGAAGGAAGCTTTGTAGCTGTGGTATCCTGAAATGCAATGTTAAAAGGCTGGTGTGTACCTCAGAGAGGATATGTTGCATTGTGTGGGCAGGTGTTGTTTGAACTGTTTCAGTATTCCACAATATGCTGCTTTAACAGTATTTTTCTTGGCCATTCTGCGCTTCACAATTAGATAATAGTGAAAATACTGGCTGCAAATCATTAAACAGTAAGGAACAGAACTACATAGGTTAAATTGAAAAAGCACAGGGACAAGGCCATCTTCTTCCACATCAGAGTAGAGTCCAGCAGAATCCTTGGATATGTGTTCTTCTTGAGCAGGACATGCATCAAGGCTGGTGCACTGAGCTTAGGTAAATTATTAATCACTTATAAAGGCAGTAAACAGGATGGTCACACCTGCAAAGCTGTGTTAGGGTGAGTTCAGGTTTGGGATGGCAAACTCTGTTGATGTGAGGGTTTAGACTCAGGCAGTTCCACCAGCAGCTACAGAAGCACTTGGATAACTCCATGGCAGCAAAGATTTGGCTCAATGTAATGTGAGGAGCACGTGGGGGTTGCTGTACTCAAGCTGTGAAGAGTCGCTCATACCTTCTGGCAAAGAAGCCAGTCTCATGTCATCTGGGGACAGCAACGTCTCCCTGCTGTGGCAAAAAGAGGAGACAACAGGAAAAATGTTCTTTGAGTCTTTCTTTCATTAAGGAAGAACATAAGTTCATGGGTCAAATAAGCTGGCATTTTTAAAATATTGTTACCTATTATTCAGAACTCAGTATTATTTGAAATCCCTGCTGGGAGGTCTGTGTATAATGTACCTCCCAAATGAAGGGCTGAGAAGAAATACTTTCCAAGTCCAGGATTAATTTAATACTCCTATTCAGAGCAATATCATCCTGACCTTAAGATGAATTCTGCAGAATGGCAGGCATCCTGCTGGTAGATGGGGGGTAAAGAGAGGGCAAGCAAGGAGGAATGAGGCAAAAGAGGTTCTGTTATCAAAGCAGAATTATTGTGTGAACTATAAACCCCTTTCTGGTAGCTAAGGCATTTGTTTTCCCTTTCTGGTGCAGTTTATTGTCATTCTGAACCACCTGCAGACCACCATTATCAACATATTTGCTACACAAAAAATCATTCCCTGTGCTCCACCACTCTCGTCTATAGCAAGAGGATCATGTAAGTTTTTTGGGGGAGGAATGTTCTTCACTTGCTTACAAAAGTACCAGTTCAGTGTTGCTAATGGCAATCTCTGGTGTTTTCCCAAAATACAAATTTCATGGTATCACTAGCTTTTGGAGAATCTCATTTTTTAGTTTAAAAACAATAACAAAAGTTTTATAGCTGTCATGGTTGTAGAGAACAACTTGATAATGAGAAGAGCTGGAATCAGAAATGAGAAGAAAAGAAATCAATATGCATAATTACTGTTAAATCTCTTGTGTTTTGGATGCATAATTTATTGCATTCTTATTGATGGGCAATACTGGAATTATGTAGCTGATGTCATTGCTGAGTGTGAGAGACATGGGGACAGGATGATAGGATTCATTCCTTTTGCACAGGTGAAAATTAATAAGCCAATTATTTTTGTCTGATAGTAATTTCCCCCTTTTGGGGGCTTTTCTTTGTCTCCCTTTTTCTTTTTTGGGCAGATATAGCCCAGCAGCTGCTCATCATGGAAATGTTTCTGGTAACTGTAATCTCGAGGGTGGTCTATCGGAGAAAATACCATGACCTAGAGCCTCCAGAGTGCGTGGCTGAAGAACCCGAGGACAAGAAGCAGCCTCCTGAGATTATCCTGAATGGTGCAGTTGTTGAAGATGGTTTTCCAAAGGTTTAGAAGCCTCCTGTGCTCCTGTTATGCAGGAGCTGTAAGATCAGCTTCAGGAACTTGTATATTCTTGCACCAAAAATAGCCATTGTCCATGTCAGAACAACTTCTGGCATGGATGCCTGTGGGCTGCAGTACTGAAAGGACCAGCAAAGATAATCCTGATGATTCTCCAGCAATGTATGCATGGTGTGAGTGTTTTCCCACCATGTAGTTTACTAAGATTTTATACCATTTAATGCTGTTACTGAGCACTTGAGGGTGCCAAACTGTCTTACAATATGATTTTAATTTTTTTTTTGGCTATTAGAATGGCTATGATTTGGAGTTAATTCAGAGTAATTATTTTTCATCTTTTTTGACTTTTAAAAATCTTATTTCACCCTGGATTGCTGTCATATGTCCAACACAGCATTTTTCCATGCTTCCTCCATTAAAATAGATCATCTCTCACTCTACACCATGAGCTCACCATAGCTAATTCTGATCAGTAAATACAATCTTATATGTTTGTTCTGAAATCCCCAAACCCATGTGGGCTCTCCACCTACAGAAACAATGATCTCTCTGGGGCAAGACTTTTTACATTCTTTGGCAATTCACCTCCTAAATTGGTAAATAC
The DNA here is from genome assembly GCA_013399835.1 of Leptocoma aspasia. Taxonomy (NCBI): domain Eukaryota; kingdom Metazoa; phylum Chordata; class Aves; order Passeriformes; family Nectariniidae; genus Leptocoma; species Leptocoma aspasia. Next base: position 316,609 of record VXAX01002162.1, on the reverse strand, counting down.
ACAGTTACTGTTTGTAAATATGTCAGGTGTTCTTCCTGTGGACAGCAGGCTCTCTGTCACTGGCCTGGAAAAGCAAAGTAGGAGTTAGAGTCTGAGATGTCTTCTGCCACTGGTCTGTGATGTTACATGGTGCTTTGGTTGTCTGCTTGGTAAATGGGGATAATGATACTCAGGATCCTTGCACTAACAGTGTCTGTGAGCATGGGAGTGATTGAAAGGACTATTGGGGTGCTGGTCACCAGTCAGCTGAACATGAGCCAGCGTGTCCCCAGGTAGTCAAGAAGGCCAGTGGCACCTGGCCTGTATCAGCAATAGTGTGGCCAGCAGGACCAGGGCAGGATTGTCCCACTGGTGAGGCCACACCTCAAATCTTCTGTTCAAGTTGGGGCCCCTCATGACACAAAGGACATTGAGGTGCTGGAGTGTGTCCAGACAAGGAAGGGCAAGAGAACAAAGCTTGGCAGATGGAGTCACAGTATACTTTGGTTTGGAAGAGACCTTTAAAGGTCATCTAGTCCAAGCCCCTGCAGTGAGCAGGACATTTTCACCTAGATCAGGTTGCTCAGAGCCCCATCCAATCTGGCCTTGAATGTTTCCAGGGATGGACAGCTGCCACCTCTCCTGGGCCACCCATTCCATTATTTTACACCTCTCACTGTGAAAAATGTCTTCCTTATATCTAGTCTGAATCTACACTCTTGTAGTTTTAAACCTTTATCCATTGTCCTATTGCAACAGGCCCTGCCAAAAAGGGTGTCCCCATCTTTCTTGTAGTCCCCTTTAGGTACTGGAAAGCCACAATAAGGTGGTCTCTTCCCAGAGCCTTCTATTCTCTAGGCTGAACAGTCCCATCTCCCTCACCGTATCTTCATAGGCTGAAGTGCTGCAGCCCTCTCATCATTTCTGTGGCCCTTCTCTGGACCCACTCCAACACACAGTGGGGCTTTATTTATGGCTTACATTGAATTAAAACATTGCATTCAGTTTGGGAATTGGTAGGAAATGAAATATTCTAAAAACAACTAGTGAACCACCTGAAGTAGAAATTTGGGCTGACTTAAAATGTTTTCTTCTTTCTGACTGCGGTCAGAAACAATATTTTCTTTAACAACTGGAGGATTCCATTATAGTAGAAAACTTGAATTATTTTTGTTTTGAAATGGTTGGTGCAATTTTTATATTTATTCTTTTTTTCTAAGTAGGTAGTCTGTGAAATTAATATAGATTATTGGACTGCATTAATTTGAGAGAATCTGCACTTCTCCCTTTTAAAATAATTTATGTGAAAATTTTTACTCTGCATTAGAGTGAGTGCATTAGAATAAGTTAGCTGGGATCAGCTAACTTACTCTTAACATGGGAAATCTTCTTAATGTATTTTAGCATTACGATGATTAGCATATTCCTAATGTTGCTTTATATCAGTGTAATCTAGGCCACAGGTACATACATAGGCTAGAAGAGCAATACTGAATTTCCTAACAGCATTGGGGAGGGTTGGCTGCGAGTACAATCAGCTTCAAAATTGGAAAACAAAATATTTTGAGTCAGTAAGGCATCTTTGTGTTTTCTGTGGTGGTTCTGCAAGGGAATGCTCTGATAGGTGGGATCTGTGGCATGGAAAGGCAGATCCATGTGCTGTAGCACGGAGAGTGCATTTGAAAACAGATGGAGTGTGTAAGGAATGGTGTCTGTAGGTCCAGAGGAAGCTGCTGGGGCACAGCAAAAGTCTTCACTCATTGCTGTTGGGCTGCTGTCTGTCATGTCTCTGCAGTGCCTGTTAAAATATGTCTTCTAAATATCAGTGGGCCTGATTTAGGCACAGGTATTGCTAGATATTATGTTTTTGGATAGTTATTTAATGCTTGTTGTGACCTTCATCTGACATATTTCAGCAATAAGATATACTGTGGTGATTGTCAAGCAGACTTCAGATTTGGCAGCAAATCTGTTTACTATGTACAGTCATGGAGATCTTATTCCAAACATCACTTACTTACACAGAAGACTTTTTCACAGCAAAATTAGACATTTTCTTAAATACAGGCCCAAGAGCTTTCCTCAGTTACAGTTTATGTGACTGTGGCAGAATGTGTGGACCTTATTGATACAAATTTCGTTTTCCTTTTTTTTATTAAGACTTTTATTAATTAAGACTCTCTTGCCCTTCTCTGGCTCAGACCAATAGCTGTGTCCTGCCTAATGGAGCTGCCTGGAAACAGGTGGCCTCCATTGCAGGGCCTTCATTCAGGCACTCCTGAAATGAAAACATTGCAAGTCACCTCTCCAAGCTGGACCTTAATCAGTCTGGGGATGGAAAAACAAAACAGACTGCCAGAAATTCCTTCAGTCTCAGTTCTGGTAACCATCCTTTTCAGGTTACTTTCAACTACGTGTTTGTGATTGAAGTATTTGAAAACAGTTGACAAGGGCTAGAAGATAAATTTCACAACTTGTTTTATACAGCTATGGTAAAGTAATAAGTGTTAGGGTGCGTGCATTACCTCTATGCCATGTTTGCCTGGGATTATTGTGTGAAGAAGGCTAAAAGTAATATTATCAGTGTTTTCTGTGATTAACAACATTAAACAGAGATAAGCATACACAGAGCCATGTGATTGAGGGTTAAGGGGCTTCAGGCACATGGAAGGAATTAATTAGAACACGGGAAAAGACAAGTGATATGCTTTGGGTGTTCATGTGCTAAAGATGCAGGCAGGAGGGTGAACACTGGCCATGAAATCTCCTGGAGTGCCATGTAGGGGGATACAGCCCACACACAAGGTATGGAGGGGATTCTCTAATACCTTGTAAGGATGCAGGAGTGGTTGGTAAACAGAAGCTGCTCCATGCTCTTCTTTTCCATCTATCCTTCAAGCTATTAATTTTTAAGCAACACTAGCTGAATCCCTCCTGTTTCAGAAGACCGTGGTGTGGGCTCCTGTTGGCTGCAGCATGGCCAGTGCTGGAACCTTGAAGAGGTTCTCTCAGCAGACCTCCTTGAAAGGCAAGCTTTGCCATGCCTTTGTGTTTCTCATGTCTCAGGTCTCATGATTTAACACCAAAGGATGTGTTTCAGGAGTTAAGAGGGTGCTCTGCTGGCTACAGATCTTCCTATCCCTACATCCCACCCTCCAATTGTCCCATCTGCTCCTTCACCCCCACACTTGCCTCTGCCTTGTTCTCCCTTGCTTGAGAAAAAAAATCACGTGGGTACCCATCAAGGAGGATGTGCAAGGGTGTAGGCTCATGCCTGCACACCCAGGACAGCTGGAGCCTACTTTCTATGCAATGGCAGTTTCCAAAGAAAAGCCAAGAAAAAAATACCCACAGCAATAGTTGTGATCCTATAGTTCCCAGAACTGGAGCAGGGGGAAGAATTTTTATTAAGCTCTTAGAGATTGTCCAAAGGGGGCCACGAGGATGGTGAAAGGCCTTGAAGTGAAGCTGAGTGAGAAGTGGCTGAGGACACTTGGTCTGTTCAGCCTGAAGAGGAGACTGAGGGCAGACCTCCCTGCACTGAAGTTACAACTTCCTTGTGAGGGGAAGAGGAGGGGCAGACACTGGTGTCTTCTTTGTTGTGACCAGTGACAGAACCTGAGGGAATGGCCTGAAGCTGAGTCAGGGGAGGTTTAGGTTGGATATCAGGAAAAAGTTCTTCATCCAGAATGTGGCTGGGCACTGGAACATGCTCCCCAGGGGAGTGCTTACATCATCAGGCCTGACAGAGTTCAAAGAAGTGTTTGGACAATGCTCTCAGGCACAGGGTGTGATTCTTGGTGATGTCCTGTCCAGGGCCAGGAGCTGGACTTGGTGGGTCCCTTCCACCTCAGCATATTCCGTGATTCTGTTGGAAAACAATCAGTGGTAAATTGGACAAGTCAGGGCATAGGTAGATTTAGTGTAAGCAGTAGAGAAGCCCTGAAGACTCACGGATAACAGAGAAGACAGCAGTAATTTGCTACACACCTAATGCAAATGCTAGAATAGGTGTGTTGCAACAACTCCACCTATTCAATAATTTGAGGCATTTGGCTTCCTTACCCTTTCAAAAAAAAGTCTGACTGCTGCTTTTGCTGACAGCCATTCACGTGTTTCTTCAGGGTACCTCATGAATCTACTTGCACCTCCTTAGCTCCCAGGTAAAATGGATGACTATTTTTAAGACATAATTTTTGGGAGAAGAGGGTGATATAACATACTGACCTCTTAACTGCTTTATATCCCTTACAAAGTGTTAGCTAGGTGATTCTAACAGTTGTCTGAATCAGCATGATTATCTTTGTTTTAGCAAAAGGGAACCAAAGCAGGGAAATCTAGAGGACTATGTCTCTACATTGTGCTGGTTGACAATATGAAGACAATCACAACAGCAGATTGAAAGAGCTCAAAAACCTATTTTTGCAGACTATTATTTTTCTTTCTTCCCCCCCGCCCCATTCTCTATTTGTTGCCATTTCTTTGCATGCAAAAGAAATTTGTTACACCTATACTGATGCCTCTTCCTGAGAAATAATTGAGCAGTTGTGTGTTCTGCTTAAGTCTCAAAATAGCCTTTATTGTTCTTCAAACAAGGAAAAGAAATCCCTACTGTGGAAAGTGCACTAAAAAAACAGGAGGATTTTATCCAGTAGCCTTTACATTTTTTGGAAGAAATCAGACGAATTTTGACAATATTTTAGACAGTTTTGGTCAGTTCTAAGGAGAGAGAGTTGTCCAAAGGCAATTTCCTTTTCATTTGTAGGTGTCTTTTCCCTTCACAACCACACCTAGGCTCCATTCTCTAAGACCTAACTGCCCAATGTCCCTTATGCAGGTAGGATCACAGCATATGTAGAGAACTAGTGGTAGGACAAAATTACTTTTGTGTCATTTAATGCAATTTAGCAGCTGAAAGGTGTCAGTCTCCCCTTTAGAGATTCAGGCATCAGATCACAGATTTTATCTGGGAGCTAAGGAACAGTTTCCACACAAGCTGAAATTGGTGCAGACACCTTAGAGAACTACTAAGCTCTGGGAAAACACTGCCAGACATTCTGCAGAGCAGAGCCATAGGGAGAAAGGGAAGGTTGCTGCCAAAGGACAGAGAGTATTACACAGAGACAATTAGCAGCTCAAGGGTTCTCAAATGAGGAAAAAAAAAAAAAAGCCACAAAAAAAGCATTCAAAACTCTGTAGAAGCAAAACCAAGTAGCTCAAAAATAGCAGCTGAGCAATGTCAAGGCTCAACCCTCTCCAAGCAGCCACAGAAGCCAAACCTCCCCCTCTGGGCTGAAGGAGCCCAGCCAGCCCTGGCTGCTCCAGTGCCTTATCAAGGGTGGTGAGCACCTGAGCTTGTTAGCTCTACCCACGTGTTGTGCATATTGACTGATAAATCAGAAGTTTAACTCTTTTAAGCTGTGAAATCCATTTTGCTGAGGCTTGGTACCTAGCAAAAGCAGCACCTCCTCGTCTATCACCTTGGCAAATCCCTGCCTTAAGAACCAAAGCAGGAACTAGAAGCAGCATGGCAACAATTTTTGGATTTATATTAATCCTTTATTGCCAATTGCTGAAAAAGGTGAGTTTTGAGTTTCAGTGTCTCCCTGCAGCCTTGTCATACCCAGCCAGCAAAGGGTGTGAGCTAATCGTTAAATTCAGTTCAACAAGTTCCTCATTAGGGTGAAATTACCTGAGTTTGAAATCTGCTAATTTTCCAATCAGGGTGAGTGTTTGCACTTGTGATTTGGAAATAATTAACACATGGTATAACATCAAAACCTATGTAAAGGCTAATGGTAGAAGGACTAATTTTCTTGTCATGAAAGGGGTGTGCTTGGTTTCCCCAGAGTTCTATTACTCCTCAGTATTGGTATCTGCCGTGTAAGGTGTTCTGGTATTTACTTAGACTGTTTCTCCACAGAGTTATACTTTTTAATGGTAATTTTTAAAAATTAAACTATTATCTTCCATTGTGGGTGGTTTTTTTTTTTTTTTTTTAATTTGAAATGTGCTGTATTTCTTCTTCCACCTGTTAATGCAGACTTTCCTAGAATTACTTGTTTCTATTTTCCCTAAAGGGAGACAATAAACTGATTAGGGCTCTAGCCTGAGTTCTGCAAACTTTCAAATGCACCTTTTCGGGACACCCATGTTCTGATCCTGCAGAACATTCCTAGGAATGTGAAAGCCCTGTATTACTCAGAAAGAAAGGATGTTCCTTAACATCCTTTAACAATTAATTAGGAAAGCAGTTTTTTACATGGGTGAAATAAATGTAATTGGAAAACACAAACAATTTTTCTACCTTAGTTTCAGCAGCCCTGAATTCTAACATCCTGACTCAGCTCAGTTGGTCAGAGCATGGTGCTAATAATGCCAAGGTTGTGGCTTTGATCCCACAAATGGGCTAAACTCACATAAGAGTTGGACTTGATCTTTGTGGGTCCCTTTCAACTCAATGTATTCTGTGATTCTCTATTATTGGATAACAGCAGCTGGTATAAACAAAGTATTTTTTCTGGTAAATGATGCTACCCTTGTAGCTTAGAGCATGGCACTAGGACAACTCATTGCATTAGTGACCTGTCACCACAGGGCTCAAAAAGGAGAGGAGTGACTTTAATCTCTGGTAGCCAACTCCACCCAAGTGTTAGTTCTGGTATGAGTGTGCTGTGGCTTTTGGCAAGCAGGGTGTGACTTAACAGGTACTGACAAGGAGAAGAGCCCTCTCCATGTCAGCAGGCAGCCTACCAGAGGTGCCAGGGGAGCAGTGGCACAGAGTGTGGTACACAAGCTCTGCTTGCCTGTGACTGGCACATGGGGCTTTTCTTTGCTTTTTCTCACAACACTGCCTTTAAATTCCTAAGACCTCCAAGCAGAGCCTCCCACAAAAAAGAAAGCCATTAAAGGTAGGGAAGCTTTAAAAAGCATCTGATCTCCCAAAGCTTTGTCAAGCAGCATTCTTTAGGCAGAAAGGCTGCCTTGAGAAGCCCTGGGATGGAAATGTGGTTCTTTCTGGGCAGCTCTGTCTTCTCACTGGTCCACAGATATCTATGGCAACTGTTTGCACTGAGATAGGAATTGTGTTCCAGGTAGTTGTGAGTTAGCTCTCAGGAATTCCCTTACTGGAATAGTATCTCTGACACTTAGGTAACATGTTTTGAACATTTCCAGTGCCATAATTGTTTGGAGCTTTCTCTTCTCAAGGCTTTTTTTTTTTTTTTTTTTTGATAAACGTAAATAGTGTTTGCTTTTCTTCTTTCAGAGAGGAAGCATTTGTGATTTGTGTCCATGCCCATTCACACTGCCAGAACTCCTACAAAGAGGTGGTAGGGGTTTGCAGTTTCATGCAAGTGGATGACTCCCTTTCTTGGTCAGTTTTGCTTTTTATAGCTCATTGCTTATGAACTACTATCGCTTGTGAAATTCTGGGCTGCAAGTCTAATATCCCTTTTTCCATTGCTCTGTTTCTGTTCACTGCCTACTTTTGTTCATGACATCAGCTGCTGTGGCTTCTGTGCTTCAAAAGAAATTGTTCACCTCTGATTTGGTTGCTTTGGTTATGGGCAATATCTCCTAAGTCAAACACCCAGAGCTGTGAGACCATCTTCTTTTCTCCCTCTTGTGCCGAGCATCCCCCCACACCACTTGTATTTAATGTGGTAAAGAGAGCATGGTCAGTTGAGTGAGAGGGGCTAATACATTAACACTCATGATTTTGATTGGAGATGATTGCTTATTTTCCTGAAGCTATTTGTTTTCTCTATGTACCTTAGCTTCTACTTTTAAAAAAGATTGAATTTCAAGTTGTGGTGAAGTAATGTTGGCCATTTCACTCTGGTTTTTACTGAGCAGCTATTGTGTTAAAAAAGACACACCTGGCAATTTGGGGATAATTTTTCCTGCAGTGCCAGCTGCCTTGGGAGCTGCTGAAGAACCCACACTGTATAAGCAAAGGAAGATCAAAGCCTTTAGGTCATCTGGCAGACCAAGTCTTGCCTGGGAAATGATGTTAAGGAGATGAAGCTTAACCAACAGTTTTCTTTGTCTCTTATCCTTTTGGTTACATGCTGCTTTCTACTAGGCAACCTCTTCTTTCATGCTCCTTCCTCCCTTTGAAATTCTCTTATTGGAAGCCCAAAGATCGCAGTTTCCTGCCCCAGACCACCTGGGGAAAATGGCCCTTACTGAAATGGAGGATATCTGCCAAAGTCCCCTTGTGAGATCCTGCCTTGATTGGCTGCCTGCAGGGGGCCCAAGGCAGCTCTGAGTCCCCAGGTGAGTAACTGTGACTTTAGGATGGTCTTTGCTGTCAGTATAATTATGTGTCAGAAAACCAGATGGCTTCTGGAAGCTGATAGTAGTAGTCTCAAGCCATTCTCTGCTTTTAATATAAACTGCCCTGTTGTTTAGTGCTGGCCCAGCAGACAGCATCCCTTGGAAAGGCACCACAGGGAGGTGTGTGTTTTGTTCAGATCCTGAACAGCTAAAGTGGCTCGTCATGTTGCAAGGCAGCAACCAGCAGCAGCCAGGTGCCACAAGGAGCCAGCTCTCAGGTGAGCCTGGCTCCTACCCTGTGCTACAGCTTCTTCAGCAAAGCTGCATTCATGAATCCATTGCAAAGGAATGAATTAAAATTGTTCTTGTAATGATTTTAGTGGGATTTTGAATTGCTTTTATAACATTAAAAAGACACAATGCTAGTCTTTTGCCAGCAACCCATCATCAATTTTATCCTGTCTCTCCCTGAAGGAAAAGGATGCTGATAAATGGAGAGAGATTAAAAGGATTTCATTTGGATTTATCATTCTTAATTTTCTAGACTTACACCCTCTCTTTGAATGGCTTTTTTTGAGGAAGTGATCTGAATCCTTTATTAGTTTAATAGAATTTGGCTAATATTACTGACCTTATCCCATCCTCAAGCAGGATTTCCACCAACAGACTAAAGAGATTTCCGTGACACTACAGCAAATCCTCTCTGTAAGCAGTTGTGGCTGAGGTGAGACTTGCTATCAGTGAGTGCTCTTCCTCCATGTGAGTAAGCAATCCTGTTGAAACTCTCTCCCAAAGAGAGGTGAGACAAGTGTGACTAAGTGTCAGCTGTTTGGTTTTTCTTTAAAAGCATGTGATTAATTACTTTAAAGTTTTCTTATCTTCTTTGTTTACTCTTCTGCCTCTTGAAGCTGGATGAAGAACCCCCTGCAATCGTGTTGCACTAAAAAAATTGCAGTGAGAGATGATTAGTATCATTAGCCTCTGAGGTTCCAGCACACTGTCATCGGGGTAGCAGAAGAGCTGAAGTTTGTTTGTGCCATGATGGAAAATACAGTTCATCCCCATTTAATTTATTTTTATTCCACAGTCTCTCCAGGGGTTTCAGTACCATATCATGAGAAGAAACTTAATTCTGCTGATGAAGTCAAAACCACTTTGTATTTGAATGCATTTGAGATCATTCCCTGCCCTTGTTAGAAGAGAGAGAAAGGAAAAAAAAGGAATATGATAAAATAATTGTGTCACACCTCCACACACACACACACACACACACACACACACACACACACCCTCTTGGTTTCCACATTTCTTCCCAGATGAGGAATTCCCTGGAGCAGCCACAGGGTATGTCACAGATTACAGAGCGAATCTCCCTGTGGACTCCACCTAAGGGTAAGTGGACTCTACAGGCGGAGCCCATTCCCTCTTACCTTCTCCAATAACCCGATTACCAGCAGCTGCAGGCAGGAGCATTCGGCCTGCCAGCTGTGGCACAGCTGTGGTGCCAGCCGAGCGGGCGCGGTGCGGTGCCCGCAGTCACTAGGTGGCACACTGAGAACGCTCCGTGCGCCGCGCCCTGCCCGCGGGACACGCCGTCCTTCCGTGAGCGCCCTGCCTCTGCGCCTCCTGGGCTCTTAGCGCTGTCTCCTGCCTTCGCTGGCAGGCTTCCAATTTATTATCAGCACACAAAGCTCCATTTCTTTGCCTTCAGTTTATAGTTAAGTAATATTGCCGTCTTTGATTTTGGAGGACGGATTGTTTCGGCTGCTTTAAGGTGTGTCTGAAAGCAGTGACACAACCCTGGCTGCCACTCCAGCAGCAGTCACACGTCTGGAAGATTTATCTGAGGGGGCAATAATGCATGGTGCAGCCCCTCCTGGGTACTGATTTGAAAGAACAATTTTTACAGAATATTTTTACCACTCCCATCCTTTCACTTGCAGTCCCCAACAGGACTTAAGATTGCTATCACCAGTATTATAAACAGTGAGAACCAAGGTTTGTTTGCCTCTTAACCATACCTGTAGACAAAAAAAAAAAAGTAAATCAAAGCAGATGATGGATGCCATTCTCAGTCCTTGCTGAGATCCTACTCTTAGTCCTTCTAGGTGGACACTCCACCTCCTTCAGCACACAGTGCTCCTGTGTGTTGCAATAATCACAAATTCAGTGAAATTACTCCCATTGTACCTTTTGCTTTGAATTTCATCCTTGTCAACACAAGAAAGTTAATGGCTTGTGAGGCTATATACACATGCAGCTCATGCATCCTGCCCTCCACACGGAGAGACCGTGCCGGGACCTTGGGCTGGTTCTCCAGCTTGTGTTGAAGTCCACTCCCCGCCTGGCACAAAGCAAACAGCTCCTCAGGGATGCATTTTTCCAGCTTGTCAGTCTGATTGTGTCTACAGTAACGGTTTAAATTGGATTAGTGGGTGTGAAGCAAATCTCCTAATCGCGTTTCTAATGATGCCTTGAGCTGCCCAGGGGGGCTGACCTCGGAGCACTCCAGCAGGATGTCTCCTGCAGGAAACTACAAGGGGAGATGCTGTCTAGGAGAACACCTAGAGCTCCCCCCAGCTGCCAGCAGGCTGTCCCTGCCCACGGGACTAGCCTAGAACTAGTCCAAAATGTCAACAACTGGAATTACCAAGGCCTCAAAGCAAACCCCTGCACTGTACAGACATAGCCCTGTGGTACAACTCAAGTGGTCAAATGTGTGTGGAAATACTGTTCCTGATACTTAATGTGAAATTTCTCCCAGTCATCATGTAGGAGCAGTTCTTGAATTTCTGTCAGTGATCTCTATACTGTATGCTGTTTCCTTTAAATGGAAGCTTGTGGAGAGTTTTGCCATCAATCAGTAAGAACATGCCTGCTGTATGATACTTTTCTTCCCTCCTTTCTCCTTGCATCTCCATGAAGTACCAGTCAGGACTGTCCCAGGGATTTGTTCTTCTGCAGTGTTGATGGACACGGTACCAGACACAAGAAAAATTCTATTTCATACAGAGAAGTAACATAACCCCCTGCCCTACCCCATAGTCTGTGATGCCAAGAGGATGAAGAATTTTAAAGGCATGCTGCAAATTGGCTTTAGGAGAATTCAGTCACACAGGGCAGCTCTTTTCAACTGTGCTGGTTTTCACCTTTCACCTTATCATTGTGATTTGAAACAGGATGTATAAAATTCAAGCTCAATGTGCCCTCTAGTGAGAGCAGATTCCTGCCTTCTTCTGACTAAAGAAGTCCTGTCAGAATTTAATGCCCTGGTTTAATCTCTCTTTAAATATGGATAGAGAAGGCCTGTTGATACCACTTAGTCATGGAAAAAAGGTCTTCACAGCAATCCCTTCTGTTAGACAGCAATACTATCTAGTGATGCATGTTATTCACCTCTGTTTTAGTTGGTGGTATCTGGTACTTTAGGCCTTGCTGTGTGACTGTGTGGCAAGAAGTGAAGCAGGGCAGAGCAAGAGAAGAGAGAGCCAGGACTAGTGCTCACACCTGCAACCTCTCCTCAATGGGTCATTTTTCCTTGGGCACCTTCTCCTATGCTAAAAGATTGCAAGGTTTAGAAACACACAACGAGTATTTGTACCAACTAAGACATACATTACACGAGTACAACTAAGAGGCTACTCAGCTAAGTAGTACTCAAGCATTAACTATGACTTAAGTTCTTAAATACAGGCTACTTCAGTTAATTATTACAAGTATTGCCAAGCAGGTAGGCAGCTGTTGGCTGGGGGGGAGTTTTCATTTCCATGACTCTTTGGAGAGGCTCATGATCCCTCGTCTGGCCAAGCTGCTGTTTGCTGAGTCTCTGTCTTCTTTCTGAGGGTGTTGCAACTTTTGCCCCTCCTCAGTATTTTCCAGCTAACTGTTACTGCCTTTACAATTTCACTTCTGCCTGTGAACTTACTTTCACGTGGTGTTAGCCTGCACTCTTCCTTGCAGCTGGACAAGAATGTTCTAAACAAGACTCAGCCAAGGCATCACAGCTGTGCCACAGCAAAAGCAAGCCTTGGGTCACAGGCAGCTGAACATCTGGACTGGTGTTTAGCATCTGAAAGTTAGCTGCACATTTGCACCAGAACAAAGGTAAAGGCATAATATTGCTCTTTGTTGTGACACCTAGACTGATGTCATACTGATCATTAACATTTGGGTTGGGGTAAATAATCATTAGGGCAGATTAGAACACTGGTTCTGGATATTTTAGTACCATTATGAAATTCAGGCTGGACAGCTCATCATGACACCAGCAGCAGAGTCCTTGAAGTAACCGCTGACTATATCACAGGTGGTCTATCAGATAAACACACTGGGTTTGATTTCTGAAGAAATCTAGTGATAGAAAATGTCCCACTGCCTCAGACATATTGTCCTGGGGGTTGTGTTAACACCTTAAGAAGGATCAAGTGCACCAGAATGCTTTCAGCAAGACTGCTGGTTTTGAAACAGGCTGTAACAGATCTGAACAACAAATTTTGTGGTGGAGTCTTTTGAGGAGAACAAAGAGAATATTAGAATCTACCTTTTGAAAGTTCAGACAGAAAATAAAAAGACCAAGCTTTTTGGACAGCAGAGCAGAAAAGCCTTCAGATATCTGGTAACTGAATCACTTATATACCAGAAGGTACTCATGCAGAGAATGAAGAGTGTCATCTTTGTGGAGCAGCTGGAAAAAAAATTCTTTGATTTGCTGGTTAATCAGAATGTACTGCAGAGAAATCAATTTAAGTATAATCTCATTTGCTATTTATTTCTGGCTCATATTTCCACAGGCCTGGATATATGCATTTCATCAGCCATCTACTTTGGAGAGGAATGGCATAAATTTCAACACATCTGCTATTTTTGCCTGCAAAATATTCAAAATTGTTTCTGCAGAAGCTATGGGCAGCAGTGGGGGACATTTATTTAAAGAAACTTGGAACAATGGATCACTAGTGATTAAAATAAAAATGGAAATTACATTCTGGATGCAGGAGGCAAATGAGTATTGCATTTACAATACTCTGGCATTTAGCATGTATGAACCATCATTGAATAGTTGCATTTTGGAAATTTTGAAATCTGGTTGTCTTTTGAAAAATGCAGATTCAAGCTTCTCATTTTATGCTGATGTGAAGAGGTGAAGGAGAATACCAGTTTGTTGAAACAAGTGAATTAGCATGTGAATGGGGCATATTGGACTTCTCCCTCTTGAAACGGCGGCTTTCAAAGTACAAAGTAGGATTTAAATCTCACACTGTGATTTTTCTCTTTTCAGATCCCCAAATCATGTTACTTGTAGTGCATTAATAGGCTTTGAGTCTGCACCCCATCGACTAGAGGTGCTGTCATTTTTACTAATAGCCATAATCTACAAATCTTGCAATCAATGAAACAACCTGTTTTCTCTCCCCTTCCTAATTCTTCTTTTGGATCTCACTTTCAGTTTTCAGGACTGATGGTTATGAAAACACTTGCAAAGTAAGAATGTGAATAGCAGACCAGCCTGGACTCTCTCCTTCCTCATCAAATTCTTTTTTTTCAGAGGACTGCACTGTCAGCCTTGCCAGAGAGGTTTGCCTTCAGTGCTGATGTACTCCTTGCAAATAAGACAGAGTTGCAGCAGTATATTGCTGACAAAGCTAGACTGCAGTGACACAGGAGAATTAGTGCTGCTAAAGGGAAGAGACTTGGGGAGGTAGTTTCAGGAATGCTTCCAGCACCTGGGTGACTAAAATCTCACAGCTCAAACAGCCTAATCCATACTGCAACAAGTCAAGCCACCTTCAGCAGAGACTATGACATTTTTTGCTCATGTGAAGTAAAAACTCAGGAATCTCTGCTGTGAATGAAATTCCCCAATGAAAGCAAATTTTTGCCTTCCAAGATCCTCTCCTGCCTCTTCCCCACCTCCATTCCCCTAAATTAGCCATGGTAACGTGGCCTGCTTTTCAAATACCTGCTTGTATTTGTGCGATGAAGTGCATGTTTGCTTTCCTTCATTGCATATTACTTGCCTCTGATTAATGATTAAAGCAAAGCAAAACCATTGTGGCTGGTTCTAAGTGCCTCTGTTAGCAAAGAAGGGAGCTTGCAGTAAGTCTGCTCTGGTGTCATGACACCAGAGCTGGACCACTCGTGGCTGCTCTCAAGCCAAGTCCTGCAAATATCACTTGGCAAGATGTTCCCTGCCTCACCCAGCCTGCTTTTATTTGCAATTATATTCACATTATTTTTAATGAAAATTGTATTTGACAATAACATGGAGATGCTTTCGTTTTAGTTCTCTTATTTTTGGGGGTAATGGCTTTCTTCCTCTTATGAAGTAACACTAGTCCGAGCTCTGTAGCAACTGGATGTGCCTACTGCAATATCAGAGAGCAGTGGCTAACATCCACTTGTGCTACACTGCCAGTTGGAAAGGTAGCAGGAGGTGCAGTTATATCAGGCTGCTTTAAAGGCTATAAAACTCTTCTTTCTCCTGGCAATGCCAGTGTTTGCCTTTCTGACTAAATGACTGACTCTTTGATGCAATAGCTGCTTTGCTCCATAGGGGGAAGATAAGTCACTCAATAAAGCAAGTGTTTACAGTCATAAGATTACAAAGGTTGTTTATTTTTGTTTGTTTTTTTTAAATGGATGTATACTTGTCTTATTGCTCTACTGGGCAATAAAGGTTCCTAATCAGTTCAGTGAAAACCTTGATTCATACAGGATTGGCGTTGGTGCTGCCTTGTATTGCCATGTAGTGTCTCCCAAAATGATTTATCATAAAACACCTGTAATCTTTTCAAGAGAAGGCAATTTATGTGGTAGCTGGTGGAAAAGACCATGCCATTTTTCAGTTGAAGTCACTCTGACTGTCCTTTGATAGTAACTGGTGTCACAGTCCTTAATCTTTTTTACTGTTTGCTGATTTCAATTAATTCAATGTCTGCAATGGAGAATCAGAGAGCTACTGCTGTATTTATAGTAGGTGAGATCCTATGACATGGCTGAACAAGTCTCATGCTGAAAGGAGTGGCTCTACAACCCCTCTGGTTCCTTTGCAGCTCTAGGGAGGATCTGCAACTTCTCTCCATTGTTTTGATAATGAGCAGGAAGTAGGACCACTTCTCTCTTTCTGCAGATTAGCTCCCTAAGGTGGCACAGCCTGAGGCTGGATCTGTGCCCTCCGCTGGGCAAGAAAACATACCTGGGAAAGGGATGGGGGGAGGTTGGGCTGCAGCTGAAGTGCTTGTGGCAAGGTGTGAGCCTGAAACAGACATCAGCTTACTTTCCACTTGCTGGACCTGAGGTTCAAAAGTAGCTGGCATTGCAAAGTCCAGCCATTGCAGACAGCACACCATGACAGCTCAGGACTGGCTTATTAACTGCTGGGTGCCCTTCGATTCTTAAGCCTGAGCATTAGTAAGACAGCTGAGTGACTTTTGGCTGGAGTCAGGATGCAGAATCTTCCTCAGAGCTGTCTCAGCTTCTAGGCTTCCTTGAAATAGTTTCCCAAGAGATGTATTAATCCGTTTTTATATATCATGAATGCTGTTCTTAGGAGCTACCTTTGATTTGCTCAGTGTGGCAAGGCAGAATACAGAGCTGTATGGAGCTGAATGTTTTAAGTGCACAATTACCCCACACACTGCAAGCACACATCCTTATACAGACATGCCTCACATTTGTCTTTGTCTCTATGTGAACCTACATCAAGTCATAAAGATTGAGTGGAACCTGTATTTTACTAAAAAAAAATAGAAACCTCTGTGATATAATATATATGGCCAGTGTATTGGGTTTGCATGGCAAGGATCTTGTAGTGGGAGGGCTACTATGAGCTTCTGTGTAAAGGCTACAAGAAGCTTCCCCCATGTCCAGCAGAGCCAAGGCCAGCTGGCTCCAGGATGGACCTGCTGCTGGCCAAGGCTGAGCCCATCAGCAGCACTGGTAGTGTCACTGAGGTAACATTTTAAAGAACAGGGGAGAAAGGCTGCTCTGGGAACACCAGCAATTGCAGATGGAGGAAGGAGTGAGAGTATGTGAGACAAACAGCTCTGCACACACACCAAGGTCAGTGAAGGGGGGAAAGGAAGTGCTCTAGGCAGGGATTCCTCTGCAGACCATGATGGGTCAGCTATCCCCCTTTAGCCCATGGAACACCATGGTGGAGCAGAGATCCACCTGCAGGATCCCTTGCTGGAGCAGATGGATGCTTGAAGAAGGCTGTGACCCTGTGGGAAACTGGCCCTGGAGCAGGATCCTGGCAGGACCTGTGGAGAGCAAAACCCACACAGGAGCAGGTTTGCTGGCAGGATTTGTGACCCCGTGGGAGATCCACAATGGAGCAGACTGTTCCTGATGGACTGCACCCTGTGGAAGGGTCCATGCTGGAGCAGTTGGTGAGGAATTGGAGCCCATGGGAAAGACTCACATGGGAGAAATTCATGGAGGATTGTTTCCTGTGGGAGTGACCCCAAACTGGAGAAGGTGAAGAGTATGAGGAAGGAGTGACAGAGACAAGGTGTGATGAACTGACTGAAGGCCCCATTCCCTGGCCCTCTGCACCTTGGGGAGGAGGGTAGAGAATTTGGGAGTGAAGATATCAACAAGAGGGGAGTATGTGTAGGGTGGACGTGTTTCTGCAGAGAAGTCCAGCTCAAATTTGACACTTTATCTTACCTGGAAATGTGAGGCTCAATAGTTGTGCTCCACCACAGGTAACAGCTGTAGCACACACAAGACAGAGTCCCTTTGAGGTATAGGGTGTAGATATCTGGGCTTGATTATGATGCAGGTTCAGCCATGAGTGCACCTGCAGGGGAATCTCTGCCCTCTTTTCCTTTCCTCTCACTTAGAAAAGTTACCTTGTATTTAATTCCCATTCATTATGCATGTGTGAGATCAAACTACCACAAGTCAGTAGTTGTCAAGTGGTTAAGAGCTGGCAAACATCTGCTGAACACAACTGGAAATGGCTTCTAAAGGCAAGCATTCAGCAACCTTCAAAATAAAAATGATCTGCGCTCTTCATTCTGCTTTTCAGTGTGTCCATCACACACCACTCCAAGCTTCAGCTGAGAAGAAAGGCATTGAACTACACAAATGTGGTAATGTTGTTGCTCATTCGAGTGTGACAACCTCTTGTTTAGCATTCAGTTGCTTAATGAAGTGTAAAGATGACTTTGGATCATCAGTAATTCCATTCTTATCCACATCCATGTCCATATCCTTATCTAATCTTTCAAAGCTAATCCATCCTACAACAAACTTGTAGGCCTGAGTAATGTTGCAACACGGAGAAAGTAAAACTTCCAGGTTGTCAGGAATCTGCATGGAATCCATTTTTCACCTAAGAAGGGCATTTTATTACTCCTGTTATCTCAAAGTACTCATCTGCAAGCAAACACCAGAGCAAGTTTTCTTCCCACCCATGAAGCTGTTGTGCTATGCTTTCCCACAGATCATCAAAATAATTTGCATGATAATTTGCATAATAAGATGCACGTTATGTTTGTAAGTAGAACAGTTGAAAAAACTATTTATTTGTTTATCTTGTTAATTACAGTTTTTTCCAGTCACCATCTTTGAGGAGGCTGTGTGTAGAGACACAGGAGATTTTGCCAAATGGTGCTCCTGGAGAAGTCACCAGCTGTTGGCAGCAGGCCTTCAAGGCTACTTGAAGAAGCCTGAATGGAGGCTACTACATTTACCAGGATCAGGTGCATAGATTTGCCACATGAACATGATGCATTTAATTCTCCCTTGGACTGTGTATTTAAAGACAAATTAAAATAGATTCTTGTTTGGCATCAGTATTGAGCTCCACTATCTGCATGGATTTGAGCACCTCCAATTGCATCCTAATGAGACTCCACCTTGTTAAGAGGAACTGGAAATTAGGGTCACGATGCAAGAACTCCTGTACATTACCTACCAGAAAAGCTTATCTCTAACCCAAAACTAGTGCTATTACAACCCTGACAAGTCTTCTGTTTAGCTTAGGGCTTATTGTTGTGGTTCATGCATTGAAGAAAGGACTCTTGACGACAATTTTAGAAGGCTAATATGATTTATTAAAATGATTTTATAATTTTAGTATTTTTTTATATCTGCTCAGCAGGGAGCATTCTCTACGCTCCTGCTGCTGCTTTTTTTAGGGAATGTATGCTCGAATAGTTTACAATATCAGAAAGATAAAGTAATTTTAGTTTTGTCTCCTCATAGGTAGGAGGAGGCTAGCTAATTCTATGTCTTTGAAGAACAGACACAAATATTTTGTTTATAGAAAACTTATACAGAATAAAAGATAGCAAAAAGATGTTCTCCCATGGAAAAATAATCAGAAAGCTTACACACAGAAAAACTTATAATATGTTCATAACAAAAGGGCTAATCTCCTATGTCAGTGAACACAGACATAACACTGCGTTTGCCCTCAGCTAGACCACTCTACAAGCTACAGTGTGCACACCATTACAGAAAATCAAGCAAAATGTGTATTGCTGTTTACAGGGAAGAGAAACCCCAGAATCCAGCAAAAAAGCAGTATCAGCAAGAGGTATGTATTTGAAGTCCAGGATGTCACAAAAAGGTTAAATATGATGTTTAACTTGAGCTATGTAAACTAGTTCAGTTTCCTTACAGTGCATTTTGAAATCAGTACCAAATAAAAGGAGTATACGAAAATGGGAACAGTAAAAGCTTATTGGTTGGACAAGTGCAGGAAAATGTTTTTAACCGAAAAACTGAGAAACTACAATAATTTGTTTAAACTTTACATGGTCTTAAATAAAGACTGAAATACCCACCAATTAATGTAATAAATCTATAGAGTGAAAAAGCTCAATGAACAGTAAGAACTGTTGGTTAATAAAACATATCAGGTCAGACAAACGTGATACCCAAACTCACTGCAACTGCCTGGGTGTTATATAAAAGTATTCTAGTGCATGTAATGCTTATTGATTTCAGAGCAGCACTTGATATGATACTGAATTATAAAAGTAGCATTTGGTGCATGGGATACAAGGAAGTACAATGGGGTGAAAAGCAGATTGATCAAAGCAGAGGAACAAAGTGATGCATCACTCTTCTCTAAGGGCAGAGCTGCTATTGGAACAGGGGCTCTTCTCAACCCATTTTCTACTGCCAAGATCTGGAAGAGGAGGCAATCAGAAAATGGACTTGTGCTTGCCTAATATTGTTTGGTTGGTTGGTTTTTGAGAGGAAAATGGCTGATGATTCATTACAAAATGTGTATTTGGACTCAGATTTTTTTATTAACTTGTCTCTTGGCACGCAGGTTCCTCTGGAAAGTGCATCTCAGGAGCAGGAATTACACTCTGAAAGATTTTTAACATTCAGAAAGCTCCACAATGACAAGCATGACAGCTCCTCTCCCCAGGTGTCATGGGAGTTGAACTTTTATGCTGTTTTATTTAAGGAATCCAATGAAATAGGCGGATTCTCAGAGGAGAATGTTTTGATGTTTCTATAAAAACTGTGGTGTTTCCTGGAAGCTTTAGTTCTAACCTCATGGGTTGCAGTGAAACCAAAAAACCCAGTTTCAGATCTATATGGCAGAGCTGTGAAAGTCCTGGGAAACCTGCTTATTCAATCTTTCAGCCTGCTAAATAGGGTGTCAAGTACCAGCAGAGATGGGAACAACTTCCTGTGAGATTATCATATTTTTCAAAAAAAAGAGAGTGGTTTCTTGTTGAAGATTTGAGTGCATAGAAAAAAAATCTATGCAAAATGAAGAAAAAGTACATCTCTATCTGCAAGTGAAAATTTTCAGAGCCAAGATCACTGAAACCTGCTCCCTTAAATGGCAGACTTTATTCCATTTATCCAAGGATATGAGAACTTCTGCTGCATGGTAAACTTCATGTAGTAAGGTCAACACTCCTTTCCAGCTTTTTCCTCACAAGACTCCTGCAAATTTCAATTTTGCAAACAAAAAGGTGATGAGATTATATTCTCCAAAGTTAAAGGTATGTCAGGGTGTGGTTGTGGTTATTCAATCTGAAATAAAGTTTCAAGTTTTCTCCTGGAACACTCCCTAGCAAGGGAAGGAAAGAAAAAAAAAAAAGAAGAGAAAAATAATTTCTTTCACAGATGCTCTTCTCCTACTAGTTCTGTCCTTCTCCTCAAAGTATATTGTCAATCCCATTTTAAAGGACCTAGTACAAAACCCAAAGCTCTGTTTCTTATATACCAGTGACTCTTCCTCAGCTGGTGTTCTTTCAAGCTGTTTCTGGAAAAGAAGATTAAATGTAAATCCTTGGTACAAGTAGTGACTGCTAGTTAAATTCAGTTTTGCACATTTCAGATACAAGTTAGGACCTTGCTGTGGGTTTTTATGTATTTTTGAATAGTAAAGGAAGCACCAAGACAGTCTTATAGGGAAGGGGTTGTTCTGGTGTGGTTCTGTGCCACTCAGTCACAGCTCTGCCTCACTGGTTCCAATGGTTCCCTTATGGCAGAGGCAGGACAAAATATGGCAATAAGGACACTACTAAATTCTTTTTCTCTGCATTTACTCTCAGTTATCTCAGTGGCAAGAATTTTCTCTCCTGCATGCCTTAACAATTTCAAAATAAAATAATCTATTAGTTTTTCTTTAGACATGGAAGTTTTTGGCTATTAGAGAGTAATACAGGTCTGTCCATTAATGCTGGACACACAGATGGTATCATCTGATAGAGAGCCAACATCAGCTCCATGGTGGCACCAGCTTCAATTTAAAGCAAATTACAGAGGACAATTCTGCAACTGAAGAAATTGTGGAGTGCATACTCTAAAAAACCCTAACACCTCTGAACCAGAAAAACCATTTGACAAGCCACGGTATTTTTGGTTGCAAAGAGAGTCAAGACTTTCTTCAAATTCCCAGCTCTTAGATTTGCTGAGTGAAATCTTTGATAGTTTCAGATGGATCCTTTAGAAAGACTGCTGAACTCTGCTGGTCAACTAACTAGGATAAGAAATACTAAATGCAGTGACTACCAGCTTTTGCTGGCAAAAAAACTTGGTAAAAAAATATTTATTTTCTTGGGTAATAGACAAGAATGGTTGAAAATGTAGACTATGGTAGCAACAAGAGATAATGCATGCACATTCCCAAAAGCAAGAACTATCAATCTTCTGAACATTGTGGGTAACAGTCCTTCCAAAATTACACACCGGAGTGCACAAATAATAGGCAGTGATAAATTATTAAAAATAAAACCAGATCCCTTTTGAAGTTCAGGAAAGCTTCAGTAAAGAATGTTATCCTTTCTCACTCCATGTGTTCCCAATGTGGTTTTGATCTACTACTTGAATCTACTCTTGAGAGCATATAATGCCAGGTAGGAAAATACAGTGGGATTATTGACAAATATCAGTACTGTGAAGAGCAGGAATTTGTATGAAACCTCACCCTATACTAGTTTTTCCTGTTCTGTGCTGATTTTTCTGTCATTTTGTAAGAGGTACTCTGGGAGTATAATTTTCTGTGTAAATTTTCTCCAAATAACTGTTATCAGTTATTATTATTGTTCGTGTTTCAATTGTATTATCCCCATTCTCAATGAGTGCTTCTGAACTTTAGGAAATAGGGGTTATATTAACTTCAATATAGGTTTATTTTTTTGGTAAAATAAAAAAAAATACTATGAATTCCACAAAGTCAATGTGTCTAGAAAACACTAATAACCGTGTTTTCTTGGTTTACAGTTTAGCATTACTTTTCCTGTCCTCTGACATCCATACAAAGAAGTTCATTATGCTGAATCCCCTGCAGCTAGTTTATAGACCTACTACGTATTCTGCAGTGAAATAAAACAAGCTTTGTTAAGAAGATTATGGCTCTGGTGTTTTAAAGGTCTGAAATTTTCACCGTGAATAAATGTTACTTGGGTGAAATACTACATGCAAAAGCTTTGATCCCTGAAAACAAGCGCATGTAATGTAAAGGTCCAGAAAGAACAAGATCTGAAAATGTAACAAAAATGCATCTTTTAAAATCTCCATATCAAGATTGGCTACAAATTTCTGTAGGAGTGAATTTCTAATTTTAACTAAGTGCTAAGAAAACTCAAACTTAGGGAGAATTTTATTTTCTAGTTACTAGTCATAGAAGGGTCTCTTATTTATCCCCCTGGCTCCACTGAATTAACATATAAAGACAAGTCCCATACAAGGAACAGCAAAACCTCTTCCATGTACACTCTGTCATTAGGGTACACAGTCACGCCCTCCCATCATAGCTAAAACACAAACCCAGGGGAGGCCAATTTTTAAGTACTGGCACTGAATCCAGTGATTAACAGTCAGTGCTTGAAATTTCTGAGGGTAGGAAAAAACCAAAAACTTTGCTTTTGCAAATATTCTGTACGTCAGTTCCTCTGTTTTAGGGAATCACTCTGCAGCAAAACCTGATATTGCTGCTTTTCTCTCTCAAAGTTCCTGTGGTTTGTGAGTTAGAATCATTGATTTTATACCAACTTCAACACAGAAAACCAAGAAAAATTATTAAGGCAAGACTGTTTATTCAGATTTAATTATCCATCTCCTTTGTCACAGTGATGGCCCAACAAAAACTGATTCTGTGATGTGTCTGGGGCTCCCTGGGAGCAAGGCAGGGGCAGTGGGGCTGCGTGGTGCTCTCTAAGCCAGGACACCACAGGCATCTTGTCCTCAGTGCAGGGTTCTGGCAAGTGTCCATACCGAGTGTCCATACCCAATTCCCTTACGGGTGCTGAGGTTTCCAGTTGCTTGTATGCTCACAGATTTTAACTGAACAAGTGATTAAGTTGTTCTGGCTACTAAATGGCCATGTAAAAGTGGGTCAACTTTGACTCCTTGTTTAATTCTAGTTATTCCAGATTTGAATCTAACTGGAAAATACGAAAATAATACCCTCAGTAAAAGAGATGATAAAAACACCAGAGAAATTCAGCAGTGTTAGGCATTACCAACGTTAAAATCAAATTTTCTTAAGGGGTAAATAATTTCTTTCCTGTATGCCTGTAGAAGTTCTTTAACACATAAACAAAGATGCAGGGGGGCTCTCACAGAATGAGCTCAGGAAGCTTTTCTGCACCAGATATGTTCTGAAATACATAAAGAAGGCAGGTATGAGGTGTGAAAAATCCAACTGGTCCAAAAAGCAAAACTCAGCTTATCATTTAATCCTATTGATCCCAGTGACATTTTGTATTTCGCATGGTTAATGCCACTAGCTTCTCTTTATTTGGGCAGATTGTTTAAGAACTAAGTTTATGTGTATGCTTGCATTGGTAAAACCATAGGCTTTCCCATGTGCATTTCATGTTCTCTCAAGCAAGTTTTGCAGTCTTCTTAAGCACAAGGCCATGAAGAGCTGCTGGGTGGGTCTGGGATTTGAATGTCTCTGTAGTGGGTGTTTGAACAGTTTTTGGAGAATTCTGTCTGTTGGTTATGTCATCAATATCTCCAGAGCTGAGAGAAGCTATTGGGAGTCTGTCTGATGAGAAGAGCACACCTCTGTTTTGCAGTGACTTTGTGCATGTCCTCATTGTGGTTTTAGTCTGTATCACCATATCACCACAAAAACAATTCCAATTTTTCACATGGGTTGGCTAATATAGGTTTAAGAAATTTCCAAAAATAATGATGCTGTGACGCTTTATATTGCAAAAATGATTTTGTGTTTAGAAAGACAACTCAATAGTTAACTGTTGTCTTGCTACTTTTTGAAGCTGAAATCACACTAGAATTACTTAAAAATGTGAAAGATACATAAAATCAAGTAGCTTAAATGTTGATAATGAATCATCCTTTTAAGTTGCTAATTTCATCTTAATTTGGGAAACGTTGTTCTGTCTTCAACAAAAAAAGATACTGTTTTCTGCCAGATAATTCTGCAACTGATTTCAGAGTTATGCTCTAAATGAATCACAATCAAATCCTGATGAGTATGTAACAAAAGTTTTAAAACACTTTTCCTCACCTGCCAAAAAAGCTTCAGAATTACAGTAGATGTTTCATTTTGTCAGTCTTGATTACATGACATGCCTCTTCAAGCCAGTCATTCCTATAAGCTGCAATTGAAGTGATTTTAAAATGCTTTCCAGTTATTTTGTACATTAGGTCAGGATTTCTCTGTCTCAAATTCTGTAAGGACAATCATGACAGAAATGATGGAGAGAGAATTCCAGTAACTGAAGAGTAATGGTTTCTTTTGCAAGTGAGTTATAAAATTAGAGTAATACTATCTTGTACCTGCTGAAGTTTACATTTAATTCACTGGAGAAAAACAAGGAACCGGTCACCAGTTACTTGTCTTAAATGTACCTAAACCACATTAAAGCAAAAACCAGTCAGTGACTGCATTCAGTGATACATTTTGATTCTCCAATACCTGGCTTCACTTTCGATTCTAGTCATCAAAATTAAATTTAATTGTATTCAGATGCTTTTTCAGATAAAAATGGTGCTTTTTCAGAAAATTTCAATTATTGTCACATGTAGTGAACTTTGTTCTGCCAGCCTCACACCCGCTGTACAACCTGCTGGATACCCAAGGGCTGTATTTTGGCTGGAGGCCAGCTGGGCAGACACCCATGGACACGTATGGACCAGCTGAGACATATTAACTGGTCCATAAGAAACCTGGACAGAGGCGGCTGCCAGGTGGGGTCAGGCTCTTCTCCCAGGCAACCAGCAACAGGACATGAGGACATAGTCTTGAACTGCTAGGGGAGGATTAGGTTGGACATCAGGAGGAATTTCTTCACAGAAGGGGTGATTAGATAATGGAGTAGACTGCCAAGGTGTTGCAAAATGTGGAATATGTAAAATTTGCTCAAGGAAGGATGTTCTTTGATGTTTGATCTTTGTATATGTTCAAGCTTAATCAAGAAGAGGGAGATTTAATCTGTGAAACAGATAGCAGCTAGCAAGCGAGCTCTAAATGATGTCCAGCTGTCAGAAAAAAACACTTGTTGATGAATTGCCTTGTTAAAGGTTTAGGGCTTGACACGCTGTGATGATCTCAGATGTAGAGGGAGGTTAACAAAGCCTGGGGGGAAGGATGCCCATTGATAGTGCAAGTGCACACAAAGAATGCAGAATTTATGGGCCACAAGGACGTCTGGCAGAATTTTCAACATTAAGAAGAAACTAATAAAGCTAACTCAGCAACTGCACTGAAATGAGCTCCAGCTGGGTAAGAGGTAATTCTGGCAGAGAGAGACTGGGACCACTGACTCACTGCCCACAGACCCAGGAAACCCACCGTACCACAGGAGAGGTCTAATTAGCATGGAGAGAATCATTAACCAATAGATGAATACTGATTAATAAGAGGGCTATGTAACTTGTGACCAATGACCACTAATTGTTTCATTTGCTAAAATCGATAATTAGTAAAAAGTTTTGATAGCTGGTGTGCTTGATTCACAGAATACCACTGAGCACCCAAGCTTGCGCAACCCTGCAACAAAACAGCATCTCCCTCGAGAGCAGCATTATTCACACAGCAGAGAGAGGCTTTTCGCACAGCAGGTCACGGATCCGATTTTTGCGGACAACACGGCGGTGGAGTCACCGTCCTTGGAGGCGTTTAAGGAAAGACTGGACGTGCACCTCAGCGCCATGGTGTAGCTGACACGGTGGTGCCCAGTCGTAGGCTGGACTCGGTGACGCCGGGGGTCCCTCCCAGCCTCGCTGAGGGCGGCGATTGTGGCTCCAAGGGCAGCCGGAGCCGCTCCCCTCACGAGCCCGCTCCGCTCCCGCTCCCCTCACGCGCCCGCCCCGCCTCGCCTCGTCCCGTCCCCCGCGCGCCGACGNCGGCAGCCGGTGGCCGGCAAACAGCCGCTGCTCGCCTCGCCGAGGGACCGGGACAGGCGGGCTTGCCCCTTCTTCTTGCCTTATCCCCTGACACGGGTACCGTTGGGATGGGGCTCAAAGTAAAGGTTCCTGACCTGGCGTTTTGTGAGCTTAGCCAGTGGAGGAGAAAGTTAATGGTCTTGAGCGTGAAAATTTGGATCTGCCGTGCAGAGATCGGCTTACTTAAAGCTCGGGCATGAACTCTTAACCGCTTGTATTGGAGACCTGTTTGTGTAAAATTCAGGAGCGCTTCAGGAAATGCTGCTGATGATAAATAGCATTTTTTTGTTCAGAAGCCCTGGAGTGAAATCCAGGAATGGCTTGTGTTGTTGTTAAAGTCATGCTTCCATCGATACGATAAACCCGTGTCTGTATCGGAGATTATTTGACTCTTGCTCTCTGATACGAGAGTTGTTGGGATTTTATTATCATTTAAATATTGCTGGTAGAGTGAATGTAAAGGCCGTGTGTAACATCGTGCAGCTTAACAGAGTGTTTTTTCATTCCACTCATACAGTAAGGGTACAAAACAACAAAAATGAGCCAGTGTTCAGCCAGAAAGTGATTAAAAGTGGATGCAATTGCCCAATTATGGCAATGGTATTAGTGAAAGAATGCTGTAAGTACAGAAAGCCAGTAATGGGTTTGATACCGTCTCAGTGAAACGGGATTTTGTACTATTAAAAAAAAACAACCCAAAACCCCTTGTCTCCACTTAAAGGAGAACCTGAGTAGAAGCTCTGCTTTCTTTCTCTGGTCTCCACTCACCTGAGTTTGTTACCTCTTCCCCACCCCTTCCTGTGCTGCTGGGCTTCTTCTCTAGCGTTGGTGCTTCTCACACTGTGTCTTTCTGTACTGGCAAGAACAATGGCTAAAGCTTAGAATATCTTTATTTTAGCCCTGGCACTAAACAAATTGTGTCACTTTAGCCTGTTTGAAAGTTGGGTTTGTAAATTGTTGCTGGGGAAGTATTGGTGTTTTTGAGCCTTTTCAGTTGTGACTAAAGAGGTGTAAAGATTTCAGGATTTGCTTTAATGCCTTGGATGTTTTTGGTGAGGATTTCTGCAGTTCTATGTTGCCCTGCATTACTATTACATCTCTTCTGTGGCAGCCTTTTCATAATGCTGTGTTTGTTTTAACATTGTAGTGCCTGTTTGCTTTATGGTCTTGTGATTCTCCTGAAGAAGTAGTTTTATTTTACAATTTTAAGCCTGGCATATATTACTGGAAATGAACAGAGACCAGGATGTTACAGCCTGGCCAGCCTTATTCTTTAGACGTGCTCCAGTTGTCACTGGATGTATCATTGGAATCTTCGGTGTGAGTGGCTATGTATTTAAGTGTCTTCATGTCTTAAGACTGATGGGAAGCTATCTAGTCATTGACATTTAAAACCTCTGAAGAAAAAAAAGTCTATGGTTTAGTCTTGGAAGGTCACCAGGACTTTCTAAAATTAGTAGATTTAAGTTGTATCAACCTTGCTAAACCTATCACCTTGATCTTAATAAGTTTTAATGGGCCACTTAACATCTCCACTTACTTACTCTTTAGTGCCTGTATTTATTTGGGAAAACTCAAGTAAGAAAATTACAGCAGTTTAAGCAAATAAATGAAACCCGGTGTTGTTACTTAATTTATGTGATCCTACATGTTTGCAGCTTCGGGTAATTTCAAGTTCATCTGGAGTCTTCATAGGCCTAGAGGAAAAATTGACATCAAAATGTAAATGATAGTGGGGAAGTTTTCCCACTTGAGGTGTGGAAGGCCTGGACAATATGCACCATGTCAGGGAACTGTGTTACTTATATCTGAGTTAGCAAAAAAAGAATTTGCTGGTGCTGCAGGACACGAGTATTCAAGAGAGAAAATATGCCAAGCATAAGGAGCAAAATACTCAAGGTGCAGTTCAGTTGTGTTTGTTCATTTGTAAGAATGTTTGATGGGATGAAAACACAGTTTTGTGGTCAGCTTATAGAGGCTATTTAGTGTCTCACTTCAAAAGAAATTGTCTTTTTAATTGAGCTAGGTGGATGTAGCGCTAGTTTTACAAAAATGTGGCTGAATTTTCAACAAGTGTTGAAGAATAAGCCCAAAGGAAACGTGTGAGTAACCCTCTCATAGCTGTCTGATTTTGTTGTCTGATGTACATTTCTCATATGGAATTTGCACTTACTGTGATTTGGATTTGTTTGAAGAAAGTTTTTCAACTTAATTTCTGACAATAGTGAAACTACAATGTGTACTTTGTCTTTTTTTATATTGGTTGTATTGGCTTAGGCTAAGTTGACTGACAAGCTTGTAAAATTCCCCTGAGCTGGGGAAGAGAAACTTTGTATTTCTTGTGAGTTGAAGAGTCTCTTCAAAGATAGTGGGTGGCAATGTATATTGAGGTTCAGCTTGGGCTTGTTTTAATTACTGCCTAGCAGTGTGGGTTGTATGGAACACAGTTGTGTGCATAGTGGGGCTGTAGAGTCTCTGTTCCTTTCCAATGATATAAATTAATGAAGTTTATTCTACAACTTTTTCTGCTTAATTCAGCTGTTTAAACCACTATAAGAGACTGTTTAAAGTAGCTTGCAAGTACTAAAAACCTGTGAAGCAAACCAGAAGGCAATAGTTAAGGCAGTGACGCTTGGTTTCTGTAGCTGAGTCCTGTTTGTGCCCATGTTCTGTTGAGCTTGCAGCTGTCTTTGTAGCTGCTGTGAGTGTGTCAGAGGTTACTGTGCTGTGGGCTTGGGACCTCTGTGTCAGAAAGTCTGAGCATTCACTCTCTGCAGCTTTTTTCTTTCTTTCTGTGTGTACACTTTCTGTTAGCACACTCCTGAATTCTGTTCAGGCAGTTTGTTTTATTTCAAAGTGGATTTCCCAAGGTTCTTACGCAATCTCGTTCCTTTGCAAAAGAATGACCTTCTGTAAGTGTGTTTCAATATCAACAAATTTTGACCTTCTTTAATGCTAGCATGTCACTCCAGGTTTATCCAGGCCTCCATAATTATTCTGCTCTGGAAAGAAACCTACAAAATCTACCAACTGGATTCAACTATGTACTTCCAAACTTTCTTAGTTCCTCTGGAAGTTGTTTTGGTAGATTTCCAAGTGCAAGCATACCTTAATGACCCAGACTAAATTAATTACTAAAATGTCTTTTCTGAAATGAACTTGTAAGTAGAGATGTCATCTAACATTCAGGTCCGTGGACCTTTGTACATTTTGGGGGCTAGACTGTTTGAGGAAAAAAATGCCCAATCTGGAGATTGATACTGAGGGAGCATTTAGCCTTGCTTCAGCATGTAAGCTGGGCTTAGACATGACAGGTTAATCCAACATACCCAATACTTAGTCAGCAACCACACACATGGGTAACCAATTGGTCAATCCCTTGCCTGGGGAAGTAATAACCTGTCTGTTTGAGGAAAGTAGAGTTGCTTTTCTAGGAGTGTCTTAGCATTTAAAAAAACCACCCAGAGACGGGAGCTCCTGGTGCCTGCACTGCAGCCTGTCCTTGGCGGGAGCCAGCCTGGGAGAGCTGCACGAGTGCTGAACCCTGCCCCAGCTGGCAAGCTCCACACAGCTGCTTGTTCATGTCGGGGTACCTCAATTGTCAGTAAAGTTACTGACAAATGGTTTGTCAAATGAATGGTTGTACTGCAAAGGTTACATATAATTAAGCACAAACGAAGAGGTGAGTGAAGTAGAAATGGTGTAATCCTTTGATCATGCGTGAAAGAGTCATTTGAAGCTGTGCTAGTGCTGCGTTGTGAACGTGTGCCAGGATATTGTACTCATGTAATCCTTTCATTGCTGCTGGTCAGCTGACCAAGTGTCTGAGACCTGGGTCTGAGGTGTGTTTTGTCAGAAATATGAACCAGCTGCTTTTGGAGCTTGTTTACTGCTGAAGCTGCCTTGGCCAGTTTTACCAAGCTATATTCTAGCCCTTTTTGTTTCGTGTTTGAAACGAAATGCGTTGGATCACTTGTGTACCTAAGGGGTTAAAGTTGTTGTTTTGTTAGCTCTTTGAATATGTCATATATTGGTGTTCATGTACCACAGAGCTACGAATGAGTTTGGATAAAAAAGCTCTGCTTTTGCTGAAGACAGAATAGTCTTCAGATAGTGAATCACAGTGAATTCTTGGTGTGGAATGTGACTTAGGAGATCCTGATTTTGTAGGTTATAATCAAAATATTTGTGGTGACTGCTGCGGTTAGTGGCATTGAAAAATATCACAAAGGTTATAATTTAGTAATTTTACTGTACTGAGAACAGCTGAGCATGCAGCAGATAATCACTATGAGTGCATGGAACTGTTGTGCCCTGGGGCGTATCTGGAGGAAAACATGATCAGTAGATCCTTCTCATTTTTCAAATACAATTTTTGGTATTAAATTGTTTCCCCTATGTCATACCTATTAAACTTACATGTCTTGGGGAAACATGTAGGCCTCTTCCTACAATGAGTATAATATAAAGAGCAAACCAGGTATCAGCATTGCTGTTGGTTGCTGCCATTTGTACAAGCAATATTAGATAGGGGTTTTGCAAGAGTGTTTATGCTTCATGTTGCCTTCTTGGTAGAGGCATGGATCTGAGCTGAAAGCCTGCCACTGTAGAGGTAGCTAGCAGATACAATTTGAACAAGAAGATGTGGGGGTAGAAAAGTAGAGAGCAAAACCTGCCTCATGTCTCCAAATATAATTATTAATCTTCTTACAGAAGATGGCTGTTGGAAGATTTTTCTAGACGAAAAGATATTGGAAGATTTTTTTGTTTTGTTTTGTTTTTGTTTTCTTTTTAATAGAACATTAGTGGAGAGACTGTGCATCTATAGCACTTGCAAAGTTTAGGGCTAAAAGATATTAAATTATTACCTGCTATTTATTGCTTGTGGCTGTGCCTTTTCTGCTGCTCTCTGTACATTGTCCCTAAAACCTTAGACTTGATTTAAACGCACCTTCAAAACAAAAATGTCCTCATTCCATGAATGTTAACCATTGGTATGCTGACCACTGAGTGAGATCAGGAAGATGAATGGTAGTCAGACATTACTGTCCTTTATTTTCATCTGACTGGCTCCAGCTGCCATCCAGCAGTTTCATTAGAGCTTTTGTTGGTAGGTTGGGATCCTCTGATGCCTGGAATATTTTCATGATGTGGTATATGTACATTATTATCTTTCTTGATTTTGTTAAGATAAATACATTAAATGAACTATTTGCAGCCTTATGAAAATACCATGGGATTAACTTTTATGGCTTTTCCAGAATTTTCAGTATTGTTCTTCAAATACGTCTTTTAGAACTTTAAATAGAATCCCTTTAGGAGTTTTGTGGAACACTGGAATAAAATAGTTTTACTGCTGTTTAGTTTTTACCTTGAAAGGCTACCAGTGGCAGCTGGATGTGCAAGCTGGATTGTCTGCCTGCTTTTGTTCCTGAATTCTTTTGCAATTACCACTTTTCCATGTCCAGTCCTTCATTCCCTAGATCTGGGAATGGATAAAGTTTAAATCTCAGAACATTAAAAAGGGTTTTCTTTGAATAGGCTGGAAGTAAGCTGGAAGCCTTTTTGATGCAACTGTTATTTATAACCTGTTCCTATTTACAACAGCCAGTTGCTGGCAGGCAGTGATGTTCCAATACTATATATAATATTGAAGGGTTTTATGAGGCCTAATATTGATTGTTTTGAAGGTCTGGAAGAGTCGTTGTGGTTAGGTAACTTTGTTCAGCAGTCACTATTGACCTGTGTTATGATAGAGATATTTGTGTGTGGGAGTGCTGTGTAATACTAGATTGTGATGCATTTCATTTACAGAATTGTCTGTATCAGTCACTTTTACAGGCTGTTTATTCAATAAAGGAATAGTTAATTTCTGTGAGTAACTGAGACTTCGTATATTCTTCATATATTCAGTATTTTAGTATAGTTATAGTACAAATTCCATAAATTGCTGTAGATGATCAAACTGGATCACCAAGGTCATTTTTTATTCTTCCTCATAGAACCTGAGCATTGAAAATTCTGCCTTCAGTACCTGGTTTGGCTGGCAACTCTTGCCTGCAAGCATAGGCTAGTAACCTACAAGTGAGCATCCTTCAGCTGATGGAATTGCTTGAGGTTTGTTTCCCAGAACAGCAGAAAATTTCTCAGTCTGTGTTCTGTTTGTCTGTGGACTGATCAGAGGAGCTGTGCAGTCCTCTGCCTTGGGATGCTGGGAAGGGAATGATCTTTCCCTGCACGTGGACATGTCTGCATGCTTGAGCTTTTTTTGTATTCCCTGAAAATGGTATGGCATGTAAGCACACAGCTAAGTGTCCTGTGTGAAAGAGAGAGGATAAGAACTCCCCATCTGCATGAAGCAATAAACAATGCCAGTGGGTTTGTTTATTTCTTTTTAGCAAGTAGCAGAAGCAATGGAGAATGCTGCTTGACAGAAATTGAGGGCTTGGGAAGCTTCTTTCTGGAGAGACAAAAAGATAGGATTTGTAGCTCTTGACGATCTACGAATGTTTGGGACATGTTTCTCTTCTAGTAACTGGTAGAAATTGTTGAAATGCCTTCTTTAGAGTAGATTTAAACTAATAAGGAGGTGCGTGAAGATCTGAAATTAAATTTTTATTAAAATGAACATTAATTTGGTAGCATTCCTTCTCTGGAATGGAAGAACTGCCAGCCAGTGATTTAAAAATAGCATAACTTATACAAGCCAAGAAAACAGGCTGATAGGGTCTCTCCTAAGACATAAAGAGGAGTAGAAGATGATCTGTCAGTTTGAGAGAGAGCAATTCTGATGCAGACAGAAGTAAGAAAGCAGTAGAGCAGTGTTACAATTTCTAGAAATACTGTTGATTAAAAAATATATGAAAGCTGGAAGCAAGGACATCCTGTCCTGAGTTGCAGTACAAATAACAGCCAAGGTGAAAAGTCATGGGATAGAAAAGCAGATAAAAAGATGTTGAGATAATTTAGTAATTGAGGACAATGCTGAAGTGAAACATTTACTTGATGAAAGTAAGTACATAATGATAAAGACTATTGAATTAATCTTTGCTTTGGTCTTCAGAA
>VXAX01002162.1:197258-276832 GCA_013399835.1 Leptocoma aspasia | reverse complement strand
CGATGTTGAAGGCTGTGTCTGTTGTCAGTCCATTACACCAACTTGTTTTTAAACAAAATAGTCTCAAGATTGGCATCACAATTTCTCCTTGGTGCTAGTTTTGAAAGTGGCAGAGAGGAGGCCATGAACATGCTTTTCTGTGTGACTTTTACATAGGGTAACTGATGAGCCCAGACAGGTAAGATTGTTCAGAAGATTGAAGGTGGTAGAACATTTATTAAACAGTTCCTTTTCTTAAACCCGTGGTGACACTTGACATTTCTTTCAGTTTTTGTGCTAGCTATGCATGCAATAGCATGCAATAATAACTTGAGGATTTGTTCCTTCACAAATATCTTGCTTTTTATTGTCATTTTTCTGTCAAAGTAGCTATTATTGTATAACTTAATTTATGCATCTATGCTGGGTTTTTTCAAACTCTTGACTTGCGTCAGAGTTTCCACTTTTTGCTTGTTTCCCTGTGCAAATTTGCACTGCTTTCTCTTTGCAAGTGGTTAACAAAATATGAGGTGATCACTTTCTTCCTCTTGGGTCATGAGAGAATTAGGGCTACAAAGAATGTTAGGCTGTGTTCAGTCTAATCTCATTTCAGAGACTGAATGAACTAGCTTAGTGTAATTTTGGTTAGATGTCTACCTTCACTACTGAAAGACATGCCTAAATCAGGTCAGGTTGCTCTCTTTTACAGTGTTTATCATCAGGAAGTTTCTGCAAATTAAGAGTTGAGTCTTCTGCAGTTTGAGTCTAATGCTTGTTTGGTTCTTGATGGACAAGGTTACTGCTGCCTCCTCTGTAGTGAACTGTGAGGCCTTGGAGAGCATTGCTGTGTTCTTTATTTATTTCTTCTTAGGTAAATCTATCAGATTCACTCATTCCTGTGTCACAGACTCTTTTATTGTTGTTATCTTGATTTCTCTTGCATCTAGCTATGCTTTTAGAAGATACTCAGGAGGAATATTTTATGTATGCTTCTCCTTTATCCTGTTGGATCGAATTCTGGGTTAAGATGCAGGCACTGTAGGTGTGATCTTAGAGTTTTTTAATCAGCTTGAAAGTGTAACTTCATTAAGAGTAAAAATCTGAAGATAATCTAGCCTCTTGACCTCTAATTAACACCTAATCCCTTAGAAAACGTAATTACTTTATAGGGTTATTTTCTACCAGGAAGAATAGTATGGGATTGCTTTGTTCCCTGCAGTAGAGCAGACCTGTAACAAAGAGGTTGTATCCTGTCTGGTTTGTTCTTTTTGTTGCCTTAATGTGATACTAGTTGAAAGAAACTTGTTTCAGTGCTTGACTTAAGAATTTGGTCTGCACAATTATTCCACTTAAAGCCACAAAACTGAATTATTGTTCAATTGCAATCAAGTATTGCTGTTTTACAGACAGTGGGAAACAAATGGTGGTGTTATGTGCAAAATTCTGAACCCTATATATCATGAGATGCCTTACTTTACTTTCTTCTCGGCTTTGTGGATAAGAAGTGTTTCATGTTGAGTCTTCTAGAATTTCCATTTTCAGTTTCTTAAAAGCATACTTCTAAGAGTTTACATTTTTTGAAATAAAGCTAAATACAGCCCTTGATGCCTAGTGCAGTGTAGTTTCCACCAGGGCATAGGATGACTATTCCTTCTTCCATTTGAATTAATACAAAGATAAGCAGGTCATTGTTTCATGTATTTGTGTTCCTGAGTAACTTATTGAGGGTTGCAGTGTAAATCAAGGAGGGATTATTTGCAAACTTAATTTGCACTTTAACCCCGAGAGAGTGATTTCAAATTCCTTTGAACTGAAACGGATAGATTTGGACTGGCTTTAGCCTGTGCTGTTTCAGACAAAAGCCTGATGCTGGCAATGTGTATTGCCCCAGCTGGAGTCAGAACAAAATTGAGAAAGATTGCTGTATACTTTGAAAAATAGATGGAATTACTAGATCAAAATTAAAGCCAGCCTTTGAAAAAAATTTAAACTGTCTATGGCTAAACATGCAGTAGTCTCACTGCAGCTTATTAGAATTCTGTTTCTGAAAATACCTTTAGGAATTAGACTTACTTTATCATACATGCAACTATCATATAATTTGTAGTAAATTATATTAAGAAAATACCTAAGATACAGACTAAGGGATTTTTTTACTCAGTCTGATGTCCCTTTTTTTGATGGAAGTGGTTGTACAGGTGTTGCTGTGAGGAACAGCAGCCAAGGAGCAGTGTTAGGACACAGTTTGCTTTTGCTTTGAAGGCTGGAGCATATCTAAGTACTGCTGCTCCCGGTGGGGAGCCATTGTCTGGCAGGCAGGTCACTGACCTGATGCTAAATGCTGAAGCAGCTCTGTGGAGGCTCTCAGGTAAACTGACTGCAGCTAAGGAGCTGATTCAAGGACCACGTGCCCCAAACCTAACAGATGAGCTGAACTGGTGCTGAAGCAAGCTTGTAAGCTGGGAAGTCTTAAACCAGAGCTTCCTTTCCTCTTCCTGCACTGAACATGCAAAGGGACCCCAAAGGGCTCTGTGCCTAAAACATAGCTGTACAACAGGGCAAGGCAGCTCCTTAAGAAGACATGGCTTAGAGCTGCTGGGGTGAGATAGGTTGGTAGAGATGTGCCCTTGCACGTGGGAAGAGAGGATGTGGGTCTCTTCAGCCAGTCATGCTTGCCTG
Organism: Leptocoma aspasia; assembly: GCA_013399835.1. Classification (NCBI taxonomy): domain Eukaryota; kingdom Metazoa; phylum Chordata; class Aves; order Passeriformes; family Nectariniidae; genus Leptocoma; species Leptocoma aspasia. The sequence continues at coordinate 274,174 of VXAX01002162.1, read as the reverse complement.
TAGCAGCTTTTGTTTGCATTGCACAAACCCATGAGCTGTGGGTTCTTGTTCATAATTTTCTGCATGGGCTGTCTTTCATTCATTTTGCTTTTTATTGCCTAGAGAATCACTGCACTTGCTCTCAGTCACTCTTGGGAAGAAGCAGTTGTTGTCTTTGTTCTGAGGGGTTTTCCAGCTCTGAAGGTTGAGGCTGAGCTGAGTCAGAGAGTCTTTCCTGCTGTCCAGCCTCAGTCTTTAAAGACCTGCTATGTACAGTGACTTGTGAACAGAAAAGTGTCTGTCCTCTGTTGTAGGTGAATTAGTATGTAATTTACTTGAAAGATTGAACTCTGAAGTCGTTACTGTGCTTCACAGAAAACAATGTAATGTCTTGTTTCCTTTGTCTAATTTTGACAGGATGTGTGTATTTGTAATTGACGAGTGAAAATGCGAGCAAGTAAAATAGGTCCAAATGTTTACTGGGAGAACTATAATGGAATTGGTAGCACTATCAGAATTTAATGAGCCCCAGATTGATGATACCTAAATGAGCAAGAAAAAAAGGGAAGTCCTAATCCTTCCTGCATATTCTCCAAGCTAATGTTAGGGTTTGGGAACTAATCCATCAATGCACGCTACCTATGCAAAGAAGGTGAAAACTCTGTGATTATAATGGGACTGTCTTAAAAAGTATCTCCTTGATTGTGCTGGTTGCATTGTACTTGAATCTTGCAAATTGTAAATCTCAGTGATTATGTGCCTAGCAGTGCTTTTAACACTTTCCGGTTTGCTTGAACATAATTTATAGCTCTTACATTATGCCTTTACTCAGAAATTTTGCAGATGGTTGAACTGGTTATCATCACAAAAGACCTTTGCTCTCTTTCTAGATGAAAGCAGAATCCTGTCTGTTCGTTACAAGTAAAACATGGACTTTTAAAAAAAATTACCTGGATTCTTTAGAAATTAGTTATGATAGGGCTTTTCCCCACTTGTTAAATGATGCAAAACACAAAAAGCTATGTTAAGTAAAGTCTGATCTTCCATCTAAACTACTTGGGCAAGTGACTTAATATCTTGTGCTTTTAAATATTTGCAGTATCCTTAGTAACTACTTTAGCTTAAGGTTGCTCTTAGTCATGTCAGTCTTTGATTTGTATAGGATGGCTTCAGAGAATGAATGCTGTTACCACTAGGTCTGCAGTGTTTTTTTCTGGATCATTTATTTGCTTTCTGACTGTATGTTTGGGGTTTTTTGTGTGTTTTATTTTCAAAATACTAGCCTCGATAAAAATGTGTTTTAAAAGTGAAAGTTAAAGATCATCTTAGCTGGGGCCTTTCCAAATGAGAATGTGGTGATAAGCACTGGACTTTCCTTCCAGGTCTCTAGTGAGAATCTTGTAAGCCAATCCTAGGAGGGATGATGNGTTTTTCTGGATCATTTATTTGCTTTCTGACTGTATGTTTGGGGTTTTTTGTGTGTTTTATTTTCAAAATACTAGCCTCGATAAAAATGTGTTTTAAAAGTGAAAGTTAAAGATCATCTTAGCTGGGGCCTTTCCAAATGAGAATGTGGTGATAAGCACTGGACTTTCCTTCCAGGTCTCTAGTGAGAATCTTGTAAGCCAATCCTAGGAGGGATGATGGCCTCACTGGTCTCACCAGGTGCTGCTCAAATGTTAAAGTACTAAAGGTTGAAGAACTTGTGACTTGAAACATCAGCAAACTGTTGTCATTGTTCTGTCCTTTTGTTTGCACTCCTTACAGGTCTTTATGTGTGCAGCATTTACATTTTAAAAGCTCACTTTAGAATATAAGTTGTATGGATAAAAACTAGTATTTTGGGGTTTTATTTCCAGGTAATATCAAGTATTTGATATTTGATTAATTTTATTTCTATGATGAGAAATTTTTGTTTATGGGAGAGAAAATGAGATGATGTGAAATGTAGAGGAATGTCAGACAAAAAGGGTTAAGCTCTAGGAAGGTAAAAGTTTAAAATGTGTCTTGTGAGTGAGAGGAAAGTAAAGGTGAGTACTGAAATTGCTTTAAAACTTCTTATTTTTGCAAGAAGCTTTTTTTTTTAAGCTTCTAACATTAGGGAGTCTAAAGTTTGATCTGCTGCAATGGGCATCTGTTTTTCCTTCCTCGTGACAGGTCGTGACAATGCCTGCGAGAAGACTTCGTACATGTTCCTGCGGAAGGAGCTTCCTGTGCGACTGGCGAACACCATGAGGGAAGTCAATCTGCTGCCTGACAATTTACTGAACAGGCCTTCGGTTGGGCTGGTACAGAGTTGGTAAGTTTAAAAAAAAATGTATTGAAAAGTTATTGTAAAACTAACACTGTATGTGTTGTTTTGCTTGCAACTGAGAATCGTTGAATTCTTCTGAATCGGTCAGTTTTCTGCCTTGAATTGTTTATAGTGTGTCTTGTCAAATGAAGTTTCGTTTTCTTCTGTCTAATGTTGAGTATATACTCTAATCTGGATCCCAGCTAAGGATTTGTAAGTTAGTAAAAACATACTGTTGTCTCCCAGGTAATTAAAATGAGTCTATAACTCCCAAGAGCAAGCTTTTTAAACATTCCTTACTGTGTTGAACTCACAGCTTCTTGAAACAGCTGCTCTTTCTCCTTATTCTTCCTTTGTCAAAAATATGGAGAGAAAGTTAAAACCTCATCTGTTTTTCTCACTGCTAAATCTTTAAAAACAACCTGATATTCAGTGGAAGTTATGGAATGGGTCAAAAATCTGGTGTCATCCAGTAAACAACATTTTCCATTATTATAACTAGTGTGGATCCAAAGTGATTCAAAGTCCTGCTATCTTTTCCACAGTAATTAATTTCTAGCCTAATTGCATGTTCGGTGAGATTTAGAGACTGCTGCCTTGGATGTATAAGCACAAAAACATCATTGTTCATGGGCTACTTATTGTCCATTTATCTGTTAATATTTTCCAAATACTTTTTCTAAACATATTTGTGCAGTATACAACAGAAGTCCCTTTGTGAGTAACAGCTCATTTAACTGTAAAAGCAGCTAATGTTGTAGGCTTGTGTTAAATTCAGTCATAGCCCTTGAGCCAAGAGCTTCTGTGCTGACTGTATGTTGACTGCTGGTTTGAGTCTCCTATTCATCAAGCTTCAGACTTAGAAAATATAAATTAGGATATGTGGTATTGTGTTTGTCTTTGGAAGGTAACAGTGGATGTCTTGATGACCACTTCAAGTATAGTGATGAAGTGCTTCAAGTGAGTGTAAATGCTGTGGAGCCACACAATCACTTTGTGGTTAGGTGTCAGCTTGCAAGGTCTGAAGGTTTGTCTCTTTGATGGCACAGGAAGTTGTTATGCTTGTAGAAGAGGCTAGATAATATGTAGGCCTTTTAGGCTTTTCTAATCTGGTTGACTCGTGAAGCTGTCTTTAATTAAATGTGGACAAATAGGTGAATGAAGAAAAGGAAATAATTTTTCTGTAGTGACTGCAGCATAATACTTCTAGTCCAAATGTCTGTGCTGTGGCTTGTGCTTCTGCCCTGCCTATACAGAGCTAAGCAACGTTTGAAATTGAACAAGGAGCTCAATGGGAATTCAGAGTGGAGGGCCCCTTGAGAGTTTTTGTTGAAGGGGTTTAAGGGCTTGTAATGATTTCTATGGCCACAGTAGATACTACTGATTAAAAAAAAGGGGAAAAACCCCCCCAAAACTCCAAATAAAAAAGCAGTATCAAGTGTTATATGACAATGTGATTTGCAGTATCGCAGCTGTAGACCAATCTGTTGGATGGGCGAAAATACCAGACTGTAATGTGCTGAAGAAGTTGGAATGGACATCAAGCCCAGAGATGGAAGTTTGAAATCAAAGTGTTTTCTGATTTTTTATTCTAATTTTATTCTATATTTTTATTCTGAAATTTTATTCTAATTTTGGTCTATAGTTAACGAAGAGTTTTTGTGGAAAGGAGTATCTTCATTGAGATTATGTAAGAATATTTTTATCCTCTTATGTCAAAAATAAGTAATTGTAGCATTTTTCCCCCCAGATTATTGGTGTGGACTTTAAAGAGCTTAGTTCTTATTTTTCTGTTCAGAGGTTTTTAATTGCTTAATTAAACATTTACCTGTAGTTTGTAAGTCCTGACGATGAACCTTGGGCAAAATTTACTTCTAAATTTATCATTTAAAAAGACCAAACCAAAGGTTTTATTAACTTCAGTGTGAATGACCTTGAGTATTATGCAGCTATGCTGATAGCAGGTTTTGAAACACATTTGTACTTTCTTAACCTAAAGTTTAGCAATACCCAGAGTGAGATTCCTGAATTTTATGTAGTAGAATAAATAAATATAATCTTAGTTGTTCAGCTGTTTTGTGGGCTTATAAAATGAAAAAAACCTTTTCTTGATGTACTTCAAAACTACTTCAAGAAAATCTTTTTTTGAGGGTCAGATTTCACGATCCTTTGTTTTTGCTATGCCATAGGTTGAGAAAGCTTGGCAGTTCATTAATAGGCAAGCAAAAATCTTTTGTACATTTGCCACAAGTTAGCAAGGCATTTAATTCCTTATTTACTTTAATATATTTATTTGCTAATATTCAGTAGTTTATGTAGTCACAAGCATGTTTGTTTCATTTTAGCTACAATTTTACACTAGAAAACTTAGGGTTTTTTGTGCTTTTGGTGAGACTCAAAATTAGCCGGAGCTGTAACATTTGAGTTCCCAATTTGAGTTTAACATTTGTCACTTCTAAGTGACAAATCTATTCCTTAATGCCAGCCTGCCAGAAATTAATACAAAAAGGTCCTAATTCTTAAGATGGGTTTTATTAGACTTTTAAATTAAAGTGGCTCTGTAAATAGAGGAATAAGAAATCAGCCCTGCCTACAGTACAGTATGGATCCTTTCCCATCAATCCTCCCTGCTTCCAGGCATTGAACATTCTGGATCGTGTCAGTTTTCTCACCCCGCGTGGTTCCCTTGGGAGGCAGCCTGGTTTTGTTGCTCCCTGCTGCAGGCAAAGCCTGTTCTCTCCTTCTCCAATCCATCTCCACGGCCATGCTGGAGGCACTTGGCTTCCTGTGCTTCCCTGCCTATCAGATTTTACAACTGATTGCTTGATTGCTCCTGGGAAAGGTCCTCCTTTCTGGGCTCCTCAGCCTGATGTGTGCAGCACTGAGGAGAGAGAGGCAAGACCACTCATCTTCCTTTGTACTGCTCAGCTACACTTTCCTGAATAAAGCTGGCATTACCCAGAGAGTGAACTCTGAACAAACCAAAAATAATGGTTTTGCATTTCAGTAAAGGTAAAACATCAGCTCTGTCCCAGTTTGAGTTCATAGCTTAATTTATGTGTAGCTTTTGCAAGGAGAAGGGAAGGAATAAAGTGACTCGAGACTGTAACACAGTTAATATGTTTTGGCTGTGAACTGCAGTGATTCCAAATAGCAGACAGATCAACAATCAGCACCTTGTTTTCAGCTTTTCAAAGTCAGCTTGCTTGATCCAAAGAAGTGGGCCTTTTTTTGGCCAATTTTGAGAGGGCACTATAGCTAAAGTGCAGGTAGGATACTGAACATATGGAAGAATTGTTTAATAAAGGATATGGTCACCAATGTGATGAGGGAAAATAGTTACAATAAAGCCTTACAATGGACAAGGTTAAAGCTTATAAAATATCAAAATTAAGCGTGAGGTTTGCACAGTATGTTACTCAGTTATATGTAAAATTCACATTTTATTTAGTCCTGGCAAATGTCTCTATTTTTCTCTAGTGCTGTTCTGTAGAAAATGCTATAAATTTACATTTCTCTCTTGGGAAAGACCCCTTAGAGAAATATGTACAGTTTGGGGCTTAATAATTGTTTTTTTTTTTCCGTTTTCTACGTTGAGACTATGCTAGTAAGATTGTGTTACCATGGAGATTTGTTTTATCATTTTAGTGCTTTGGTATTAAAATTATTGTAAAGGAAAATCTTAGTGAAATACACATCAGAAAAAAAGCAGAAGTATCTTGGATGAATTTTTAAAGAAAAGAATACCCAGAGCTGACATTATGGGCTTTGCAGTGCTTTCATGTATGAAATGTGCCATTCTAAAATTATTGCATTTGGCAGACTAACAAGAATTCAATCTACATGGCAGTAATTAACAGAAGAACAAGGCAAAAGGGTGCTTGGAACTAAAGAGCTTGCCCAATGAATTGTAGTGTATTGTGATAAAAAATTAAACACTGGAAAGACAATATGTTTGAAGGGCATGGACTTTGAGTTCTGCTTTTGATGACTCACCAAATGTAGCAAAATATAACTGACATTCTCTTTTTCTCATATATTTTGGATTTTTTTAGATTTGTATTCTGTATAGTTGTATTGATTTATTAATGATACAGCAATTGATGCATTATTCTGGTACTTTTTTCTTTTGTTCTTGCTGGCTGGTAATTGTGTGTGAATTATGCTTAAACATCACAAGGTCTTGCTTTTCATTGCTTGACAAATCCTGTAGTTACCACCATCATTTATCCCTCTCTGTACCTACAATTCAAATAAAAGGAAAATGCAAGGAAGTAGATAATTGTAAGAAAAGGGAATGACTTTTTCACATACACTTTTACAGAAATGAACTGTATTGCTGGCTGCTCACCTGTCCTCAGTCTAGTGGTGGTGGTGGTCATTAAGACCAGAGTTATGAAATTTCTTTTAAATGTATTTTTTCTTAATTTCTCTGATTTTGAGCTGTTTGGGAGAGAGGGAGTGGGGTGGGGGGCTGAATTTGGTGTACAAACTGGAAATCACACCTACATAAAAGAAAAAAGTGTACAGCATTTGCAGCTCTGAGTTTCTATTCAGAGACTTAAGACGCAGGGTATTACAACAAGTTTCATCACCCAGATTGGGTGTTCTACAGTGGCAGGCCCTGAGCAGTGGGTTAGGCTTGTTTGACATGAAGTGACTTTTTTCTAGATTGGTTTAGTCACAGGCTTGGAAGAAATTTGAGTAACTTTGGTTTGAAGTTCACCTTTTCTCTGAGCTAACTTGCAGGATACAGTGCTTTTGCTAATGAACTTGACTTCTAAAGTGGTATTTCCTTTAGTTTAGAATCAAAAGGACAGAACTCTAAAGGAAAAGCATTGCCTGTTTCCATAATTTCTCCAATAATGGCAGGCAACCGGCCAAATTGACACAGTACAAAAATCAGGTGTCATCTACCTTCAGTACCAGCAGCCTTCATAGCTGCTTTATCCTTGTGTCTGCACAGGCTTGCTGATGTTTGACATTTATGGTAGGAGGTCTCTATTAAAAACAACCTGTTGTGTTGCTTCTCAAGTGTGGTGGTGTCTTTCAGAAACAAGACTTTCATAGTATTATATGATGACAGGTGGAGGTTGAAGAACATGTACTACTTTGAGTGAGCATGATCATGATTTAATTGTTGCATGTGAATCAGCCGAGTTCAGAGTGTGATGGTTGTGAACTGGTGCCATCTCTTAGCAGCATAAAATAATCTTTTAAAATAAGCAGTACTAGAGGTATGAGCTACATGCCCTACTTGTGAGTGACACGTATTTGGGCGATTTCTGCAAGGGTTCCTGATGTTTGCAGGAGGGCACAAATGCACTGAGGGACAGGAGCTGTTGTTCCTGTGCTGACCATGTTGAAAATGTCAGTGTCCCTGAGGAATGTCACAGTGACCAGTGGTTGCAGCTTGAAATGGGGGTGGAGTAAGTGGCATGTGGTTCTGGAGGGAGTCACATAAACAACAGTGCTGTCCTAAGCTTCACTGTAGCTTGAAGATGCAGGGTGAAGCTTCATAGCCTTTTTAAGCTGGTCTTAACATAGAACTGCTACCAAAAGAGTTTATGTATAGGTCATTTTGTTAAGCTGACCTAATCTGATAGCTGCTACTGAAAAGGGAGAGGCTTGGTTACTTGTTTTCCTTTTTCCCTGTGTAGGCTCTGTGGTTATCTTTTCTCTCTTGTGTTAGCTTTAACTGTTTAGACCTTTCAATTAGTTGTTTTCATGTGCAAGAAAGGTTTATTTGGTTTTTCATCTATTTCACCACTGCTGGGAATTGGAGCTGTTGACAGGCACATCTGATTAACATCTGATAAGTGTTGATACTGTAGTTTGAGTGGCAGTGCTTAACCAGGAGTGAAGGGAGGGTAATGTTGACACCCTCCCTTTTATGTGTGTGATTTACCTCAGGAAATAGGTCCTGGTTCTGTAGTCCTTAAAGCTCCATCTGTGCTGCTGAATGTATCTGCTCTGGGGGTGACAGCTGGTCCTGAGGTGCAGTGCCGTGTGTGAGGTGGCAGGATTTATCCTGGTGTTGGGCCAGTGTCCTACAGAGCAGGCTGGCCATGTTCATGTTGAGGGGTTCTGATTTAGGTCCTCTGTGGTACCTCTGGGGCCTCAGTTAAGCCTCAGTTAATCTCATGTGAACCAAATGTCTGAACAGGAGAGAGCTGTGTTGTGTAAGAGGGGTTTTTATGAAACTGAGGGTTGTGTCACACAGAGGAGCTGTGGGAGTGTCGACGGGTGTGCTCTCCTGGAGTACTCTGGTAGGACCAGCTTGCTGCAGTCCTGTTATTGTCCCTTTTGGGGAGTGTTCCCCTGAGCCTTATTTTGAAAGAAAACTTGGATTGCTCTCTGAGGAATATGGAAACAAACTAACATCTGTACTGAGTGGATGAGCAGAAAAATGAAAATACAGGGACAAACTACCTGAAATTACAGATGCAGCTGTGGAGAGGTTTTGCTCCTGTTATCTTCAGTTTCATTTATATAGCAATTTTCCTGAATTGCAGACTGTAAGGTCATAAGTAATACTTCTTTACTTAATATAATATATTGTAGTTGCTTTCTTTCCCTTTGTTGCAGCATCCCACTTACTTTAAGTCTTTGAAGAGAACTCTGTACTGTGCATCTGTTGCTTTTACATGACCCTGTAGTCTTAAAATTAAATTCAAAAGTATTTTAGGTTTAAGTATTTTAATTATCTTTTTACAATTTTTGCTTATTTCAGGTACATGCAGAGTTTCCTTGAGCTTTTAGAATACGAAAATAAAAGTCCTGAGGATCCTCATGTTCTGGATGAGTGAGTAATTTATTTTTTCTAACAGTCCACTTTAAAATAATCTGTCTCAAATACCAAGTGGTTTTGTACTGTAGGAAAATAGTTACCTTATTTGTAAGTCAGAATATGTATGGCAAAAGCCAAAATTGTCATCTGGAGTAGAATGTAGGTATCTAAGTGCTTTTGAACAGTATATTTTGTATTTATGCAGACCAGTAGTTGAAGAAATGGCATGAAATGCTTCTTCCAAGGCTGTATTGAGAAAACAACATGGATGTGAGACTATATTTGTGTAGCAGATACTTAAGACTAAAAAGTAATTTTAGTATACATTGAGCTTAGTGCTCTGTTGTGTATAAATTATGTTAACAGTTAATTAATAGTTTGATTTTTCAGTGTGAAAGCATTTTAATGTGTCAGTCGTTGTTTTTATCTAAAAGCTTTTTTAATGGACTTCAATTAGTGGTGTTCACCTACCTCACTGAATAACATTACTTGAGAAGAAAGGAAAACTTAGCCAATTTTCTTTATCAACAAAATCATGTTGAAATTGCCATTAGAATGTTTCATTGAAATGTGTATGCATAAAACAGAAAAGAACCCCACATGTGAGAGCAGCAGGTGCAACGTATGCATCAGAGACTTGAAAACAAAACAAGAAAACACACACACACTTGTCCAACACCTGGGTTGTTACCCTGTACCTATAACAGTCAACTTTGTTTCAGGATGTTACTTCTTGCAGGTTTTTTGTTTCATTAATTAGCTTTCTTGGGATAGTTCGTCTTCCGGATTTCTTTTTAAACGCTGAAATCCTGCATGATCAAGCAGTGCATTATAGAGAGTTTCATAAAACATCTTGCTCTGTTTGTGCACCATGAGGCCTGTGTTGTGCAAAAATGGTGTTTTGCCTTCAGCAAACTTCAGATACATTACCTGTGTTGTTACATTAGGTTTAACAAGGGCTTTAGAAAGTGCTGCATTTCAAATGTTGTGCTCTTTTGGTTGTGATCAGGTTGTCTGAGATCTTGACACTTGAGCTTCTGTGTTTCGACCAATACAAGTAGCAGAAGCTCAAGTGCAGGAGTACGAAGTTACCTGCATGGCAGAGCTGTAGAAGGAGCCATAGGGATTAAAGACTGACTGAACTGCAGTGCTATTGAACAAGGGAAAGGTAACCATTTACTCAGAGTGAGTACTATGCTGGAATGCTGCCTGCAGTTCTGGGTACTACCTTTTAAGAAATTAAAACACTCAGACAGTACTGATATGAAAGGAACAAGATTTAGAGACTTGGATAGTTCCACCTCTGAATAATGTTGAAGGCATTTGTTTAGACTGGCAGAAAAAGATACTGGAGACACTGGAAGTCTGTGTGTGCCAAAAAAATAAGGTCACTGTAATAAAGGATAATTGGTTGCTCTAACTGAAGAACTGGAGAATTAAAAAATGTCGGGTTTTTATTAAAGTCGAGAATGTGTGCAGGGCAAAAAGTAAAGATTGTAATATTAATGAGAACAGACTGAAGGCTGTAGAGCATCCATTTTAAAAGATTTTATAAATAGATTAGATAGTTTTTAGTGGCATTCTAGGCGTGCTTATTCTATAGAGGATAAATCAAATCAATTTTCAACCACCTCTAGCTGTTACGTTTTGTGGTTCTGTATTTACTGTTTGCTGATGACACAGGAATTTCTGTTTGTGACTAGTTTATCAGCAGGCTTTCCTTTATGGTGTTAAGTTACCAAAACTGAGGTGTCTGTTGCCCTTTGAGATGGCATGAGCTGTCCTAAACACCTGAGTGAGCTTGGCAAATGTAACACAGGTCCTTTTAAGCCTGTAATGTCCTGGATGCATGGGTTGAGGCAAGGTGGTTTTGTAGCTTCTGAAGCCATCTTTGGTGTTCTGTATTTAGGTAACTGAATTTCAGATTTTATGAACTTCAGAGGTTCAAGGTAGATCACAGTATAATAAATAAAGGCTAATGAGTAGTTCTCTTAGAGATCTGTTTTTAGAGCCTCATAATTAACACATGAATTATCTGATTCTGCCATATGGATATGGCATTCTTGATACTGTTTCATGGCAACTGCAAATATTGTTTGCAATGCTCTATATGAGTATGGTAGAACAAATACTCCATAATGAAGCAAATATCGATACCATTCAAGATAACTGTTTGTTAAAAGCTTTGAAATCTTGCAATTATTGTATTCTGTGTAATTAAGGACATATAATAAGGATGCATGGAATTTATTGCTAGCTGTTGAGGTGAAGTTCAGCTAGGGTCTTTGATAGTAAGAGTTGTCTTCTATACTGCATCTGACCTTTGAAAAGAGATTAAAAATGTATTATCTGATTAAAGAGCAGATTTGTTCTTTTTGGCAGTATTGGGTAGCCTGTCTAGGATTAGAAAGTCAGATTTACTTACCTGCTCTGGGATGTCATCTATTCCTAACTTATTGAAGGCTATGCCATTTAATTGCATATTGAGGTATAATTAGAATTTTTAAAATATTCTTTACAAACTATGTCTTTCAAAAATACTCTTTAACTATGTCCATATTTATCTTATGGTAACACAGATAAATCTAATGAATTTCTCAACTCCTGTGTCAGTATTCCATGTTGCTGCTATCTAGCCCTATCCTACTTTTATGTCTCGTGGTCAGAAGCACATCAGTATGGTCAGAAAGTGTCAGGAATGCTGCTTTTCAGTGGGGAAAACCCCTACATTTCTGAATTAAATTATGTCTGCATAAAGATTTTCTGTTCTTTTCTGATTGCATGTATCATTACATATGGAATTTGAGCCATTATCTAGGACTTGGTTTAATTGTCTTTAGGGATGCATAAATAGGAATAGTTCTTTAACCAGATTGGTTTAAAGAAAAACCTGGAAGATTACAAGGTATGTCTGGTTTTTTGGACCAAAGCCTTTTTTGTGCAGGCAGCATCTGTAGGGTATCTCTGAGTACCTTGCCAAGAGCAAGCCTGTAAGGAGGGGTTGGAGCAGCTTCATCTCTTGGCTCCTTTCCACTGTCCTGTTCCTGTTCCATGCTCTAGAACAGCAGGTTTTACATGTTAATGTTACATGTTGTAACATATAGATAATGTTACATATACATGGCTCCTAGTACAGATGACCCGGCCTTGCATCCTCTGGTCCTCAAATGCCCATCCTTGTCTGAGCTATCAGGTGATTTAGGCATTCCATGATTGCCCCCATCTCTTCTTCCTTAATTGGTGTCACAAGATGTGAGTCTTGCCCGGGTGGAAGTGTCTTTGTTCCAGTACCATCCCAGCAGCTTCTGTTTGAACTGCTTTCTGAACATGGTCCATGTCTGTCCACCTCAGACACTCAGAAACATGAAGAGTAACAGAGCAGTTGATTTTTAGAAATTAAAGAGTGCCTTGTTGGACTTTCTGTCAGCTGAGGTGGACTTCAGTTTTATGTTCTGGCTAAACAGTAGCAGAGGAGAGAAGGGGAGCTAAACTGATAGTTCAAGGAGGTTGGATATCCACAGATGTGCTCTATCAATGCTGGCAGTAGTTCTTCCATTACTATTTTCTAAAAGGGTGCAATGCTTTTATCAGTTGAACAGAAAACTGTTCCCTGACTATTTGTGGTTTTATCGCAGCTTGTCTGGGGAGCCTGCTGTGGTATTCTCAGAGTTTGGGCTCTCTTTCTGGGGAAACCATTTTCTGTGTTAGTGTTACAGTACTACAGATGTCATCCATGTACTGGCACAGCTGTGTGTGAGGCCACACAGTGAAGTGAATTGGGAAATGGATGTAGTGGAAGAATAGCCCACTTTCAGCTCTGTGGTCCCTAAAATGTTACAGTGTGTGGCCAACAAAGGCAGCAGTGTCCCTGCAATGGAGGGAGTGAGTGGTTATAGGAGTTGGTGCAGACACTTAATAAAAGCTGATGTTTTTCAGAGTGGCCCAGCTTCTCTCTGCTCCTAGTGTATGAATTGGAGGGCAGATGGATGTTCACGAGCGTTACATTTTTGTGAACAAAATCCTTTGAAGAGATTATTTCCCTTGGCATTTTTCTAATGAAACAATTCCTCTCTTGCCTTCTATTGATTAGCAGACCTTATGAAGCCTCACTGCAGCATTGCCACATTACTGTCACTGTCAGTAGTATGGGCATTTGTCAAATGGTAGGTCACTTTTACCTTTTTGATAACACAAGTATCTTTTTTAGCTATAGAGGGGTCAGGTGGAAGTTCTTCCTCAGTTCTGTCAAACAGTGTGGTAGCAGGAGCCCTAAGATAAGGTGTCCACACTTGGTGATGGGTGCAAGTGGGCAGAAGTGTTGGAAATTTCCCAAGATGTCACTATCCAGTAAACACACAGTGGCTGAAGCTGTGTTTCAAAAAGTGTTTGTAAAACATGCTGTTCACATGTGCTCTCAAAGGGCACTGAGTGCAGCCTCTACACCCCTGAGTTTCTTTGCTGACTTTTCTCTTTGTGGCCCTCTCAAGGGAGGGTGTGTGGGGGAGTGTCCTGGAGCTGGGAGCCACCGAGGCCATCAGCTGCCAGCATGTCTGAGATAACATGCACAAGGAACTTGGTAAACAAGGAACTTTCCTTTCTGCAGCATTGCAGTTAATATAGTGCTTCTGTAAGCAGTTTGAGCTAAGTAAATATTGGAGTATATCTGATTAAGAAGGTGCCATTTTGTTACTTTTACGTAATGTGAAATGCTACTTTAATTATTTTTGAACTTTTGAAGTAGGTATACTTTCTAGTAGAGAAGTCTTTCAGAGTGTGAACTTCTACCTCTCTTTTTGGTGATACTCAGCTGCCAGTTAGCACTGATTCAAAAAAGAGCAGCCATTGAGAAAATCCCCAAACCATTGCATTTGTTACATTTAAAAGGGATTTTATTCTACTCCTCACTTTCGTGTTTTTCATTTTACAGGTAATATTATCCATAAGAGACGCTAAAAAAATTCCCTTTGTCTTGATATTGACTTTCTTATGCTTGTTTTCTTGCGCTGTAATGATAGATTGAAACAGAATAATAGATACAGGTTATTAGGAAGCTAATTAATGAATGTCACAACACAAGTTATTTCTTGTATTTGCAGAATTTTTTAGCCTTCATTTAACACCTGTGGTAATGCCTTAAGTATTCTTCTGTTAATACAGAAACCACTGAATCTCACTTAATTAAAGTAGCTTCTTATTAATAATTTCTCATTTATCAAACCAACTGCATTATTTATTCTTCGTGGTTTTGAAAAAACACAGAATTGTGTGGTATTTGAAAATAGACAGAAAACAATTTTCAGAGCTGTTCTGGAGTATTCCCAGTTAATCCCATAAACAGTTTAAAAATTCCTTGATATGGTCTCCCACAGTTTGAGTAAGTAAAAGCTTTGTGGCTTTCAGGGGTGTAGCAAGTAGAGGGACTGTAAGGAATGAGTGAGATTAAGGAGATGTGTTCTGATTTCTGCTCTGCTACTTTGAAATGTGCCTTTATTATATATTTAGTTATATCTGGCTAAGCTTCAGCTATGATTTTGCTGGTCTGCAGCAGATAAACCTGAGCCCTTTGCCCTTTGGCATGCTCTGTGCATTTAAGCACTTTGGTAGTGGGTTATCAGTGAACAATTTGCCCTCTTGGCATCAGGTATATATTGTGGATAGTGGAGGTATTTAAAAACAAACAGCAGAGCAAACAACAGTTAGGAGATAGTGTTGTCAGCTCTGTTTCAGATATGACTGTAGAACGTTGCTTCCAGCTCTGCTCTTTGCTGGGGCCTTGTTGCTCAGAAACAGAGAAGCAGCGTGAGTACAGCCAGGCACCAGTCTCTAACATCACCTCTCAGAGGTCACAGATCACACAGTCAAGACTCAATAAACACATAAAGTCTATACAACTTTTAAACATTAAATGTTCTAAGCTGCCCAGTCAGCCAGACTGGTAAGGAAGAAAACAGTCATTCTGTACTGTGATAGTATTTAGAATGGGGAATTAGGCAGTTAAAACTTCCCCTTTTCTATGCAACAGAGTAGTGTTGAAAGACTGCTGAACTGTTTGTCAACACACAGGCAAAAACTGGTGGCTAGACTTAGGATCAGGAAAAAGCTAGTAAAAAGGAATCCTACATTTCTTTGCAGCTGGCAGTGTAGAGTGGGAGAAATTATTTTAAAAGTTTATCCCTTGTTAAGAATGGTACCAAAAAAAATTACTGTCTTGACTAAGTGGTGCTGAAAAGGAAGAAAACATCTGATTTAAATGTGGTGACCAGTGGCTGGTCTTTTTTACTTTTCGTGGTCTTTGTTCTTTCAATTGCTTATTTGCAGGGGGATTGGACTAGATGACCTTTCAAGGATTTGTGGGATTCTCTCATTAGCTGGTGTATATTCTAATTTTGATAAAAATAATTAATAACATTTATTTCCAGTATTAATTATAAATCTACAAAGAATGTTCTCTTGATGTTTTTTGGAAAAGGATGTGTAGAGTTGCAGATACAGGCATAGCTGAACAAGCCTTCCAGCTCTGCTTTCTTTGGAAAGCTGCATTTCACTGTTTGTACTTTCTATAACAGCATTACATAAACATTGTGGTGTTAACATGAATTTAATATTGGAGAATGTAGCAGAGTTAAGTAGTACTGATTTTCCATGTTTCCACTTCAGAAATCTATTAATAATTGATACTTCAAGTACGTATGGGTTTGCATGTGGGGAAAAAAAGGATAAGCATATTGAAGATCATAGGTGTTGAGCTGCCTTGGCAGGAGAAACAAATCCTCCGAGCTGTTTCAAAGGAAATGCTTGTTAAAAGCAGTGGGAGCGTTATCCCAAAAGTTGCCGAGCCCCGGAGGAGAGCTCCGTTGTATTCGCTCTGCCATCCAGTGGTGTCAGAGGAAACTGAACAGGAGTCACACAATTTCCTGTCCTGAGGTTCTAACTTAGCCCAAGGATGCCAGGTGAAGGAAATGCATTCAAAGTTCACTGCATAGGTTGAGGTGTTGGGAAGAAAACATGAATTTTTCTAAGGAAATTATGAAGGGTGGTCAGGTTGTTTTTCCTGAGTTTCCTTTCCAATCTCCCAGCTGCTGTTAGAAGTTGCAGGGGATGACAGTTATGGTAGTGCATGTGATTGCAGTGAAAGGGAATATTTTGCTATCCATCAATGTTGAAGAGAGATTGATTTAATTTCAAGGAATATTTGTGGGAGGAGTAACTTAATTTGGGGCTCTAAATGCTTCACAGGTCCTGTGAGTGATAGGTTAATCAAATACTTCTCTTTAAATAGGCTTGTTTACATACTATATTTTTGTATTTTCCCTCTGATATTTTGTTATTGACTGGGAGGCATAGTAAACAGATAATATGGTTATGCTGTGGTTGAGTTTAATTTTATTTCTAAAAATCTGTTTCTAATTTTGTTTCCTCCAGCTTTTTAGATGTTTTAATTAAAGTCAGGAACAGACACAATGACGTGGTTCCAACCATGGCACAAGGGGTGATTGAATACAAGGAAAAATATGGCTTTGATCCATTTGTTAGCAGTAACATCCAGTATTTTCTAGATAGATTCTACACCAACCGCATCTCTTTCCGTATGCTTATTAACCAACACAGTAAGTAATTGCTTTTCTTTTCCTTGAAAACTCATTAGTTATTGCTTGTAAGCCTGAAGATGAAGCTTTGTTTTGTATTTTTTTCCTTACTCATGATTATTCTGTGCTAATTATGGCAAAAGATATACTGGAAACTGGTTAATTTGGTACTTTGCAATGATCAGAAATGAATCCAAAACACCAGTGTGCTTTCTTTTAGAATTGTCAGTCTTTGTTAGTGTGGCTGTTGCTTTTTAGTCTTGTTGGCTGAGATGGCTTGTGAAGTGATACATGAAGTATTTTTAGGTAGCAGTAGAGCAGCTGTATCTTCCTGCTCACAAAACTTCCAACACAGTTTGTAGAGCTCATATTTATTTCATAATGAAATACAAAGGCCATAAATTTTGAATAGGTTAGGTACTATACATGTTGTTTTTTCCAGCAAGTTATCTAGACTTTCTTGCCTTCTAAAGAGGTTGAGTATTTCTAAGTGAAGTTTTATCTTTTGTCTTCCCTTACTTCCTATTTCCTGTTTATGCATAAATGCTGGAATTAGTTATCCTTTGTCATTAGGTTCTGTTTCATTTGTTGTTACTAATAAACTCACTTTTTTATATTCGTGTTACAGAGTGAAGGGAGTTACTTGCACAGCTCCTATTAACCAGCATGTGCAACCATGCAGAAAGTGATCTGTGTTAAGTTAAGGACAGTCTTCTGATGTGTTTAGTGTGTCTTGTGCCTTTTAGCTCTAGAGCTTCGTTCTCTGCTCAGTGTTCTGCTTTTCTGAGCTCTTAGAAATTGTTGTACACTACAGATAATGCGGGTGCTGGAGTGTGAGGTGTTTTACTACAGGTTGTGTGTCTTTCCAGTAACCTTTCATGTGACTAACAAATGCCTTGCTGTGTGTGTACAGATAACTTGAATGTGGCAAAGCATACAAAATGAGATAAATGTACAGCTTTTTCTTTACTTGCATCTGGACAGAGAAGTGACAGCTGTAAAACCAGGTTAAAAGGCTTTCATAGAAGAGTTCTAGCAATAGAGTACAAATATTGTCCAGTTCTAATTATTGGGCTGAGTGCTAGCATAATTTGCACTAATTCTAAAATATTAAACTTGATTCATTGAACTGAACTAGCTTTTCCTATAGATCCTCCTCTTTAACTAGTTGGAGCTTAAAACTGCTTGTAGATGCTTAAAGTTGAGTTAACCTTCTATAATGTCTGTGTGTTAGCAGTGTTAGTGGTCTGTCTGTGATGGCAAATATTAATCTTGAAGCACTGAAGAAAAAGATAATTGGAAAGCAGAATGCAAACCCAAGTTTTGATGTGGTTTGCATTTCTGTTCCTACATTCCTGGCAGACACAATGCCCAGTGTGTGAGCTTGCTGTGCCCAGGGCAGGAAAAGCTTTTAGATCTAGCAGGTGCTCATGCGGCACCTGCTTCATGTCAGAGCTCACTAACTTGCTAAAATGGCAGAAAATCACTCCTGAAATAAAGTACAAAACCTTTCTACTTCTTTGAGAGTCTTCTTTAAACTCTTGGTGAAGCGTCTGGTGAGTACCAGACCCTTGTACAAAGAGGGAGTGGGGATCATACTGCTGAGATCCAGGGAGGAAGTCGAGTGAGTGAGTGAGTGAAACCTCTGTGCCAGCTGTGAAATTGCAGCTTAGGTGAGTGTAAAAGGTTTTTTCAATGATGCCTTACAGTTCCACAGTCCACTGTAATGTTTTCCTTGTTGTGAGTGCTTCTGTTACTGATGTAACAGTACGAATGAAGTGTTTTACATTTTAATTTGATCTAATTTTTGATAATCTGCTTTGAAATGTAGGTTTTCACCTTAACTCTCCCACATCATGAATTCTGTTTTAACTAGTCTTAGCTGTAAAAACTGAAAATAAAAAAAAAAGGGATGAAGATGAGCAGTTAGACAAGTAGTCTTCTTAAATGAGGATTCTGGCAATTTGCTGGAGTATCTTTTTACAAAATGATGCAGTATCCAGTAAATCTCAGCTATCATCAGATTCAAACTTTCTGGCCTGCCTCAAGGGTAATAAATAATTTACTACAATTTCTTTTTTATTTTAGCACTTCTGTTTGGTGGAGATATTAATCCTGCTCATCCCAAACATATTGGAAGTATTGATCCTAATTGTGATGTGGCAGAGGTAGTTAAAGGTAAGATGAAGTTAATATTTTTATTAGTGAACTCCCCCAACTTAAAATATTCAGAAATATTTTATTGAGATACAAGAAACTGAAGGTGATTTAAATCCATTTCTTCTTTTCTTATTTTATTAAATGAAAGTTCTGCTCACAATGAAGCCCTGGGTTTATTGAGACTTTCTGATGTCTTCATTATTGAGAGGAGAGAAACTTTTGGTCTGTTAACAGAACTAAGAAAACAATTTGATTTTTAATAGCTTTAATCTGTACTTTTAAATATCATATGAAGTGTCTAATGGTTTTCTTAAACTTCAGATGTTTTCTTCCTGAAATACTTAGAAGCAGGTTGTCATGTACTGCTTTTGCATCACATGCTGGTATTACAGAAAACTGAGAGTGAAATTTCTGTTTTGTTTAGCTAGGCCTTTCAGTAAAATGTCCTCAGGTGTACAGATATCCCAGTGAAACTCCACATTTCTCTGTCATCTGATCATACCACAGCCTGTTCTGTTTCTGCAGAAGACATGGATGTGATGGTTGTACCTGACTGATCTGGCACAGTCACACTGGAAGTCCTGTTTGCTCTGTCTTGTGCATGTTTACATGCTTTCAGAATTTTAGCAAGGAGGCATGAGGCAATGCTGGCTGTTTCAAGAACATCTCCATGGAAGGTTCACACTCTGGGTGTATCTGTCTGCAAATTCAGGTCTTGCTGTAGGAGAGGATTCCAGGCTCTGTCCTTGGCTGCTGTTTGTGCAGCTGCAAAGGGCAGTAGAATGTGTTTCTCCCCTTCACTTTCTCTCAGTATTTGGTGAAGTGAGGGGGAAGCCTTTCTTATCTCAAAGTCTGACCTGCATGATAGCTCACTTAGTAATGCTTTTTACAGCTCTCTTACAGCTTTTTTCCTAGCTCTTCTTGTCTCCTAAGGTGACCTTTTTTGGCAGCCTTTTTTTTCTTTTGATTTACCTTACTCCATTTTGCCTCAGCGTTTTATATGTTACAGCCATGTTGTTTATTTAGCTTTGCCTTCTAATAGCAATATTTGAATTGATTTTGATCATCAGATCACGGTTGCTGCCTTGGACAGGGGACTGCATGGTGTCAGAAGGTGCTAAGTCCAGTTTTCAAGCAAGTAGCTAAAATAGATTATACACAACACTGACCAAACAAGGGTGTAGTAAGCAGTGTCCAGTGCCGCCTTTCAAAGAAATGAAATGTCCTTAAAGACAGGGGCTGTATAGTCCTGTCAAGGAGTCATGGTGATTGAGGCCTTTTCCTTGTAGAATTGGTGGAGGGGTTAATTTATGTTCTGTATGCTGTGTAGCTCCCAAATGTTCTGGTTCACAGGCAGCATTCTGAGCACTTTATCCTTAGCACAAAAAACTGTTTATTGTTTTTAAATACCTCCACTATCCACAATATATACCTGATGCCAAGAGGGCAAATTGTTCACTGATAACCCACTACCAAAGTGCTTAAATGCACAGAGCATTTTGGTGGTGTATGTGGCAGCTATAAGCCCTGTATGCCCTTCAAACAATGAAGAAATTATTTAAACAGCCACTTCTTGCTTCAAGCAGCTACACCAAGTGTTGTCTGTGCTGCCTGAGGTGGCTATCTCTGTCTTGCTGACTGTCCTGCAATAAGACTTTTGAGCTGACAAATTCAGGTTTTCTCTGGAGTCAGGATTTTAGATTTACAAATAGGTCCCTATAGGACTGTTGTTGCTACTTAATCTCCATCCACACCATGAAGCATGCTTTGAACTTCACAGTCTCTTCCACAGTCTTAGGACTCTGGCAAAGAGCTGGGTTTTAGAGGAAGATAAAATGTTAGACTGCACTCAGACTGTTTGACCCAGATTTGCTAAGAAACCAATAAGAAATCTTTCAAATACAGAATTACAGAATGGGTCAGGTTGGAAGGGAACATAGCCAATCATGTGGTCCAGCCTCCGTCCCTGCTCAAGCAGGGCCATCCCAGAACACATGGCACAGGATTGTGTCCAGATGGCTCTTGAACATCTCCAGTGAGGGAGACTCCACAGCCTCTCTGAGCAATCTGTGCCAGTGCTTGTACACTGCATAGGGAAGAAGTTCTTCCTCATGTTCAGGTAGAACTTCCTGTGCATCAATTTCTGCCTCTGGTCCTGTTGCTCAGCATCACAGAAAAGAGCCTCCAAAAGGTTCCATCCTCTTGGCACCTCTTCCTCAGATATTCTTAGGCACTGATGAGGTCCCCTCCCAGTTTTCTCAGGGCTGAACAGACTCAACTCCCTCAGTCTCTCCTTGTAAGAGATGCTGCAGTCCCTTTATCATATTTGTTGTGCTCCACTGGACCCACTCCAAGATCTCCAGGTCTCTCCTGTCCTGAGGAGCCCAGAACTGGACACAGCACTCCAGACACACTCATCTCACTGGGGCTGAGTGGAGGGGCAGGATCCCCTCCCTGACCTGCTGGCAATGCTCTCTCTCCCTAAAGCACCCCAGGGTCCCACTGGCCCTGTTGGCCCCCAGGGCACTGCTGGCTCATGGACAGCTCACTGTCCACCAGGAGCCCCAGGCCCTTCTCTGCAGAGCTGCTTTCCAGCAGGTCACCCCAGCCTGTGCTGGTGCCTGGGGTTGTCCTTCCCCAGTGCAGGACCCTGCGTTTGCCTTTTCTGAATTTCAGAGCCCTCCTCTGCCCATCTCTCCAGCCTGTCAAGGCCCTTCTGAAGGGCTGCACGGCTCCTGGGGGTATTGGCCACTCCTGCCAGCTCTGTGTCTTCAGGGAGCTTGCTGAGGTGGCCTCTGCCCCTTTCTCCAAGCCACTGATGAATAAGTTAAACAATATTGCCCAGTATTGAACCTTAAGGGCACCTCTAGTGGCAAAGGGTAACTTAAACTTTGTAGCTGTGTTTATACAATACATAAAGCCTGATTTGGGCTATGGGGAGATGTTTTCAGGGGGAGTAATTTTTGGTTCAGTGGGAAGAAATGAAGAATCTTCTCCAGCTTTTCCCCCAAAAGACCTTGAAAATTAAGTATTGTAAAGAATATTCTGCTTGGAAAACCTGAATTTATGGCTGCGATGTCATCCTTTTTTATTTGAGATGGAAAGAACAAGTATTAAATTGTGATCAGGAAATTAAAAATAAGTAGATTTTATGGTCAGCCTAAGACTATTCCTTCTGGTTTTCAAGCCCTGAACAAAGAAGAAAAATAGCTTCTCTCCAGTACTGTGCTTTTCTTTGTAGGGTTTTAGATAGTTTTCCCTTTCCTGAAAACTGGGCCATGAGTGTACAGAGAAAAAGGGATTAGATTGGATACCAGCTTCATGCTTGTAAACTGGTGCTCAAAGTGAGTGTTCTGTTTGTGGTCTTTCACAGGGAGGATGAACACTGCAGGTCATCGCTAGAAGATTTGGATAAATCAGTGTTTGTTCTGTTGTTTTGTAGATGCTTATGAAACAGCTAAGATGTTATGTGAACAGTACTATACAGTGGCACCTGATCTGGAAGTTGAAGAATTCAATGGTAATTATGAAATTAATTTAACTGGTGTATGTAAGAAAATGCATTTCTGGTATCTGTGATTTCTAGTTCTGTTAATTAATTGTAAGTTATAATTTGAACTATGAAGTTACTTTTGTTCTGATGTGTCTACATGGGCACCTGAATTATAGTTTGTTATCATGATGTGAGCTTCTTCATGCTAAATGCAGAGCTCTATCTGCTCGATTCACTATCACTTTCAAGAAAAGAAACCAAGACTCCTCATAACTGAGAAGGAAACATGCCTGCCTTCTAATCTTCTAACAGAACTGAAACTTGTTTCATTCTGAAGTATGCTTATAAACCCTTTAATTCCACTGGCATTCTCAACACAGTGGTGAGCTCTTCTGTGTAAGACGGCAAAATTGGAATTTCTATTAGGTAGTCCATGCTTTAAATCCTATAATAAACTTCTCACATGAAAATCTGTTTCAAGTTGATTGCAGAGATGCAAATTGGATGACACAAAACTGATGAGACAGGCCATGTCAGCATATTGACTGGTTTTTGTTCATTATTTTATTGACAAAAGGAAGCTTCTTTTTTTTAGTTTAAAAAAAAATCTTGAGTGATCTTCTCCCAGATTTTGGACAGCAGCAAACATAAGACTTAGATGGTTCCAAACTTCAGCAGAAGAATTGCAGGAGTCTCAGAAATAGGTAACACTCAATGGGAGAGTGTGATACATGGAATATGTGTTGCTCAAAGTACTACTGAGTAGTGTAGAAATATTTCTCTACACAAGGTGATACTGTCAGCAATGATGCATTGCCACCCATCTCTCCCAAAACCAAAGGACCCAACCTTCCCCTTTTAAACCGAGTGATTCTAGAGATAAAAGTACTGAGTGTTGCAGCAGAGGAATCAATCAATGCAAAATTCATTTGAAGGCATAAGTAAAAAGATCCAACAGTAGAGAAAGCANGTCAGGTTGGAAGGGAACATAGCCAATCATGTGGTCCAGCCTCCGTCCCTGCTCAAGCAGGGCCATCCCAGAACACATGGCACAGGATTGTGTCCAGATGGCTCTTGAACATCTCCAGTGAGGGAGACTCCACAGCCTCTCTGAGCAATCTGTGCCAGTGCTTGTACACTGCATAGGGAAGAAGTTCTTCCTCATGTTCAGGTAGAACTTCCTGTGCATCAATTTCTGCCTCTGGTCCTGTTGCTCAGCATCACAGAAAAGAGCCTCCAAAAGGTTCCATCCTCTTGGCACCTCTTCCTCAGATATTCTTAGGCACTGATGAGGTCCCCTCCCAGTTTTCTCAGGGCTGAACAGACTCAACTCCCTCAGTCTCTCCTTGTAAGAGATGCTGCAGTCCCTTTATCATATTTGTTGTGCTCCACTGGACCCACTCCAAGATCTCCAGGTCTCTCCTGTCCTGAGGAGCCCAGAACTGGACACAGCACTCCAGACACACTCATCTCACTGGGGCTGAGTGGAGGGGCAGGATCCCCTCCCTGACCTGCTGGCAATGCTCTCTCTCCCTAAAGCACCCCAGGGTCCCACTGGCCCTGTTGGCCCCCAGGGCACTGCTGGCTCATGGACAGCTCACTGTCCACCAGGAGCCCCAGGCCCTTCTCTGCAGAGCTGCTTTCCAGCAGGTCACCCCAGCCTGTGCTGGTGCCTGGGGTTGTCCTTCCCCAGTGCAGGACCCTGCGTTTGCCTTTTCTGAATTTCAGAGCCCTCCTCTGCCCATCTCTCCAGCCTGTCAAGGCCCTTCTGAAGGGCTGCACGGCTCCTGGGGGTATTGGCCACTCCTGCCAGCTCTGTGTCTTCAGGGAGCTTGCTGAGGAGGCCTCTGCCCCTTTCTCCAAGCCACTGATGAATAAGTTAAACAATATTGCCCAGTATTGAACCTTAAGGGCACCTCTAGTGGCAAAGGGTAACTTAAACTTTGTAGCTGTGTTTATACAATACATAAAGCCTGATTTGGGCTATGGGGAGATGTTTTCAGGGGGAGTAATTTTTGGTTCAGTGGGAAGAAATGAAGAATCTTCTCCAGCTTTTCCCCCAAAAGACCTTGAAAATTAAGTATTGTAAAGAATATTCTGCTTGGAAAACCTGAATTTATGGCTGCGATGTCATCCTTTTTTATTTGAGATGGAAAGAACAAGTATTAAATTGTGATCAGGAAATTAAAAATAAGTAGATTTTATGGTCAGCCTAAGACTATTCCTTCTGGTTTTCAAGCCCTGAACAAAGAAGAAAAATAGCTTCTCTCCAGTACTGTGCTTTTCTTTGTAGGGTTTTAGATAGTTTTCCCTTTCCTGAAAACTGGGCCATGAGTGTACAGAGAAAAAGGGATTAGATTGGATACCAGCTTCATGCTTGTAAACTGGTGCTCAAAGTGAGTGTTCTGTTTGTGGTCTTTCACAGGGAGGATGAACACTGCAGGTCATCGCTAGAAGATTTGGATAAATCAGTGTTTGTTCTGTTGTTTTGTAGATGCTTATGAAACAGCTAAGATGTTATGTGAACAGTACTATACAGTGGCACCTGATCTGGAAGTTGAAGAATTCAATGGTAATTATGAAATTAATTTAACTGGTGTATGTAAGAAAATGCATTTCTGGTATCTGTGATTTCTAGTTCTGTTAATTAATTGTAAGTTATAATTTGAACTATGAAGTTACTTTTGTTCTGATGTGTCTACATGGGCACCTGAATTATAGTTTGTTATCATGATGTGAGCTTCTTCATGCTAAATGCAGAGCTCTATCTGCTCGATTCACTATCACTTTCAAGAAAAGAAACCAAGACTCCTCATAACTGAGAAGGAAACATGCCTGCCTTCTAATCTTCTAACAGAACTGAAACTTGTTTCATTCTGAAGTATGCTTATAAACCCTTTAATTCCACTGGCATTCTCAACACAGTGGTGAGCTCTTCTGTGTAAGACGGCAAAATTGGAATTTCTATTAGGTAGTCCATGCTTTAAATCCTATAATAAACTTCTCACATGAAAATCTGTTTCAAGTTGATTGCAGAGATGCAAATTGGATGACACAAAACTGATGAGACAGGCCATGTCAGCATATTGACTGGTTTTTGTTCATTATTTTATTGACAAAAGGAAGCTTCTTTTTTTTAGTTTAAAAAAAAATCTTGAGTGATCTTCTCCCAGATTTTGGACAGCAGCAAACATAAGACTTAGATGGTTCCAAACTTCAGCAGAAGAATTGCAGGAGTCTCAGAAATAGGTAACACTCAATGGGAGAGTGTGATACATGGAATATGTGTTGCTCAAAGTACTACTGAGTAGTGTAGAAATATTTCTCTACACAAGGTGATACTGTCAGCAATGATGCATTGCCACCCATCTCTCCCAAAACCAAAGGACCCAACCTTCCCCTTTTAAACCGAGTGATGCTAGAGATAAAAGTACTGAGTGTTGCAGCAGAGGAATCAATCAATGCAAAATTCATTTGAAGGCATAAGTAAAAAGATCCAACAGTAGAGAAAGCAAGTTGCTGGAGCAAAAAAAAAAAGTGAACAAAGAATTACCTGTTTCCTTTAAATCAATTTATTATCAGTACAAGGAAAACAACTTTGCAAATTAGCTTGCAAGAGCAACAGTAGCTCATTTTCTATCTCTGTGCCTCAAACAAGTGTGAGTCAGTTTGCCTTGGTTTTGGTGAAGTGTAAGGAATGGGAGTATGGACTGACAAAATTAACAGAATAAAACATCAAGTTGCCTTGCAAAGCATTGTTTTGGTCTTCTTCTTTTCCTAGGAGTTTTTACTACCATGTCTCTTAAAATAATGACTGGGATTATTACCAGCCCTCAGTGGCAAAAGGAATGAAGTTGACTCCAGTCATGTTCTTTGTGCATATTTATATCTTCCTGGAATTTATGAAGCAGACAGTTCGAGACTTCCCTTCAGTCTGAACTGCTGCTCAGTCTGAGTCTCTGTGACTGCATAATTTAATGCCAGTAGATATTTGAATGTTCAGGGATGACTTCATCTTCAGCCCCAGAACTGCCCTGGAATGTTTTAAATGGAGCTGTATTTTTTTCTTGCCCAATCAGTCCATGAGCACTCTGGCATTCAGAGCTGTGCCAAGCCATACCCCTCTGCTGGAACACTCACAGTGGGACAGCAGTGGACAAACAATTCAGTGATGGTTTCGATATGGAAGCTGTGATATTGTTTGAAATATATTGGAAAATTTTTATGAATACTTATATTTTGTGTGTTTTAATGAAGGGAAAATATGTAGTTGATTTTAGAATATTTAAACAGTGGGTTTTTCTTTGGTTTACGAATCTTTTTGTGCAGCAAATATTATGCTTAAATAGTATTGTAAGCATGTGAAAGTTTCTCACTTAAGTAGGATTGTTTTCTTGGTTAGCATACACTGTTGTATGAAACCAACCACTGCTTAGTGAAGTTTTGTATCTAAACCAAGTCTGCTGACTGGGTGGATTTGCAGATCATAATTATAATGTGTTCTTTCAGGTGATAGCAGTGACTAAAATTTATGGTTTTAGTTCATGGAATTAATTTTGCACTGGAGAAATTAGAACATGCTTACATACTTGTCTGTGCCTACATACCATATTTTACCATATTTTACCATATTCTGGTAAAAGACACTGCTACAAAACACTATTTTGAAGAAAAATGATTTGACATTTTTATTTCTCTCTTTTTTAGCTAAAGCTCCAAACAAGCCTATTCAAGTAGTCTATGTACCTTCTCATTTGTTTCATATGTTATTTGAATTATTCAAGGTAAGTTGCCCTTGTTAATGTTTGGGAGTGTTTTGTGACCCTATTACTGTTGAAATTGAGATTCCTTTCAGTTACAGATCTTAAATGTTATTTCAGTTTTCCTTTCTTAAGCTTATTCCTAAGTTTCAAATGCTCTTGCTTAAAAGACAGACTTAAATCCCTCTCTTATGACCTTGTGTACTTAAAAACTGCCTGGTTTCCCACTTCTCCTGTTGTGTTTTTGCAGCTTTTTTGATTAACTTAGAACACTCATGACAGTCTAGTTTTGCAGTGATGGAATATTCATAATGTTGCAGTTTTTATGAGCTTGCTTCTTTATTGCATATTTGAGGACTGGTTAGGATCAGTGTCTTTATTGTGAAAACAGGCCCCGTATCTTTGAATAGTGTAGATGACATGCTTTGTTTTGGTTTTGTGTTTTCTGAATAATTGGAACAAGAGTGAAAATGGAGCATGTGAGAGCTGTTATATGGTTTGAAAAAAGAGAGGAGGTCTCTAAGTGGTGCAGCTGAACACCACAAATTGAGGGGAAAACTTGCATTTGGCCAGAGAGAAACTTTTTCAAAGTACTGGTTTTTGGGGTTTGATTTCTGACATTTGTCAACTATGTTCATTTAAGTCTTCTCCTATTTTGCCATTTGTAACACTAGTTTTGGGGCAGAACAGATGAGAATTTGTACAGTACATATGAGTATGGTTTTGGTACAAGTCACGGAACAGGCTGAAGCCAGGAAGCTGTAGCTGTAAAGAACTGGGAGGGACTGGCAGTGGAAACTCTGTTAACATGAAGTCAAATTGCCAGATGGTAACTTATGTGTGACCCAGGCTGAGAAAATCAAAAGTAGCTTTCTGTGGTGAACATCACTGTTGGTGTGGTGCATGATGGAGGTAAAGGATGTTCTCATCCCGTGGATATATTTACTTGATTTCACACAGGGAAAAAAAAAAAAGTCTTGCTTTCTTTTCTCTGACTATATCAAATAAATAAAAGTTATGTATAACAAATTGTACTGTAAATTACAATTGAATTAACTGGGCAATTCCTTGAGTTGATGGCACTTGAATTTGTGTTAAATACAGCCTTTTCTACCTTGCACACAACTGTAGGTCAGAGTAGATACTAGAAAATCAATTCTAACTTGTCACAAAAAACTTGTATGTTAAAGTTAGAATCGAAGAGACTGTATTTTCTTTTATCTTCAGAATTCAATGAGAGCTACAGTGGAATTGCATGAAGGTAAGAAAGAAGCCTATCCATCGATCAAAACCTTAGTCACTTTGGGGAAAGAAGATCTATCTATTAAGGTAAATGCCTAAAAATAATACACAGTTTGCAAATGTGCTAGGTTTAGAGTAGTATGACTTTTAATTTGAAAAAGCAGATTAATTATTGTATCACCCACTTCATATTCATTAGGACAGAATATTTTCAGTTGGGAGGGACCTACAAGGAATGTCTTGTCCAACTGCCTGACCACTTCAGGGCTGACCAGTAGTCAAAGCACGTTTGTTAGGGGCAGTGTCCAAATGCATCTTGGTCTCTGACAGACTTGGGCCATTGACCATCTCTCCAGGAAACCTGTTCTGCTCTTTCACTGCCCTTCCCATACAGAAATTCTTCCTGATGTCCACTCTAAACCTCCCCTGATGTTGCAACTTCAAACTATTCCCATCACTGGATCCAGGGAGATGAGATCAGCACCTCCCTCCCCAGTTCCCCTCCTCAGGAAGCTGTAGACCATGGCAAGGTCACTCCCAGCCTTTTCTCCAAACCAGACAGCCCCAAAGCCCCTAACTGCTCCTTTAGTTAATTTCTGAAGTAATTTAGATAATGCTTCTTGATGTTTTGTGGGTTTTTTTAAGAACTTGATGTTTAAAACTCTTCAATTTTCATTCCTTAGATAAGTGACAAAGGTGGAGGTGTACCTCTAAGAAAAATAGACAGATTGTTTAACTACATGTACTCAACAGCACCCAGGCCCAGTCTGGAGCCCTCGAGGGCTGTGCCTTTGGTAAGCAATTGCAATTATGTATTTAAATGTCCCTTTGCACCACTCTGATCTTACATATCACTGCAATCTGCTGGATCAGGTTTTCCATTGAGGAAATGGTTTATCATTAGCAAGTCTTACCAGGTAGAACAGGAGAAAATGAATTCTGTTATCATCACTTAGTCTATGGAATAGAAAATTACTTTGCTTTGCCTTGACATTGCATTCTTGGAAACAAGCATAAAAAACCTGCATAAGCACAGTATTTTCATAGGTTAATGGGCTAGATCTTTAGTGCGATATTACTGAGCAGGTGAATGACCTAATGAGCTCCTCTTTGATGTATAAATTACTGTTAATCTGTTTCCTGTCATAAATGGATTAAAAAGATGGGCCACACTGCTCAGCACTTGAGAAGCACCTTCTGGCAATGCGCAAGCTTATACTGAAGCTTGAAGATAATTTTTGTGTAAGTTATGAACTGTAAAAACACATCAAAAAACATTTGGGATCCTGCATGCCATATATTTGCATTGAATGTGTAGATTCTTTTAGCAAGCATGATTTTAAAAAATACTAAAATACTATTTCTAAGTTGTTTTATTAAATTGTACATTGGCTCATTGTGATAAAAATTTTATAGCTACTGTTCCACTTGACTGGTTTCAGTAAGTGGATTAATACAGATACTGTGTTTTGCCTCTTCTCATCTCTGTTGCTTCTGATGCAATCCTTTATCTCTAAGCCTGTTGAGAAATAGATTCTCTAAGAAACTTCCTTTTCCCTGTTTAGGAGCATTCTCATCTAGCATGTTCCTAAGGAGTTGGTTTTTTTCCTCCTCTACTGATACTTCCGTGCTACAAGTGCCTTCAGATGAATAATAGAATGTGAGGCAGATTATGGAATCACAGGATTGTTAAGAATGGAAATGACCTCCCAAGACTGAGTCCAACCTTAGACCAAACACCACCATGTGAATTAAACCACAGCACTAAGTGCCATGTCCAGTTGTTTCCTGAATGCTTCCATGGTGACTGACTCCAGTACTTTCCTGGCCAGCCAGTTTCAATTCTTGGCAATCCTTTCAGTGAAGAAATTCTTCCTGATGTCCAGCCTGAACATCCCTGGCACAGCTTGGGGCTGTTCCCTCTTGTCCTCGTGACTATTTTGGATATAAAATATGTAACAGTAAACTGATGGTAAAATCAGTTCAGAGTGACTCAGAGGTAGTAAATTTCCTCTTAGCTTATGAGCAGAAAGTCTTCATGGTGCTGCCTTGGTCCACAGGGGGTACCATTGTGGCATGGCAGTGCATTGCACTGGCTTTACCCCTTTGCACTGTGGGAGGTGTGAAACCTGTCCTGTGTCTGCACTGACTTGGTACTGGTCCTTCACATCTCAGTCTTATGTTTCAAGCTTCTGCTTTTTCATAGAAAATCTTCTCAAATGTGGTGAGTGAGAGGTAACAGACCTTAATTCAAATATAAGCTCTTTTCTTTGTCACAAATGGTAGAATCTCTCTTGATGCATAATCTGCCTTTGTTCTGTCTCACTTTTGATCAGCAATTTATGGTATCAGTCTACAAGGATTTCCTGAAACTTGTTCTTAGGATAAACTTACACCTTGATTACCAGTTGTATTCACTATTAAACTGTCTCTTCCTTTGTAGCTCTGATTGTAAAATGTGTTCGTCTTAGGACTGACACTATTCTTTTTATTTTTTCAGTGCATCTTTAGCAATGCATTGCTCTATTTACTTCCCCATCTTCAAAACTGCTTACTTTGATTCTGTGGCATTTATCCTTGGTATTCTTCTTCTGTATCCCATTTTCAGGCTTTATTTTCCTTTCTCAGTCTATGCCACTGTAGTCAAACCTACAAAGGATCCCTCTCTCTTGTGAGTCTGGCAGCTTTTGCCCTGTGAGTCTGACCAATGCCTGCACAAGACAATGTTGAGAAAAGCTGCTCAGCTCTGTTATTTATATGTGTGTGCAGAAAGAAAGAAGTCACAAACCGTGAGTCTGTGCCATATCTTGCCACTAACAGGAACAAGGACTTAGCAGTGAAGTTTGACATGTTATGTGTTATGGCCCAGATCCAGTTATAAAAACAATTATGCAATGCTTTGGATGTCAGTCTGGAAATAAAAATCCTTCAGCAGAAATGTTCCACATAAATCCTCTTTGATGTCCATACAGAAGGAGTTTAGTGCCAAAGACCAAACCACTAAAGAATTACGGTGCTGCAGAAGGTTGGTAGTGTGTCATCCTTGACTTAGGTAATATTCTAAGCTAAGCTGGGGTGCAGTGTAAATAGACATATTTTTCCATTCTAACATTTCTTCCCTTGTTATATGGTCCCCTGTCTAGTTTATGAAACATTCATGGAATTGGGCAGTGGAAGAGAGGTCTCTTTCTGTTGATTGGGGAAAATTTTTGCTCTCTGTCATTGCAAATGTTGTTTAAATCCTGCTGAGAAACCTTGTTACCATGGCAGCATTCAGATTCTAGCAGGTCTCAGGTTCATCTGCACTGCACATAGAGTACACATTAAAACACATGGTCATGTTTAATGATAGTAGGTTTTCTAAGGGAATTTAATGTTTCTCTTTCTGACAGCTTTTGTTTATAGCAGGAGAAATGTGGCTTAAATTAGTTTTAATTTAAATCTGTCGATGCTAGTAACACAGAAATGTAGTAACTTCCTACTTGTTTAATGCATACCATAACATTTAATGATAAATTTGCTCTAAGAAGCTTTCCTTTCTCAAGGCAGATGTGCCATCATGGACTATTCTGTCCTCTAGGTCAAGCAGAGATCTATGTAGTAAACACTTCTTGTTAATTGTCTTTTGCAAAATAGACCCTTTGCAAGGCCAGGGTTTAACAAGGTAGTCATCTGGGATCTCTGTATTTCTCGTTATCTGGTTTATCTGGAAAGCCTAAAGGCAGTGCACAGAGAGGCTGACAGGAAATGTTTGAAAGAGGGCTGTATGAAATAATGTGGGCTAGCACAGAGCATAAAGGAACAGGAGACAAATAGAAGTTGGGTTTTAAGGAGGGGTAGTTCTGGAGTGGGGAAAGCATAAAGTGTTTTCAGTATTGTTTGATACTGCCCTTTGCTTGAGCTGGTCCTTGGGGTATGGACTGTCTACAAGTTGCCTTTGGTCACTGTGCTTTATAATTTCTGTAATGTATTTGTTGTCCAGTCTCCAGAAAAGGAATTCAGCTTTTGGCACTTTTTTAAAGTTCTTTCGAAGACAGTCAAATCAATTTTTTAGAGGTTAAGAAAGAAATCTCTGAAGTTTCAAGGCCAGGTGTTTGAAAGTCATGCATATGTCTCTAGTGGGAGATAAAATTTCTCATTGAGAAATTTAAAATGTGATCTTGGGCAAAGTGCAGCTAAACAACTGTTTTAACTCTGCTAACAGACACTAGTAACTATGACAAGCAGTGTGAAAAGAGCATATTTGGCATTTCTGTTTCTCATTTTGCTCAGAAGAACTGAGCAACTGTAAACCAATTTAATACTAAA
The DNA here is from genome assembly GCA_013399835.1 of Leptocoma aspasia. Classification (NCBI taxonomy): domain Eukaryota; kingdom Metazoa; phylum Chordata; class Aves; order Passeriformes; family Nectariniidae; genus Leptocoma; species Leptocoma aspasia. The sequence goes on along the minus strand of VXAX01002162.1, from coordinate 241,563 downwards.
TTTAGAATTCTGTAAAAACAAGGCAAAAAAGGCCAAAAGATATTGTAGTAGATGACAGCAAGAGAATTTGTGATGGACACTGTAGTACAAGTTCTTTAATGTTCACTTTTCCCTTAAGGGATTTCCTATAAAGTGATACCACATATTAGCTGTACATAATGCTTGCAAATCCTTCTTATTAGCATTCTCTTTTTTGTATCATTTTAGGCCTTTGTTTATAAAATTCAGGGCATGTTTATCAATTTTCTGTTAGGTTGCTTTTGTAGAAATATTATTGTGGAATGAATTTATTTGTTTTCTGAAAGCTTCAAGTGTCTAATTTTTCTCATAGTCCACCCATACTACCTTGCCTTGTATATGTTTGGGTTTTTTTTTTCCAAATGCTTGTGTGTTTGGAATAGTTCCTTTATTGCACTGGATAGTCCTGAAAAATTCAGGTGGGATTTGGGTGTATGACCAACCACTGTGGGTCTCAGCACATAGCCAGTCATCTGAAAGAGTCATGTGTTGAGCAAAATCTTATCCCCTGGCTCCAGTGAGAGAGACTTGGAGGGTTTTCTTACAACTTTTCTGTCAAGAGAGGGTTGGAAGAGGTGCCAAGTGATTGATCTTGTTGCAGTCATGGTTATGATTATTAGTTTTGTCAATCTAAAATCTAAGCTTCGTACCCATCGAGTCCATTATGCTTTGAAAATTGTGTGGACTGTACTGTCTCAGTCCTCAGGAGATCATTCAGTGCTGTGGGATCCTGATCTTTTGTTGAACAGAGAGGATAATCTGCCCTGTATTAGTCTCTGTGTTCCTCTGCAGGACTCTGCTGATCTCTGTGGCATCAACAGTCACTTAATAGTGGGACCTAGATGAAGTAGACAAGAGTTGTCTCTGGCTTTCTTGTGTCATCTCCTAAGTGTGAAGACATTTGAGATAATAATCACAGGCTTGGGGGAGAAAAAACACTGTCAAAATATGCTGTCAAAACTCTGATTTTTACCAAAGAAAGAATGCAATACTACAGCAGTGGTCATGACAGTGAGGAAGCTGTATAGGGTACTGGTTTGCTTTGCTGGTTGCTGGCAGCATGTGTGGTATGCTGCACCTACTTGCCTCTGAGAAAATGCAAATGGACAAGGGAGTTCTAGCAAAGGACTCAGCCCTTTTTGTACTAAAAACTAATGCACAGGAAAAAAGGAGTTTGCTCCAAAGGTTTAATATGGACTTAGAGTATAAGCTGAGAAATAAAGGAAAGCTTCAAAAAGAATTTGATACAAATCTAATATTTAGGTATCCTCTCTTTTGTAAATTAATGCAGGGATCTGTTGCATTTTTTAAACTTTTCATCATGTTTTTCCTTTTGTCCTTTTGTTTTTGCAGGCTGGGTTTGGCTATGGATTGCCAATTTCTCGTCTGTATGCAAGGTACTTTCAAGGTGACCTTAAACTCTACTCAATGGAAGGCGTGGGTACAGATGCTGTTATTTATTTGAAGGTATGAATTTCATCCTTTTATAAAGTAGTAATGCAGTGCAGATTGTCTGTAGCAGGTTCTTTTCACTCTTCAGCTTGTTTTCAAATTTTTTTTTGCTATCTTTGATGCTTTTACCTAAATCAGTTACATAAAATCCTAAACCCCAAGGTTATATATATTAATCTGGCACTAATACTAGTTTTTTGCTTTAATTTTTTTTCAGTCCCTGATGTTGTGTTGGATCTGATGTTGTGTTGATCCTGTGTTGGATTGTTGCATTTTGTCAATCTGTCATAAGTGGTGAATCTTCCAAGAACTGTGATAAGAGATAATTTTGGTTAATGCTTTTTGAGTCCAAGTTTTGGCCACAATAGAAATGGGAAGACTATTGGCCAACTCCTGACTAGTAAATATGTTCTATCCTGTGCAGTTCTTGATGCAATAGACTGTATTGATCCTGCTGTCATTTTTTGGGGCAGCCCAGGCTACTCAGGGGCTAAAGGTTGACAGTGCTTGAATTCCATCAGGGAGTTGAAAAGAGCAGAGTGCATAGCTTGTGTAGGTTGTTGGCTTTGCACTGTCACTGTGCCTTGCTGTATATAGCAAGTGAGTTGTGGACTCCTCTGCTTCTGATGGGTTTGATCCTCTGCATGGGTGTGTGGAGGAAAAGGGTCTGGCCATTCTCAGAGAAAAAAGGTGGCCCAGGGCTCTGAACTGGGTCAGCCCCCACAGGTCACTGTGCTGGCAGAGCCCAAGTGCATTGGGGAGGGGAAATGTTGGAGTAGCTGTCTGCTCTATGTCAGTGACAAATCTCACTAAAATGTTTCTGACCAAAAATTTTTTTTTTGCTGTCTGTGTAGACACCACTCCCTGGAAAGAAGGGAAATGTTTTTCAATGCTGTTATTTTCTTTTAACTTTGACTGGGACTTTGAGTATAACTAGAGCTACTAGTCACAGCTCAAGTATTTTCAAAGAAGTGTTGTGACATGTGACACTGGGATAACTGGGACACTTGTTGGGTACAGAGGTTGTAACTGTAGAACTCCCCAGAGTATCACCTTGCTCTGTATCTCCAATGATACCTAACCATTGCTTTTGTTTTTCCATAGGCCCTTTCAAGTGAATCATTTGAAAGACTTCCTGTTTTTAATAAGTCAGCATGGCGGCACTACAAGACCACACCTGAAGCAGATGACTGGAGCAATCCTAGCAGTGAACCAAGGGATGCTTCTAAATACAAAGCTAATCGATAATTTGCCACCCTTTGTCTCTGTTGGAGATGACCTCTGCATTCAGTATAAAGTCTCTGCTTTGTTCCAAAATCCTTCAAACCACAGTAGCTAATTACTTCCAAACAAAGAACTAATCAGGGCATTGAAAAATACTAAGAACAAAGTGATGATTGGGACTTAAAGGAAGGCACTGAGCACGTTTGGTATGTGAATCCTGTGTACTTCACCAGAATATGCTTGGTTGCTTCAGTCATGCATTGACAAAAGGGATCGCACTGTGATTGCACTTGGAAACACAATGTTGTAACTAAAAGATACTATTTGAAGTGGCCAATTCTTATTCCAATGTAAGGATTGGTAAGATGTGCAGAATCCCTTAAAGTGATGGATAGTATCTTGCACAGCAATATGGTGTAAGAGAAAAATTCTAACATAGTTAAATGTGTGCTTCGTGTGGCATTTTGTATCGCACAGTGTCACCCCTAGGAGAAAATCCCTTTGAGCTCTTCAGATCTTATCTCTAGTGAGTTTATAAATGCATAGTTCTAAAAAGGGTTGTGCAGCTTTAAACTGATGCTTTCTCCAAATTCCCAAACCCATTTGTCATGTGCATACAAAAGTTGTGTTGTTATAAGACGGTAGGACTTCCACTTCTTGGTATGCAACTAATGATTTTCTTGACACAGAAATGCATTTCTATGCATTTTTCCTTTTGAGGAAAGCTCCTAAGTAGTTAGATCATCTCTTAGTACAAGAAATTCTGTCAATATGGGGCAGGGGGTAATTCAGTTTCCTATTTGCCTATCATTTGAGGGGAATTGGGGAGGGGAGAGAAATGCTGAGAGACCAGACAGTCAGTCATACAAATGAATTTGCCTTAAGAGTGTTGGTTGCTCAAAATCTGATTAGTTTAAAACCTGTAAATAGTTTGCAAAGTTATTTATACATTCAATGTCCGACTACAGTCTGGTAATCTGAATTTGTAGTGTATATAAAGATGTTGTACACCAGCTTTTGGAACATGTCATTGGTCTAAGTACATGAAACTGGAAATACAGTAGAAATGGGAGGGACAAAATGTGGCCAGTACCTGGTTAAAGTTAAAAAATATCAAAGATGAAAAAAAATCCAAGTATTTTCCCCTTAAATTTATTGTAAGGGACATTGCTGACTATTAGAAAACTGTTCTTCACAAAGTCTTTGCCAAATGCTGTTTCTGATACTATGGCCTTTCAGAAAAACCTGTGAAATTTAGAAGTTCTGGTGATACATTAGCTGTGGCAATAAAGTAGATGAGTTGTAAGCAGCTCTGATGCAACCTCAATTTCTCTTAGGTGTTTTGATATTTTTTGGAAAGATAATAGAGATTTTAGCATGGAAAAATGGAACTTGTTTACTAAAATTGTGGGGGAACTGTCCCTTTTGTCCTCCCAGTATTTATTTTTATAAATAACTGATTTATTAGGGAAATGCTGAGAAATTCCTAGGTATTTTAAAGAAAGAAAAATAATCTTGGTTTGACTTAACAATAGTACTTTGCACTTCATAGCACATTTCATTGAAGGATTATAAAGTGCTTTGAGCAATAAACTCCATAGAGCCCCATTTCTGAGGAGTTGGAAGTTCTTGCCTTGCCTGTTGCAGTGAGTTCCTGACTTGTGTGAGCACTGGATGAGCTCGCATGGCACGGGGTCCCATGGGTGTTCCCACACAGGGACTGGGATCAGGCCTGTGGGAGCTCCTTGTCCTTCCCTGCCGCTCAGCGGCAGCAGGGCAGCTGCTGAGGGCTCTCCCTGCTGGTCAGCTGGGCAGTGCTGCCCTCAGAGCCCCCTCAGAGCCCCCTCTGCCAGCAGGCAGGAGGAGGAGGGGGCTGATGGGGCCCTCCCGTTCCCAAACCAGACTTGTTTGGCCCTGGCCAGAGGATCTTGGCAGGACACGATGAGGGTGTGACACGTGTGGCCTTCCAGGCACTGCTGCAGAGAAGGCAAGTTGCTATTCAAGCAATACAGCTGTGGGGAAACCAGGGGAATGGTTTGACTGAAACACTGGGTGCAAGTCACATCTACTAAAATTTAGTCATTTATCTTCTGCCCCACCTGTAACTTCGTACTGCTTTGGAAATTATTTCAAATTGCGTATGTTTTAAAGTAATTGAAGAGGAGGGTTTGCTTAAAGATAGAAATCTGTGATGAAACTAATACTTCCTCAGTTGCACGTGGTCAGTTTTTTATAGAACGTTACCCAAAGCGTTCCAAGGAATAAGGTAGTGTGTGTGTAAGAAAGCTGACTTTCAGCTTTTGTCAGAAATTGTATTTTGAAGTAGTAAATCCTGACCTGGTACTTGATTTTGGCTGTCTCTTTATACATGACAAGGAGAGGGAACAGAAAGCAAAGGAAGGATGCTGACATATTGGACTTGTTTTCATGAAGTGAATGTAGGCCATGGGAGCCATGGGATGTAGACCATGGAAACTGAACAAAAGCTGAAGATACAGTGGAGGATGTTATGGTGCATTAGTGATGTCACTTCTTGATCCACAAAAACAACTGGCTGACTTTCAGGACTGGAGTGCTCCAGTACTTGAAAACTGAACTTCCCTGAAATGACACCCATTTCCAAGAACCCTGAGCTTGTACAAACACCTCAAAGCAGCAGGGTGGAGCACAAGGAATTCATTTTCTCTCCATTCCCCAAGGTCTTTATGGAACCGTTACAATGAATACGAGAGAGAAGCAACTTTTCTTCTCTCCAGGCTTGTCCAGGCAGCCTGTGCTTTAGTGGCAGTCCCAGGTGTGCCATCACTTGTTCTCCACTCATTGTCCTTAAGCCATGTTTCTACAGAGGAGTATTAGTCTGAAAACTGTTTTAGGAAGCAGCAGCAGCAGACCTTCAGTTAGGAGGTTTTTCAATGGCTATGCCTGAAAAATGACCATGGGAGGGTTTTTAATATGGCTGGTTTAACTACAGATACTGATGTGTTTCAGTTACTTCTACTTTTGATTGGAATCTCTTATAACTATGTTTTAATATCTTGGGGCTGTTAATTCCAAACTTTCTGATGATACAGCAGTATATTTCCTTTTTATGAATTTCAGTTCTGGCCTCCTGATGTCATTGCAATCTGCTTGTCTTGACTTACAGGACACACAAATACAAAAAAATGTTTTCAGTGAAAATGTTCCTTACCTGTTGTGTTTAGTGACTGACAAACTGAACAAGAGGTGTTTGCTCCTTGGCTCTTCCTGAGAATTTACAATCAACTTCTGTATGTCATAGTGTAACAAATAGTTTACTTTTTGTCCATTGTGCATTTTTCTGGTGTATGTGTCTTGAATGTAATTTTATTAATTCCTTGCCTAGTTTAATATTAATAGATATAGAAGTCTCTCCAAATCATGTACATATTTGTGCTCCGTGCTTTTCTAGGCTTTGTTTTGAGGCAACAAGGGGTCTTTCAGAGTCCACACTTGATAAGAAATATTCAGAAGATACCAAAATGCTTCTTTTGCAACTCAGGTGCAGTCTTTGCCTGTGTAATTGACTGTGATGACCTAGGAGAGCACAGAGAAAGTCTTTGTCCTGCTGCAGTCTGTGCTACCTCTTGGGCAGTGTTTAAAGCAGGTCCATTGGCACATACTTAAAAAATATGGATATTAAGTATAGTGTTCCTGGAAAACTCAGGCTACTTTTTGGCTGTGAAAGGCTACATTTGGTGTTACAAATGGGTAGCATTCTTTTCTTTGTCCTCAGTAGCATTTGCTTTGAAACAGCTGGTCACTTTCTCCAAGAAGTGAGCAAGACAGATCTTTAGTGCAATCTCCTGGTCACCTCCACCCAGACATAGTATTTAAGGTGATACCTTAACCTCATTGACATGGAAGAGGTTTTCCCCCTCCTCACCTTATTAATAGGAACCTCTAGATCCTTATGTGTGAGGTGCTGCAAAAGTGGTCAAGATTCATGAAAATAATTCTGTAGAAAACAGCCTAAATATTCAGTGTTAGTACTTATCTTCAGGATAACCATGCCCATTGTACAGTGTTCCCTTTCCTTGCTTGTTTCCAGGCTGCTGTGGTTTCTGGTAGCTCTTCCTTGCTTCTTCCTGCCATACACACCTGTCTGTGGATTAACATATGTAAATGTGTTTTTGCTGAAGTTAAGAGAATATGATGGCACGTGATGGAACAGTGTGTTACTGACTTCAGAGGTTGAGTTTGTTCCCAAATGAGGAACGTAGCTGTAAATTGTGTCGTGACTTCAGGGCTGAGTCTTGCAAATACTTGCACAAGTCAACAGTGTATGAGAGGAATGCCACTTTAATGAATCTGTTCTCAGGATCAGGACTCAGGCTGTTGATTTTAATTTGAAACAATGAAGATTTGTGTAATTGAAGTAGCTTTCTAATTAAAAATAAATAAGAAAATTTAAAGTTCATGTGCTTTAATTGCAGCATTATATTGCCTTAAAAGTCCTCAGAAATCAGCATAAAGAACTTGTTTGCTTCTTAAATCTGAAGGGGTTTTCATGTGGTACTAGAAGGATTGATGAGTGTATGATAATTTTGACGTTGTCCTTCTGGTGTTAATTGGTTTATTGAATCTTTCCTTTGAATTGATTACTGCCAAGAGGTGTTGGACACAGTCCTTTGAAATCCATGCCCTCTGTAGGTCACCTCAGGCAGGCAGGTTCCAGGCAGTGCCCTCGATGCTCTGGGCACTGCAGCAGGGATTGTCCTCAGGGACCTGCAGGCTGGCTCACCTCACGTGGAAGGTGTGCTGACCCTGCACTGGGTGTGATGAGTTTGTCATGTGGCTGGAAAGGAAGTCCCTTTGTTCCCAAGGTCAGGTGTGGGACAGCTCTTCCTGGTGAGTTGCTCTGTGTTGCACTTGGTGACCACGAGGGAAAGTGGTCTTGTGCCTTCCCTCTGAGGTGGCATTGTTTGAATCTACTAAACCTGTGATGGAGGAGTGAGAAGGTAATTTTTCATGAGATTACTTGGCGATATTTGAAATTGATTTTTGAATCTTCTGTAACTTGTCTTGTTTCTAGTCCATTGCCTGTGTATTTGACTTGTGTATACTCTTTATTTTCCTTTTTTCTTTCATGGTTGACAAATAAAGTTACATGTTGACATTTTTAAGGGACTGGTTTGGTTTCACACAGTAGGGAGCTCAGTTTGTGATTTGGCAGTCCAAGGTCGATTTCATGCCTACAGTGGAGCACCCTCAGAGAGCTGCACTTTGGAGCTCAAGAGCAATTTTAGCATATGAGCAGCTTTTGGGCTTGGGCTTTTTCTGCTATATAAACCTCCCAAAAGCTAATTCTCAGATTATTCTTGACAGCCAAAATAGCTGTTAGAAACAGGTACATAACACTCAAGGCCTCTACCTTGACATTTCTTCAGCATTCCATGATGTTTTATATGCATTCATACATTATTCAAGAAAATGAAAAAACCCGAAGTTTGCTACCAAGCAATTCCAAGCAATTCCAGAGCGTGGGGACCCGTCTTGCTTGGCTCATTAGCTTTCTTATTAAGTAATAAATGAGGCTCCAGATGGCCAGAATTTAGCTAGAACTGAGATAATTTTCTTTCAGATGAAGAATTTATTTTAAAACTTCAGCTGAGAAAAAATCTGTGTGTTGTACTTTCTCACTGCTTACCATTTGCCATGATGGGGTATTCACAGGAGCTGAGTAGTTAATTAAGTAGCTCAAAATTGCAAAATGTGTCAGCATGTACTGCATATTTGACAGTTGCTGCCTGTAGAAGATAAAGCAAACAGTTGCAGCAGCAGTATAATGAAGATTTATAGCTTTAGGACACAGGCATATGTGGGAGAACAATTTGTAATAAGGGATCAGTTTCTTGTTATACAATTCATGCCTTTTTTAGATGGCTGTAGACTTACTCAGTACTTCAATTTGTTATTTTCAGTGGAAAGAAGTCTTGCAGTAGACAGTTTTTAAATGAAGTGAGGCATATAAAACATGTCAGGCATGCTTGATAGGAAAAAATAAACTTAAAAAAATGTCAGATCAGTTTATGTTCATGATCTAACTCAGAGGCTGTTTTTACTGGAAGCTTTTGTACCATCTTCTCTGGGAGTTACGTGGAGTGTAGTAAATAATGCCTGCTGTGTGTTGTCTAAGAGCAGCAGCCATTTAGAAATCGTGTCACAGCAATCCCAAAGTCCTTTTCCGTCCTAGCGACTTGTTTAATTTTTGTATTTCTTTGGCCCAAGCTACTCCCCTCATGTGTCTCCTAGTCCAAAGGCAGCAGGCACATCACTGCTTCTGCCACTGTGCAGCTGGAGCCAGCATTTGAACATTGTAAAACAATTTTCTGTTTTGATCTGCCACTGTGGATTCTTTTCCTGAAATTAATAAATGTGCAGGTACCTGCAATACACTGATTTAAAGGATAATTTTCAGAAGAAAGATTCAGTTATTCCTGTTTTCAAGGTCACATGTTGACTGTTTCAGTATTTGGAAACTTTCAGAGGAGTTTCATTAACATGCTTGTGGTTGTGGAAGCTGACACTGCACGTTGTGCCATGAGAGCTGTCCTGGCAGACTCGGGCCTGTGGGTGTGCATGGCTGCCCCTGAGCACCTCCCTTGTCTGATCCAGTTGGCTCTTCGCCCTTTGGTTAATAAATTTCTTTGTAGACATGGAATGCTTGATATGGGGTCCCTGGGGTGGTGGAGGTCCAGCACTCGAGGCATGGTCAGGTTTGCACTGAGGTAGAGGAACCTGGCTCTCTGTGTGCCAGGTGTTAGTCACAGCTGTGTGAAAGTTTCTGTCTGTTGTTGCACTAAAGGTTAAGCTTTCTCCCCAGAGAAACAAATCTTCCTTCTTGGTTTTCTGATGTGGGTGTCCCTTCAGTGGATGGGTGTCTCTGGTCAGTGTGATGCAGCACTTGAAAACTGCCTGTGTAAAACCACTGGGTCCTGTGTGTTACAAGGCTGCCACTTACAAACTATTTCACAAATAGCCATTTGTGATGGTGAAGAGGCTGGAGTTATGCTTTGTTCTGGTCTTTTGAAATGCATTTTGTCTTGCTGTTAGTGCTCAAATACGTAATGAATCTCAACTTCTGGGTTCTTGGTAAATAGTTGAGTAAAACATGCAAGAAGGTATCTTGGGAAGTTCTCTGTGGGTGCAATTTCATTCAGGTCAGAATGGCTGGAATCAGTTCTGCTGATGGCATGGTACCACCACCACTCATTGCATAATGGTTGGGTTTTAATTAGCTCCTGTGTGGTTTAGCTCTACAGTCATGACGACAAATTGATTTGACTTCCCAAAGTGGAAGTTTAAAGGTGTCAGAATAAGGTGTTTGACCTCATAGCATTATTTTTTATTCCATTTCTTTAAAAGATACAGACTGTGAGCTTGTGGCTTTTCTGACAGGTCTTCATGTTCTCTCTGTGGCTGTGGTACCAGATTTGTGCTGTGGGGTCATTAGAAGTAAAGGTTCTCTTGAGGAGGAAAAAGGAAATTAAAACAAGCCACGCAAGATTTGTGATGCTGTTTGAATTATATTTAATTCGGAACCAGCTATTTTGAGGGGTATTTTGTTAGTTCTTGCACAGGATATGGCTTTGTGAACAATATGAATATTTAAAATGTTAGGTTGGTTCTTTTCTGGAATAAATACACTCATTTGTGAGAGGCCTTTTAGATAACCAATGGGGGAATGCGTGGAACAAATGAAAAATTCCCCAAAGGGACAGTTTCCCATTTTGTTTTGGCATTTGGCTTTTAATGACATACCACTGAAGTGCAAGCTCAGGACACTGGCAAAAATGAAGCTCATTAACTTTTAAACTGATGATGATATAAACTATCTTAAATATGGCCAAGCAGCAAAGCAACTGGATCCCTACTGGTTAATGTGTTAGTTTTGAAATGAAAAGGCTGGAGCGCAGTATGGTGTGTAGAACATTAAAATAACATCCCCTGTTGGTAATCAGGACTGGTCACTTGTAAAGAGCAGGTTATAATTAATCTGCTCTTACTGAGCAAATTATGCCTTTGCAGTTCACAGTCACTTTATTTTATGGAAAACCAGTGTTTGTAGATAAATATGATTAGAAAATCACAGGAATATGGTAAAAAATACCACAAAATGTGCTGAAGAGGACACAATTTATTCTATCAAAGCTGTTTCTAGAATTTGAAATATGTGTGAGACTTGATGTGCACATGCAGCCTGGTTGGTGCCACCAGGGAAGATTTTCCCTTTGAGTGTTCCTGCTGTTATGTGCTTAGGCATAGGAATAATTGTTTTGAGATAATGGAACATTTTTGTCTTGATTAATCCCGCTAAACATTTTAAAAATTAAATTGTGTTTGTGTGAAAGGCAGAACTGCCTCACCTGGCTCAGAACTTGCAGTTCCCTGTTCCTTGTTGAAGCGAGGATTGATGCTGTTGAAGAGAGTGTCTGAAAGGGGATGGAGATACCAGATGTGACAGAACTGTTTGAACTGGCCATGAATAACTGCTGGGGCAGGGGAGTTCAGGTCTCGTATTTGAGGAACTGGTTGTAACATGGGAACCTGCTGCATTCTGCAGGGAGATCTGGCACACACACTTGTCCTGGGAAGCACCTCAGTTTTTGCTGGAGTCTCAGTCCCACATTCCCCAATCAGCACAGTGAAAAGTGCATGTCCAAAGGCTTTCAGTTACTTTTATTTCAGTCTGTATCTGTCTCTTCTTCCCTCAGACAGAGCCATGAGGCAGTGGCCTTGATTTCCATTTGGATTAGAAATGTTAATGCTGCCCTTCCTTACACCAGGAAAGGGCCTTCCCTTTGGAAAGAAAAGGGCAGAAAATACCTGTGTGCATGTGCTTGTGGGACACACATTGTATTTTGAGAGGAAAGCAATCTCTTGTCAAAATCCAATCAGAAGAGGAGTTCTTAAGATGGTTTGGTACTTGAAAGGGTCCCCATGCAAGAGGCACAGCCCTGGCTCCATTTTCTGCCTTGTTTTCAGCTCTGTTTTATGAGAAGGTCTGGGAGTTACATGCTATCACAGAGGAGACTTTCCGTGATGGTTTGGTACCCTTTTACAACCAAATTTACTGTAGCATTAAACCCTTCCTTCCTGAGCTCACAGGCCTGGTGTTGGTTCAGGGACTGCCTTGTTCCTGAGGGGTTTGCCATGAACCAAAACAAGAGTCCCTTCTGGGCTGCCCAGAGATGTTCCTACGTATCTCCCAAGTGTACCAAGGCACTGCTGAAAAGAAACCCAAACCCATCTGAGGTGATACAGGTAACCTTGTATTATCTGGGAGTGTTTTGGTGTGGACTCTGTGCCATTAAATAGTTTCTCTCCTATGACTTTGAAATTTGCTTATTCTGTAATTAAAAATGTCTTGGCTCCATTCGCTGTTTCAGCTTCTCCCTGCCTGAGGCAGGACTGTTGAATAAATAATCTTTAGAGCTGCTGCAGGTACTGACTTCTTAGAGAAAGGACAATGGGAAAGAGCAAAGCCGGAATATTTGTACACCGGACTGACTTGGTTCAAGAAGAGTCAAGTCCAAAAGCCAGTTCAGCATTTGTCCCTGTGGCTCATGTTTGCTGCTGGGGATGGTTTTCAGCAGCGGAACCAGAATGGCTGCAAAAGCACAGTTTCTTTCTTCAACTTTGAAGTGAGAATTAAAATAGTGGCTCCTGATTCCACTGTGTTTGGGCAGGGTAAAGAAGGTATCAGACTTGCTGATGTCTAATGCTGCACCTTTCCAGCTGGGACAACACTTCCCCACCTTCACCCACATTTTTCTGGCTGCAAGGTAAAGGCAAGGAGAGGTGATCCTGTCTGTGCAGAAAGCAGAACTCAAGCAGCAGCATTTTGGGCATGTTGGCAGAGCTGCTTTTGTGGCTTTCTGGGGGTGTAAAGCCCTGGGCTACCAAGGATGGGGATGACAGGCACTGTGCCATCCTTGGGGTTTCCTCTGCAGATTGTGTTCATGTGTCCAAAGATGCTGTAAAATGAAGGGGAGAGGCAGCTGTGTGTGTCATACACTTTATTGTTCACGTGGAGCTTGGCTGATAAATAGGACCAAATTAAAGCAATACTTGTGAAAAGGAAAACCCAACCATGACTCAGAAGTGCAAAATTGCCTTCCACGTGTCCAGACACCATGAGGTTCTGGTTTATTGGAGACAGCACATAAATGTACCAGCAAGGCAAAGACTTCAGCTTAGTGATATCCTAAATGCAAACAAGACACCTGGTACAGAATATGGCTTTGTTGCTGGGTAGCCACCTGTGACCCTGAGAAACAGCTTCTGTTAAGAACAGGTCACTGGTGAGTTTTTCTCTAGTTCCCATGTACAAGTTGTGGTGCTGTCTCCTCTCAAACCACTGAGCAAGAGCTGCTGAGCAGTAAGTGCTAGGAAAGTAGAATGAACAAAAAATGACAGTAAAAGCCAAGAACAAATCCTTGTCCATCTCCATTACATTTGGATATGGCTCGTCTATCAACAGCACCAGTAGAAGCAGGCAGTTCCTGTGGTAGAGGAGTGATTTGTGATGGGAAGACTTAAGACTTGCAAAGGATCAGAAAAACTAACAAGTGCATCCCAGGTATGAAATTACCGTAACAGGTTGCCTAAGGCTGAGAAAGGTCTTAATTGCATCGTCCCATTGGGCGCACAGCTGGCAGCAGCTGAAACGGCCGTGGCTGGCCCTTTGCACATTCCACTCTGTTTCCTGCTCACCTGTTTTTGCAGCTCTGTGAAGGAACTAGCTTGACTCCAGAGGACAAAGTGCACAAGATGCTGTGTACTTGGTCTTGTGGTAGTCTAAGAAGTGTCTGGCAAAATGTAGCCAAAGAAAAATCAGTTACGTCGTAGTGGAGGAGGGATGAAAGCTGTCAGGAGTGAGCAGAGAGTGAGGCTTATTTGGTGCCTGGTACCAAGGTCTGTAATTTACTTGCCTAGAAGAGTATCTGGAAAGGAGGTCAACCTGGAAAGGTGACCAAGCAGGTCACCCAGCAAGGTAAGGACAGCAGCCGGGGGGCGCTGCTGCCAGCAAGCACAGCCACCTCACATGCTCGGGCATCTCGGTCCCTCTGTTTTTTTCCAAGAGGGACGTGGAACCGTCCCTCCCCCAGCATTTCCTGTGCTGCCTGTGCAGAGAACCAGCAAGAGCTGACTGGCGCTGCCCACAGCAGCTGGCATGTCCTGGTGCGTTTGCAATTCCACGCAGTAGTGGCACGGGAGTGGTTCTGCAGCCCCTTCCCAGGCTGCCCGAGGCTGTGCTCAGCTGGCTGCCTGTGAGACAGGGGCAGTGGCAGCCTTTACCTGCTGGCCTGCCACCAAAGCTGCTGCTGGGCAGGCAAGCAAACGTGCCTGTGTGCTGAGGCAGCTGTGCCAGGCAAGCCTGGGAAGTGGCACAGCCCCCCACAGTGGTGGGGGATTCCTGCAGCTGTGGGGCAGAGCAGCCCCAGGGCTCAGGAATCCTGCCAGGTCCTGCAGCCACCTCAGCAGGTGCCAGCTGAGGGACTGAACATGGAACCAGATATCAGGCAGGACTGGCTTTGCCAACTAGGAAGATCAGCATTGAGGGAGAGCTTCACCTGTGTTTCTGCTTAGGGCTGTACAGGTGTCATGGATGGAGAAAGAAAATAGTTGTGCCTAATCTGTTAAAAAAGTTTCCTTTGTGTTTTTCCATTTTTTTTCTCTGTATTAGTGTAGAGGAATAGCCTTGGGATCCTCTGCAGGGGCAGTGTGTCTGTGAACACATCTCGTTTAGAGTTTGATGAGAAGTTTGTACTGGCTGAGTAGCATGTGACAACAGCACTGTTCACTTGTCATTTGCTGATACATAGCTGGGAGCAGCAGGTTTTCCTAGGAGGCCATGTCCCAAGGCCTTGGGATATTTTTATAATTCACCAGTAAAAACCATCAGCATCTTCAAACTGTCTTATTTCCTACACCACCACATTCCAGCTAGGGCTGTCTTTTCATTTACTTTCTTGCCTTCAAAGTGCAAAGCCAGGGAGCAAACCAGAAGTGATTAGGCAGCTGTTCAGGCACTAGGAACATGAAGAGTGATTTGATAAAGCAAAAAGCCCAACTCCTTACACACACCTCACACAGAGGCTTGGTCAACAAGCAGCACTGAATGTGTTAAATGGATTTCCACCAACTTGCCTGGACAGCTCTTCATTTCAGTGCACAATTAGGGCTCTGGGGCAGATGTTATTCAAAAGGAAAAAAAACCCCAACTTTATTCCCAGTTTCTCAACATATTTGCTGCAGCAATGCCATTCCTTCATTGTCAGAAGAGCTCAAGGTCAGCAGGGTACAACTGCATCTTCTCTCTCTGCAGGCTGCAGCCAGCACTTCCCTGTGTGCTGGGTCTGGATCAGGAGCCAGCTGGGCTCCTCCTGCCAGCCCCCCTCGGTGCAGAGCTCCCACGGGCCTGGCCTGGAGCAGCAGCTGGAAAGCAGCAAGACAGGGGCAGGAACTTGCACATGGGTGTGTTTTTCTGTCAGTCCCCGGGGCTGTGCCTGGCAAGTGCTGCTGGCTGGGCCTCCAGCACTGTGAGGGAGTGGGGATGGGATAAGCTCTTCCTGAGATCTCCCTTGCTGTGCTCCAGTTCATTTTTGACATTTCCCAGAGCACGATCCCTGCTGTCAGAGATACCCCGGTGTTCCTCACGCTTCTCCCCATCCAGTGGTTGAGTTCATAGCTTGTTCTTCTGTCTCATGGTTAAAAAAATATATATTTTATTTTTCATCCTCGTCTCCCTCGCTCATGCTGCTGAGGGAGGCAGAGGCAGCTTTTGGAGAAGAGGGAGGGGAGGTCTTATTGATGACCCAGGGTGGAGATGGAGAACGGGATGGAGAGCGGCCTCGCGTAGGACTGCTGTTTGGGCTCTGCCGGGGAGAAAAAGCCTGGAGCATTCGGCCGCTTCGTTCCTGGAACATCTGCTTCTGCAAAAGCAAAGTGAAAAGATGCTCTTTGAGTACTGCACAGAGGGGAAGGCTGTGGGCAGGCAGGGGTTGCACTGTGCCTCTCACCGGGGAGTGAGCAGGGAGACAGAGCCCTGGAGCACGGCTGGTTTGCCTCTGCTGTGCTCATGACAGCATGGACCAGGTGGTCCCTGCATGTGAGTTTTTACCTCAGCTGGGCCACCCCCAGTGTGAGAACACTGTGTGCACTGGCCTGAGCCACACATGGGGGACTCCCTTTGTGGTTTTCGTATGTATTGGTCACTCCTGTCTCCAAAGGTCAGTTTTCTGCCTGAACACCCAACATTCCTAGTTCCCACAGCCTTTTCCTTCTAGAATGTTGGGAAGGACCACCCCTCTCCTCCTGAGCTTCCTGACTTTCCCAGCCTTTATTCCTGTCCCTTCTCACGGGAGACAGCCTGGTGCCTGCCAAATACTGGCAGCCACTTCCCCAGTTCCCTGGAGCAGGCATGACCCAAACCCATAAATTGAGGGTGGTAATGTCAGAATTTGGGTGTCTGTTGAAAAGAGAAAACACTTGCAGGCTCTATATTCTGCTTGGAGCTTTATTGTCACTTTTGGTTTTGTAAAGCTGAGTGGAGGCCTGCCAGAGTTGGTGGGGTGGAAGAGACACCTCTGCAGTCAAGCAATCTGCTACACTAAGGCAAGCACCTCTACTCATTAGCAGCAACGTGGCCTTGCATCATGCTGGGTTACGGAAGACATGGTATGTGCTGTGCAGCTGCTGCAGGCTTCACATGGAAAATGCCAAATCCGAGTGCCCTGCTGCTCCTCCTGGGGACGGGGAGCAAGAAGCCTCAACCTTGGCTGAAGCACTGGCAGTTGAGTCACAGGCGATGCTCGGCTGAAAGGAAGATCCAGCCCCGACAAAGTTAAGTTACCACTCAGGTCTGAGAGGAAAACACTAGTGCAGAATGTATGGGTTTGCCTGTTTTTGCTGAGATCCAGTTTGCAGTTGCCCAGTTTTCACCTTGTTCCTATTCCCCTTCCCTCTGCAGTGACTCTGCCCTGTGCTGACAGAGTATCTGCCTGCCCATCTTGCTCTTTCTCCTCCTCTTTGAAACTCAGTATTCCCTACCAGCAGAGAGGCAGATGCTGTTTCCCCCTGAGGTTTCTGGGTGTTTGCTAAATCCTAGGGCTTAAAAATCAAGCACAAATACTGAACCTAGTTGTTCCTCTGTGAGCTCCCTCTCCTAATTTACATCTTCATCACATTAGCCTTTACTGACTTAGTTTTAGAGCCTGGATGTCACTGCAGCGTGGAGTGGCAGAACAGTTCCTGCCTGGAGCTGCACTTCTCAAGGCTCTCAAGCATAAAACCCCATGGTGTGTAACCTATCCCTGCACTACTGCTAGGTTCAAAGTAGTCAAGACTTCCTAAAATCTCAAGTTAGCAGATGGTGGTTGCTCCTGATAAATGGTGCCAGGAAGCATTCAGATGGGGGAGGATTTCTGCAGCTGAGAGCTGCAAGGATGTCACCAGGGCTGGCAAAGCCCCGGAGCCTGTGGTAGAGATGCAAAACTTCTCTTCAGATCACAGAAATGTGAGGTTCTGTTGGGTTACTTTACCCTCTCACTAAAGATAATGCCCAACAAAAAACCCCCTATGTTTAATATGAAATATCTTTTTCCTGGCCAATCAAAATACTCTGACTTCCTTCTGTTGTCACTTCTAACAACTTCAGTGGCATGTTGGTGCTTCGTGGTGGTGTGGTAGCAGTACTGGAGGACATCCAGTGCTGGAGGATCCACTACCCCATGTGGCAGGCAGTACTTGACTGTGCCTCAGTCACAGAGGCCAGAGATGCAAAGGAGAATCCTACCTTCCTGCTAAGTCCCTCATCCAGGCTGTAGGACACCTGCTTCCCAGGCCTTCAGTGAAGAGTTTGTTGCTGGAACAAACTGATGGACTCACACCTTTAGCAGGGCAAGTGCCCAGCCCCTCCATGTTGCCTCCTGCATTAGTGCTGGAACCACAGGCTGCTGGCTAAAACCACAGCTCTGCAGGAGGAGGAGGTGGTGTCACTCACCTGCCTCAGAACACCTCTTTCTCTCCAGCTGTGCCCTAGCAGGGTCAGTAAGCCATGCCCTTTGCAGGCAAGGAGCTCCTTGGGCCATTGGGTGCTGAAGAAGTAGAACAAGTGTTAATGGCTTCCTTGCAGTGTTGGAGGGTTAGACAAGGCTGGATGTACTGTGGTCCTTTACCAGAGGTAGGGAAATAATTTCAAAGCCTTGACTCAAGCAAGTTCAGGTACACCCAACCAGTTTAGGGTTTGTTTTTGGCAAACTCACTACTGGGACAAAATATTTTGCCTGCTTCTGAATTTTAGTGCCTGTATGTTGATACCCCTTTGCTTTACAAAGCAAGTGCCAGCTGGGTGTCTGCTTTGGAGCTGCTGACTGTTCCAAGGCCGTTTTAGGTCCAGGTGGTGTGGCCTAAACACCATCCCCAGGTTCCAGTTGCAACTGGTCTTATCTGAGCCCCCAGTGATGTCTGAGGTGATTCAGCTGTTTGGAAGGCAACCTTCCCCAAGTATCCCTGTGTGCTGAGCAGGGGGAAGCCAGCCCCTTGAAGGGACACCTCATCTGAAGGGACATTTCTGAGAGAGACTGGCACAGAAACTCTGTCCTGTGAGCTGTGCTTTCTCTCCACTGACCTCAGCTGTAGGTGCCTGTAGGTACATGTCTGAGAGGAGCTGGAATGGACACTTGCATCCTGGAGTAGTGTCTCTGCCATTAGGCCCTGCATGCCAGGCTGTGTGGTGGTCCTGTCTCACATCACAGAAAAGTTTCATGCCACACTAATCATTGTTTCTGACCTCTCTGTGACTCTTTTGCAGAAAACATATGCACAGGGGATTGCACAGGTGGGCAAAATTGCCAATGAATTACAGACATCTAGACATTTGAAAACTGACATTTTGACCTCTTTCACAAACAGGCATTTTTTGTGGGTTACATAGCCCTTACTTTTAGAAAATTGATGCTAGCATAAAGTATATTATAATAATTATTTGTGAAATAATAGCATATTAATGGCATGCAAATTACTGATCTAGGAATCCAGCATGCCCGTAACGATTCCTGTACTTTTAATGTCAACAGTAAAAGCAACTTCTAACTAACAGTGATAAGGCAAATTATCATTAATAACAGTTTTGACACTAATAGTAAGTTATCATTTTTTAAAAAGTCTTTCCTGTTGCCAAGGCTCAAACTGATTTTTAAAAAGCTACACCACCTCTCAGCTTGCTGTCACTGATGCTTTTCCTACAACACTGTGAAGAGATTTCACTCCTCTTGTTCTTAGCAAAGGTCCCTGTGATTGCGCCAGACTTCCTACTCTGTGGTCAAACACTTACTCAGGAAACAAGAGTTTCTAGATTTTTAAAAGACCTATGCAGAGCACCTTTTCCTTAATTTAATTTGGTAAAATGTTTTATCAGCAAAGGTTTTTAAAAATGCCATTAGTGTGCAGTGTTGAGTGGGTAGAGCCAGGAAATAGGATCAATGCTTTTGAATTCTTTTCCTCTCTCTGCACAGCTAAACTCATCTCACCCCCTGCGGATTTCACGTACTCTGTTAGCATCAGCTTTAGTTATTCAGCATATATGGCCAAAGGACCATCCCACAGGGGGAACACACACCAAGCTCTACGGGCAACAACGTACAGAGGAAGCTTCATGTGGATGTGGACAATGCAGGTAAACCTGGGCATTTCATCAGAAGAGTTACCTTCTTGCCCTCCCCCAGGAACATGACAGTGTCAATGAACAAACTGTTCTAGAAGCTCATTGTTCTGTGGCTGGGGCCTGTGTTGTTCAGTGATCACCGCCTTTGCATGGACAAAAGTAGCTGTAAGATGACATAGTCTCTGTTCTGAAGCCTTCACAGCCTAATTTTAGATTTTTTTCCAACTGAGTGGCAATCAACATGGCAAGTCAGTGCAAAGATGAGAACTCCAGTAAGAGGCAGGCACTGCATGACTTGGTAGCACTGAGTTGTGACACAGCACTGATGTGAGCTACTGAATTCACTAAAGCTCCATGACTCTTCCTATGTGTGTGTTTATAAACAAAATATCTGCTGAGTTCCTTCCAACAGAAGGTGCCTTTTGCACTCAGAGTTTGCAACCAGAGCAGCGCGTCTGAGATGGTGCCTGCACTGGAGGGTCTGGGCTTTCATCCCAACACAGATAAATTCTACATTAAATTTAAGCTTTGTTACTGGTTTCAATGCAGCAAAGCAAAGTCATATAAGCAAACAAAGCTTCTTGAGGTTTGGCAAGCTATCAGAACTGACAGATGGGGGCCAGGACTCTTTTGGGGCTCTGAAGTGTCGCAAACTCACCACAGTGCATGAGTTTGGTTTGAGCAGGTTTCTCTCTGGAAAGATGCTGCTGCAGATTCTGAACTGCCTTTCCAAGGCACTTGGGGACCTTTAGTAAAAAGCTCTGTGAAGCCAGCACATACCAAGGAGAGCTTTACAAGTGCTTCAGTCCCACCTGAACCCACCCTGCTATCAGTTAGATGAGCCTGAACTTGACATGTAAAATAGTTTCTTGGAACTTTATATCAGTTTTTGAAGCTAGAAAATTATAATCTTCTATTAGTGCATACAAACCAGGAAGAGAACTACTGAAACCTTTTCAATGGTTCTGTTTTTCCTCACTACCTCCACTGTATATCCCTGCTGTCAGAGTGGTTGCATTTAATGCTAATGGAGCCAATAGACTGTACTGGCCTGTTTGCTCGTGTGGTGCTGTGATGCAGCTCTGCTGAATGCAGTATTATGTTCATCATCACACCTTCACAAAATACAGATATCCCAAACAAGCCAACAGCCAGAAGCAGCAAATCCTTCTGTTGCAGTATTGGTATGCATTAATGGCTTCAGCAGCCAGGTTTGCCATTATCCTGCTGTGCTGGCTTTCGAGACAAAGACTGCAGCAAAAGTATCTGCTCTTGACCTGTGTTAGAGAGGAGAAATAAAACCACACAGACTTCCTGGGATGGTAGAATACCTACCCAAGCTCCATCAGGTCCAAATAGCTCTAAAAAGTTGCCAATAAATTCCCTGGACTTTTCTTCCCATTTCTGAATGAGGTCATGGCTCTTCTCTTCCACCTTGTAAACAAACTCTTTTGACTTTTCCTCCACATTCTTGACTTTTTCTTTCATTTTGTCCACTTGGTTTTGAAAGCGATATTTCTTCTCCTGTTTTAAAAGTGTGGTCAAAGATTAATAAAAAAACTTGGAAATAATTAGCCACAGATAGTTGAGAAGAAGTAAAAAAAACGCATTAATGCATCCTAATACATATGGCCTTGGTTAGCTATTCCCACATTGTTTTTATAAATGCAAGTTTAACATTTGTGGAATGAAGTGCAGAAGGTACATATTGAAAAGATTTCTTGTGTGATTACTGTGTTTAATCTACTACACAGATCTTTCTGTATTTTCAAACTGAATGCACTTTGAAATTGATACGAATCTTGTGAAGGATAGGAGTGGGAAATTAACAGCTCAAACTTAAGAGCAGGCAAATCTCCCTATGTTTCCTAGCAAATGCTGCTGACTTGCCAGCCTGGATGTTAACTTGGACTAAAATGTCTCTTTGGATGGATTTCTGCAGACCAGAAGGAAAACTCTCATTAATTATGAGCCTGGCTAATACAGGAGCTTCTGGCTGCAACAGATGTGTGTAGGCTAGTGGCTTGTGGCCAGCAAACTTCACAGAAAACAGAGCAACTCCTAATTGCTAAGTCGCACAGAAAAAGAGAGAGAGAAGATAATATTATGGAGCTCCTGGCAAAAGCTTCTGAAATACTTCAGGATTAAAGGGCCTTTGTCTTGAAATGCTTGTGTGCTCCACAAATTTTTGGTACAAGCAAATAACCAAGTCTGTGCTCTTGAAGGTGTGGTGGTCTGTGTAGAAGCACAAATCACTGTTGGCTTCTAATTATCCGTTTAATGGCTCCATTGGCTTCATTTAATGGCCACTTGAATTTACTTTAAAAACAAGCACTGAAGTGGGGTTTATTCTAGCTCACAAATCACTAAAAGCTGTCTTTGCAAGCCACAAGCACAAACAAAATCCCTAAGGTCCAAAGAAACCCAACTTCCTCTGTACCTAAAGGGTGATCAGCCCTTTAATAAGGAAACCAGTGCTCTTCTGCAAACAAGACCAGTGCTCTTGTGAAATCCTGGGGATTTAATTTTGAGACAAACAGTCTCCGGTGCAAATCAGTATTTCTGCATTTAAATTACTGTAAACTAAACAATCATGTTCTTCAGGAGACATCAGTGTCTGAGATGGGGGGAAGCATAACTTATGCAACAGTATCTTAACCTCACAGCTGATAAAGGATAAATTTGAGCATCTCCAAGGCATCCAGCATGCCTTATTTTAATGGATATTTGCAAAAGTGATCCTTCTGAGTGGAGTACTTACAAGCAAGATTTTTTGAAGGTGTAGAAGACTTTTAAAGAAAGCACAGTGAAATAAATATTTATGCCCTGTGATCTGGGGTTTATCTGCCAGACTTCAAAATAAGAAAGAGATAAACTCTAATGAAATGACACAATTCAGTCCTTCACAAGGGGGTTTCCAAGGTCCAGGGAGGGAGGTGAGAAGTCCTGCTGTGAGCCATCTCAGTCACAACACAGATTTCAGTTATATGGGTTATCTTGATGTTTTAAGTCAAAACTTGAAACAGAAAATTAAGGAAGGTAAAGTCTAATTTCTGTGAAGTGTTTACTTCTCATTGGAGGGGCAGGTCTGTATGTGGAAGATGAATAATCTGAGCCATCCTTTCACATGGCTCTCTTGCCATTGTCGTTTCTGAGCTCTACAGCAGCATCATCATTTATGTACCAGCTTCCTAGCATACTTCCTTGTCTTTTGAAAACCATTTTAGCTTTCCCTAGTAATTCTCACTGCTCTGTGATTGGCTTTGTTAAGGTTTTTTTGTTTTTTGTTTTGTTGGTTTTTTAATCCTATCACATTTTAGAGAAACACTGGATCTTAAAATCCATGCTCTCTGGGCTGCCTTCTTGGAATAGGAATATAGCAAGAAATCATGTGTTGGGTGAATGGTTGAGCAGCTTCTGGTGGGAGGGTGTGCTCCTTCCTAGTGTGTCATTTGTTACCTACAGCTCAAGGAGGAAGGGGGAGCAGCAGCTTTGTTGAAAGTGTAAGATGGAAACAAAGCTGCTAATTAATAGGAGCAATTAAAACTACCCTGAGCTTACCAGTGTCTTTTAAATTAAGTTCTTTCCGGCTATTTTAAAAGCAGCAGGAGAAAGATATAATTTCTTAACCTTTACTTTACATTCAGGATGCTAGGAGAGAGTGTTTGAGGAGCAAAGGCGGGTGGATGTACTCACGCTGATGAAGCTGACGTTCAGCTCTTTGGCCGTGTATCCTCGCTGGAGGTTGCGCCGGGCGTACACGTCGTAGTCCCGGACGATGCGTGTGATGATATCCGATGTGGAGATACCTTCGGTTCTCTGCGTAGGTACAAACATTCCTGAGCAAAGTGGGAAAAGAAAGCCTGCTGATAAAGCTTGATAAATCAGGCACTGTGGCAGATAGCTGAGGATGAACACAAAAATGCCTGGCAAAGGTAAGAGCCTTGTAATTCTGCCTTATTCCTAGCTCTCTCCTGTTGTTTCTGTGTGAGTTTGGGGAAGGCAAGGTTGCTATACTACTCATTTTTTTTCTCAAGTCTTTAGAAAGACTAAAAACTGCCCTCTGTACAGTGTCAGCTGTGATGTGGAAGTTATTAGACTGGCAGGGGGTCCCAAGCCAGGAAAGCCAAGTTTCACAGCTGTAGCCAATTCACTGAGCAGTTCTTTCCATAAGTACAGCTCTTATTTAATATTGTATAAAGGAGCAGGGAGGTTTGCTGCTCTCCTTTATTTCCACTCCTGTGCTGCATCATCTGACAGTCTCTGTTCTGCTGAGTACAACAGACCAGCCTCTGGCCTTGACAAAAGCCAGGAAAAAGATGGATTACAGTAACTGGAAAACACCCTGGAGGTGCCAGTGGTTTGTAACAGGAAGATGAAGTGTAATGGTAGTGTTTCATGTCCATCCAGCCATGCCAGTGGCTGCATAACCATCCTCCCTGCTCTGACAAATCAGTCCCCAAGAAAACTGGCCTTTTATCAATACTGCTCGGATTTTCCTCAACACAATTGAGATATATGTGGCTTTCTAATTGCTCCTCACCAAAGCAGGAGCAGCTGAACTGTTAATGCAATTCACAAACAGTAGCAGAGTGCAGGCACACTTTGGTTTAGTAGTTATTTAGGGCTACAAAAAAATTACTACTCTCACTTATATGTAATTGCAACATGAAGCTGCTGATGAAACAGAAAGAGAAGACTGGAGATGGTTTGGGAAAAGAAAGTAGTGCTTTGTCTTAAAATGGTGTTATAGCTCCTGGCAAATTAATCCTCACACATTCACTTAAAGTGAAGTAGGCACTGGTCCCTAATTTTACAGGGTTGGAAAAAGACTCAGAGAAGGAATCAAGAAGCTTAGCAGCCTCTTGTGACTAAATGCTATGTGATATTTTTTTCTTTCTGATCTCTAATTAATACTCTGCTAAAAAAATAGATTACTTTAATCATGAGCAGACATGTTTCCCTGATCGTTGCTTTTCAGGCTTGTACCAGTCACTCAGGAAACTATTTTTGGAAGCAGTGAAACCCACTTTGAGCCAGAAACCTTTATAGATAGGAGTTACAAGAATACATGGACAAAATCCAAACTCCACCTTTGTTAAGCTGAAAGTGGAACTGTAGGTGGTGTAACTATTACCCTTAGTCACTGACTTTGCTTTTATCTGCTTCATGTGTTGGACTGATCCATGTTTTCCAAGCTAATTTTTCACAGATGTGCAGAGTTTCAGTCAGTGCACTGTTACCCAGCTCACCATTGCCCATATGCCCTCCCATCCACTGAAGGTAGCAGGGAACTGGGAGCCCATGAGAATCTACTCAAGGAGCTCCCTGGTTCCCATCTGCTTTTCTGCTCTCCAACAACCTGATGTGGGAAAATGGGAGTACTGGAACTATGGAAAAATGGGCAAATGCATCAACAGCCCTGGTCTATTTAAAACAAAACCCCTAGGAGAAAGGGGAAATTCATTATTATAATAATGCTGCTCTGGAGCATTAGGGACTATTACAGCACTGGATCTCAAAAGTCATCACAAATAAGTTAACATTATTCCCAATTTATATGTAGCAAAATTCAGCCATACAAGACTCAAGATGCTTCTCTGGTAGCTTGTAGTGACAGACACAATGGACCAGAAGTCTCTGAAACTGCAAGTCTGCACTCTCTTCTGCAAAGTCGGAGTTTCTCATCGGGTCGTGTGTGCACCGTGCCTGTGCTCTACAGCACGAGAAGGGTGTGCCAGGTTTGGGCACTCTCACACCAAGTCTGGTAATGATCCAATGATACCAAGAGCTCCTGTGTGTTGTCCTGTGCACTCACCACCTTACAGAAGAAAAGCAAAATAGCTGCCTGTCCAGCATGTGTGCAGTATGAACCTTGGTGACCCGTTCTTACCATAGGGGCCTTTTTTCACTGCCTACTGAAGGAAGCTGGCATGGCTCTGAAACTATAGAACAGTCATTCCCAAAGGAGGGTTGTGAGTCTGATACCACAGGGAGATTCACAAATGGAAAAAGATCAAGAACTGCTGCTATAAAAAGCTTATTCCTTCAGCTCAGGTCAATACCTGGTATATAGCTGTCATTGTATAGTCTGAGAAGGTCACTTTGCATGGTATATTACCATCAGGCAGATTGCTCTGGAATTTTTTCAAGCCTTCAATACACATGTCTATGCAGAACAGAGAGGCTGGATTTGCTAGGGTTCAAAGCAGCATCTCCAAGGAGCAGCAGAAGGATGCAATTTGTTCCTCCTCCTTCCACTGTTCACTCTGTTAGGATAGCTACTACTGGCAAGCAGTGGCTTAACGTTATCTCCTCGAGTTTAATTCATCTTCCTTGAACTGAAGAGACACAAATTCCTGGTGAGTTCAGCATTTTCATGTTCAATGTAATATGGCAGTCAACCAAACTGCTAAACGGTCATGGGAAATTAATTACTCTGATACTGATTTAAACCCTCTGCCAGTGTAATGAAAAGAACCCTCAGTGTAAGTGGAATCGAATGGCTCCTGAAAGTTGCCTGTGCTTGTCCATATTCAGGACTGGGATGTTTCAAGAAGGTGTCAGTTTGTGGTTATCAAAAACTGACTGAAGTTCGCTGGCCTGCTGTGGGAACTGAATTCATTTTCATACATTCAAAATTCTTAGTCAAACACTATAAAATTGTTTTAGAAATGCAGATGGGACTATTTTTTGCTAGATCTGAATGTTTTCCTTGGGGTTATGGCAGGAATTTGGCCAAGGATGTCCTCTGAGGTTTACTTTCTGCTCAAGTCAGCAGTACCTACCATTAGGGTGTAAGACAATGTGTTACTATCTCCACTGCTTCTCTCCCAGCAGTTCTGGTTAAAAGGCAGTAAAAGATTTTGAGCTGAGGCTGAAAAGGAAGGTGCTAAAAATGTAAAGTTGCTCTTACCTGCCTCCTTTATATGTTTGTATACGTCATCCGATCCAGCGGAAGAGTACGGGATGTCATCATGTGCTACGAAGTCAATCTGCCAGTGAACAGAAGAAGAATCACATCCCACCATCACCAAATTTTGGTTCACTGGGGGATTGTTATGGAGAGTTACCTCTTTTCTTGACTTCAGCTAACTCACTTTTGACATTCTCATCCCAAAGCAGTCACCTAGTGTATTGTACTAGATTTCGGCCTGCAACTGCTGTGTTGTATGATCAATTGGGAAAAACCAGAAATCTTCTCTCCAAAAGCACTGCCACTACCACATCACTCTGACTGGCTCAGTGTGATATGCAGTACAAAACCCAAGACACAAGCTCCTGCTTTTATTCCAACTACAAAAGCAAGTGGTGAAGCCTTGGCTTTCAAAACCATGGAGGCAGGTTAATTGATTTTGGGTCCTTAGGGCTGTGCATATATACATGTATACCTAGTACTGTCATGCTGTCCTTTTGTCACCCAGTGATGTAGACACTAAAATACATCCTACTTAATTGTGCTTTTGTTAAGATTCGTATGTGTTGCAAGGCAATCAATAGCATGTAAAACACTCTATCCTGTCTTTTAGAGGGCACATGGTATTTTTACATATTGCACCTGTTGCCATTAATAAGAAATACACCTTTAATTCAGGACTTCAGTCACCAGGTGACAACTTTCCTGGTTTACCATCTCCTTTTCTGAAAGTCAATTTATCAGTAAGTTTTTCAGTGTTATTTTGCCCTTCAAAAATCCCAGTAGAGAAATCATCTCAGCATATTGAGAAAAAAAGGCAAAATAAATATAACGTTTTCTGACAGAGACTGAGGCAAAGAATGCTATGTACCTAATTTCAGTGACTGGAACTAAATAAACAAAATAATTTGCTCCATATAATAGGATTTCAGACCTCCTCATTCTCAACTGTCAGTCTACAAAGGAGAAGGGAGAGATGAGGGGAGAAATGTACCTTATGTTTTTCAAGGAACTCAGGTGTCAGCGTCCAGGGTGCATCTCTGATGACCTCATCCACATAACGACAGTGTCTGAGGGCTTCATATCGCTCAGTTTCATTCATCACAGTGAAGCCTTTGAATTTATGAGTTAAATCATCGCTGCAAACTAAAATATAGAAGTATGAGCAAAGTGGGTCCACATGCAGTAAAATTAGCATGACCAGGAGTTGATTATTCCTAGATAAATTCATTAAGGACTCAGTTATTAGCTTAGCAATTTTTGGGGTGTTCCAGGGCATCTAAGAGTTCTGCTTGGAGTTGGCAGATACAACTGTGTAATAATGAGAGAACCTTCTCTTTCTGGAGCTGCAGGCAGAGGCCAAGTAGGATATTGTAAGATGCTTCAGATGGTATCCTTTACATGCTAAGGTAAACCAATCCCACTCTTAATGGGGGTTTCATGGACTGTGATATTTCAGGGGTGATGGCCAATGCTTTGACACCAATCAAAGAACACAGTGTGGACAATCACAGTGTGCTCACTAACTTCAGGTATCACAAAATGGTCGAGGCAGGAAAACCACTCAACATCACCTAATCCAAACCCCCTTCTCCCAGCAGAGTCAACTGCAGGTTGCTCAGGGCCATGTCCAGCTGGGTTTCCAAAGATGGAGACCCCTCAGCCTCTCTGGGCCTCCACTTCCTGCTTTTTATTTTTATGTAAACAATACTCTAAAAAGGTAAGTTTGCCAACAGAGCTCAAAATCACAGTGGGACAGTTTCTCATTAAATAAACCTTGATGGAAAACAAGTAATAGAAAACTTTATAGGAATCTGTCTCCGAGCTTAGCTTTGAGTTCAACAGGTTTCACAGAAAGAAAAGTAAGCCTTGTGCCATGTTCAAATGGGAAGTTGCTGAAGGAAGCCCCAAGGAAAGGACTGGGAGAAGCCATATGCTCTAGTGAAACCAGCAGAGTTAACGGTCCAGAAATCCTGCATCTTTAACTCTGGATGTACCAATACTTTGTCACATTACTTTTAAAATGAGGGGCAGCCACACCCACATTACTAGAGGACTGTAAAAGCTAGGTATTATCTTTCTACCCACATAACATTGTGTAAAAACCAGTGACCTTCTCCACAATCATCTCTGTCTAACACTACAGCTACAACAGTCATTTGACACCCCACATGGAATAATGTGATACCCATTTATAGCTGGGTTGCCAGTTGTTGTCCTTCACCACAGGTCAAGCCTGTGCCTTTGGATCTTTGTCTGTAAATGTACTTGACAAATGATAAATGCAACATTATCAGTGCCGCAGGGAAGCGTGAGAGCAGCCCTACAGCTGCTGCTTCTTTCTAATTTGAAAACCTCAACCTATCAGGGAAGGTGCTGGCAAAGATGCAGTCTTTTTTGAGATCTGAAATGGATGTTCTTGCTGTGATGGTCATTAAGGACTTTCAAAGTAGGAAAAATGTAGAAAGGCTTAGATAGCCCTGAAGCTTGTACCAAATTCAAAGCCAGATAATAACAGATGTATGAATTTCAGCAAGCAAAATGCTACTATGTCCTATTATGTCAGTTTTGATGCCTGCTGACAAGAAATTTAATAGTGATCAAAGCATTTTCAGGAGAAAGATCCCTTCAGAGACTGTATTTGTATTTATTTACAGCCTTTCTGACATCTTTAGGCTACCCTCTCCTGGAAGAAAAGGTCTACCAAAATTATTGGAAAATAGTAATTTTTGCTTGAATTCTGAAGAAAGGTTTGATTTTATTTTCTGATTACTGTTTGTTCATGTACAGTGCCGACACAATATCTTTCTCTGTACTTATTTTGAATCTGTCATCCTGCTCTAATGACTGATTTGGGAAGGTATAAACGTCCATTTTAAAAAGAAAAGTGATCTTAGGTCCAAATAATTGTCTTCACAAGAAGAAATAGAAGGGGTTGGTTGTGATGCCCACAAAGATATATGACACCAATGCTTTTGCAGCACAAATTGTATGTGGGTGTGGGAAGGTGTCCATTTTTTAAACATGCTAACACACAGTGCCTTGCTGGGAGAAGGTGCTGATGAGTGCTGGCTGCTTTGTCCTTCATGCCAAAAATAAGGGCAAAGTGAAGCTATGCCATGAATTTCAAAGGAGCCAGGCTTTTGCCCCAAAGCTCCTTCCCTTATCTGGGGCAACCTCTAATCCTTTAAAAATAACAGCAAAATGTACATAACCTGTAATTTTTTTTTAAACCTCACAGTCTTGCGCCTCCACTTGCTTCTTCTGCAAGTTGCCTGGCACAGCAGGAAACCAGAGAATCCTTAATGTTTCCTTCCTAACAAAGGGACTTGCCCTTTATCTCACAGGAAGCTCCATGGGAATTGCCACATTTCATAAACTTGAGTAAAACTAAAATACGTGTTTATAAAGAGATTTTGTTTTTCCATTGTGTTGGGTCTTTTCCCCCCCACCCCGTGCCCACAACTGTCTGGGACAAATATGCAAAATAATGCACCTTATAGTACCTGAAGGTTGCACTCATGCTCCCTGTAAAGCATTTGAGCAGCTGAATGAAGGTTGCTGTGAAATGTTTCTGCGAGGAATATCTCAACCCTGGAGGTGCAAGGAAAATGGAACCAAACTGCACATTTATGAGGCTTCATGAGAGCAGGGCTTGCACAGCCAACTAGGTAGGAAAGAGCCGCCCTCCAGTGACTCCTCTGGCACAGGCCAACTGCTGAACAGCTGTTAGCCAGGCACACAGCAAGAAAAGATATTCATAGTAAAAAAAAACCCTAAAAAATAATTAAGAAAGTAACCTGCCTGGGGACACCTGTGAACTGAAATTACATTCCACTCGTGACCTACATTTGGGTCTTCAATGGCAATGGGCCAGACTCAGCTTCTGTGATGATGCTGAAGGCTGAGTCTGGACCTGGCAGGCAGAGGTCATGGTCTGTGCCTGGCTGGCAAAGGGACCAATGAGCCAGAAATAAATAGTGATTGCTCTCATTCACTCATCTCCATCTTTGAACAATTTTGAGCAAATAACTGAAAAAGGTAAATTATTCATATGGAGCTATTTTAAGCTCAGAGCCATGCAGGCACCTGCTTTAACTAGAATGGGAATTGTGCCTGTGCTGCTGAGGGCAGAATTTGACTTTTACTTTAATTGATGCAATTGTAAGATGTAATTCAAGGCAAATCACCTATAGAAAGCCCCTGAGTGAAAGCAGCATTCAAGTCATAGTGTATAAACAGCTGGCGGTGGGAGCACAGCAGTAACTCTCTGATAGTGAAGCACAGAAGCAGTGCAATAATCCAGTGCAATAAATAACTCTGATCTTACCTCCTACTAATAAGTAGCTATTTGGGAATAGAGTTTTGGCTTGCATAAGAGCTCTAGCATGGCCAGCGTGGAAGAGGTCAAATATTCCATCTGCATACACTCTGACAGGTCTGTCAACTGTGGAGAAAGAAACACAACCGTGATTTTTCAGATCTCAAACAAGTTGCACTTAATTCTACTGGATGGCATTTTGTTCCCACATCAGATGATTGCAGAGATTTACCCCAGTTCTGATATTCAAAAGCCCCACAGGTGAACCTGCAGTTTTTGATACTGCACATTACTTGTTCTTTGTACTCTCTGCTGTTTTCTCTCAGACTTACCCTATTTATTATCATCCATCATCCCCATATTCTAATTTAGCAAAAATGTCATCTTTCTGCCTCATTCAGAATTACACCATATGTCTTGTTCTTTTCTCTCTGCCTTTCTAATCAGATATGCCTTATGGATTTTTCCCATCATCTCCCTTTCCTCCCCTCTTGCCTTGACTTTTTCCACAGCTTACTGCTGTAAAAATCTATTGCTTACCTCTTCTATGTAAACCTTTTACTTCACTTTTTCCAGACTTTCCCCAAGTTCTTCTCTCTAACAAGCCTATACCTTCTTTTTCTCATGCTATCACCCTTTTAACTCTTTCTGTACAGCACCTTCAGCAGCAGCCTCCAGACTGAAAAAGGACTTGCTTTCTCAAATGACATGCTTTGCCACCTCCAAGCAAAAGCACAGTGGAAATGAAAGCAACAGAGCTCAAACCTCCATAGACTGTGTTTCAGTGACAGCAGAGAGATGTCTCTGCAGTCAGGACATCCAAGAGTCCATGGGAGAACACTGTTCCCTGCACAGCTGACTGGAAAGCTGCAGTTTGCTCCCACAATGTGTACATACTTTAAAAGCTTATTTTAAATAAGTAGAGTAAGTAAACAGAGACTTTTTAAAAATAACCTCTTGAAATATGGGAGGGCTGAAGGATGCATTTGGGACTTCATGTGAAATCATCCTGCTTGCCCAGTCTAATCACAGATGCACAGATAAAGAAATTGGCAAGTAACCTTTAAGGCTACTGAAGGTCTGATGTGATCAACAGGAACATCAGTGAAAGAAGTTTTCCAGCATACAGAGGCAGTATGTGACGAGAATCCAGAAGGTAGCTACTACATAACACAATATTCAGGCTGGCTGGAGCAGGCTGGCAAGCCTTCCCTCCAACCAACATCCACAAAAACATCAAACTCTAACTCAAAACGTTTTCTCTTGTTGTTTCTCTAATAAAACATAATGGCTCTGTAGTTGCTGGTTTCTTCTCCATTACCTGATGGCACCAGACATTAGGCTTTTGCTTTTGAGTAGAAGGCACAAATAAGCATTAATTGATGGAAGAAGCAGAGATTTGGGAGTGCCCACGATCCTGTGGCTGTAGCTCTCTCCACATACCTGGTGTTCCCAGGCGGGCTTGTGCAATGGTTAACTTCTCATGGGGTGCTTGGCACTGACAGCTGGTTTCATCTGCAAATGGAGCAGGCGCCGTCAGAGTCTGCAAGGAGGAAAAAGCACAAGGAAAATACATTTATCTTCACCACCAGGTAGTTATAGAGGAACCATTTAGTTGTGGCAGAATGCTGTAACCAGACTTCATGCTACTTTGTTCTCTGGGGATTTTTGCTATTTGGTCACCCCTGAGCACACACAATTTGCACAAGGTAGGATGGTAAGGAAAATAAAGCTTTCAAAACATGCCATGTAACTGAATTTTTTGTCTTGTTAGGGAAGCTTGGTCATCTTTGAGGTGGCTGAAGGCACACAATTTTTCTGTTTGCAGAACAAAGTCAGGTTGGATGGTGTGAGCAGCTTAACACTTCTCAGTGACTCTGAAGGCCCAAGGAAAAATGTATTCTGTTACCTGTGAGTAACGGCTGGAAAAAACTACTTGGGACTTAGAAAGGTGCAAATGAGCCACCTCTTAACAAGCACCCTTTCCTGCCACTGGCATCAGTACAAATAATCAGGAGTAGAGGTTGTTTTGTTGTGGTTTTAGTCAGAATCTCTTATAATTTTGAGGAGCCATTCAAAATAATGGCAAGGATGCAACCTTAAGTCCCATTTAACAAGAGCTGACTGAGCTGCAACTCCTTTCTGGTCTGACATGCTATAACAGTACTAAAACACTCTAACTGTGATCAGAGCACCACATGGGTACCTGCTCTGAGGAGCTTGGAACCTGAAGATATGAGAGATAGTGTGAGGATGTGTGAAGACTGACGTGGCATTATCTGTCAGAAAATTTGATTACTGAATTTGTATTTTCTGCCCATGTCTGTGTAGGAAGTTATCAGCCATCAGACCCTCAGATATTTATTATCTGCCATATAGTCTTATAGGAAAAAAAGATGCTTCTACAGCTTTTGGCTTGAAATCTTCATGAAAACATAGCTGAGTTTTGGTTTGCGTTGTTTTTGAGAGGAAGTGGTGGTTGAGAAAAGCCAAAGGAAATCTGTCACTTTGCCTCTACCATGACTTAACTGGGAGTTCATGGCTGTGCAGCTGTGGCTTGACTGGATTTTGACAGTGACCATTTGATGTACACTTGTCACACCAGTTTGAGTACCCATGAAGGATCATAACAGCATCCCTTTTTGCCTTTACACTGTTTTTTCAGATTTTTGATGCTGAATGATTAATCACTGAGCATTTAGCATTCTTTAGCATCCCTCAGACACTTTAGAGCACGTCATGCCTAATTGCTGCTGATCTCTGGGCTCACTGTTTTGTTGCATGGAAAGCTCAGAGGACATTAGTAAAACAACAACAAAGACTTAAAGATTGAGATCCAGTTCTTTCTGTTGATCTGCTACTCATTTTGTTTACTGCAAGTAATGCAATTTTATGTAGGTTTCCTTTTTTCCTTTCTATTTTCCTTTCCTTATTTTTTTCCCACACTCTCAAATGTTAAAGGAAATCATCATTATTAGCATCTTCATGATGAAAATCACAGGATCTCTGCACAGACAAGGTTAAAAATTGAGAAACTATTACCAAGCCCAAGTTTCTGTCTGGGTTTCATGGAGGGGAACTGTTCATCAGGCCACCCACGCTGCACAGTGTAGAACATTACACATAATCATACAGTGCCAGGTCTTTCCTTTATTTTCTAAATACTGTCTTTTTGCTTCTGGCTTTGCTATTGCTGGGTGCTAATCTGTCTCTTTATCTCCAAGGAAGGTCAAGTTACACGGCAGCCCATACAGCCTGGTTCCTGCTGAGATAAAGAGGAAGGCAAAAATGTTAAAACAATAATGGCTATGGTCTGAGGCCTGCAACTGGTAATCAGCTCCTAGCTTGGCAGAGGTTGTCTCCTTGGAGGTTATTTGAAGAAAATAGGTCTGGTTTGCAGGAAGATATCTCTTTTTCCCACCAGGCAAACACAGTGGTGCTTTTCATCCATGTAAGCACCTTTGCAACACTGAGATTTTTCTTTCAGTCTCTGCTCAATGGAGAACAACCTCTATAAGCTTCCCATCCATCCAGCTTTTATAAATGTTTGTCATTAAAGATCACTTTACAGATCAGGGCTTAGAACCACACCTGTCAATATTCCCTTTACTCTCTGACCTCACAGTTACTGGATATGAAACTACATCAAATGCAATAGATTAAAATCAGCCATATTCTGTCAAAACCAAACAGAGAAAAGCATAAACACCATGTGCTGACAGATCAAAGCTATAGCAATAGCTTCCAAATGATTACTCACTACTGTTTTATCTGTCCTAGAAAAATTATTGCTAAGCTTAACAAAAACATCTTGTGAGTAAAATGAGACCATTTGGTTTGTATATAAACCCATAAGAGAAAATATTTCAAGAAATTATTAAAACCCAGAAATAATTTATCAAACCTTTTCAGTTTGTATATAATTGCTTGTATTCTTTCCAGTTTTTTGATGGTAATAATTAGAATTTTGAGAAAACAGCAAATAATTTATATAGCAGCTTTTTCATTTTGGTTAGTCCATTAAAGTTCTTTTGGAAGTTTGCTATCGTTTTGCCAATAATCAGATGGTTAGACAAAGACTTTGTACTTCTTTCTCTGATAGATTTTTCCCTTCATCTCTGCCTTCCTTATATTCTAGGCATTTACATTTTGCAATTAGTCCAGCAAGTGAAATTAGCCTTGTATTTTGGACCAAGGTAAGTTCCTGAGACCTGCACCATCCTGTAGTAATATGTGAGAGAAAGCTTATCATGTCACAAATGGAGAAGTCATTGTAATACTAGGACATATTCATGATATTTACTTCAGAAGATGATAAAAAGCTCTTACAATAAGAGTCCCGTTTCCTGGAAATGAAGACACAGCATTCAGTAAAATTAAGGTATGGGAAACCATCATATTTATTAACCCTTGCATATTAGAAGCTATTCATTCTACGAGAAGCTTAAATAGTGTCTTACTTGCTTTTTAGGAAATTTGAAAAAGAACTGAATGATGTTGAATAAACTTCAGGACATTAAAAGATGGAAGGCAGATAATGGGGACTTTCCCAGCAAGCACCTCACAGCTCCATATGCACCAGCATGCTCTACTGGCTCTATTTAGTGAGACAGTAGCCCAGAGAAGAGAGCACAGTGCGGTTGGCAGCCCTGAGCTGGTTCTGGGGCCAGGAACTTCATAAAGAAACCCTACACAACAGCTAGAGGCACCTTATCTTCAGGTCTATCTTGACGCTGCCTTTGTATTATCTCTCTTCACAGTATCTTAGGCTACTGTAGCCCTTTAACTTAGCTCCTAGGCATAAGATAAACACTCATGCTTCTGTTTCTAACAATTAAAAGAAAAGTTGTTGGTGATTTGTAGAGGAAGAGCCCTACCACTGAAATAACAGGTCAAGAACACAAGCATCTTCACACCCTCTCTTTTGATTACAGCCTGCTGGGTTAGTGTTTGCTTGCTTCTGCATGTTTGGTAGTTGGGTTGGGTTTTTTACACAGCAGCAAGGAAGACAGAAACATTCTTTTAAGTAGGCAAATGTAGACCCATCCAAGCCATAGTGCACCTGCCTTTATAACTCTGCCCACAGGGTGACTGTAGGAAAAACAGCTAATGGAAGGAGCTACTGCTTTTTTTTAATTCATGCAACTACAGCACCTTCTCTCCTCCTCTTGGTAAAGCTGTATTATCATCTAAGATTTTGCTGTCAACAAAGGTCAATGAAATTTATGATCATGAACCAGTAGAGCTAAAGAGGCAACACTTGATAAAGCAGGCTGGGCCTGTGCTTATGAAAGAATTAAACTGGCACGGAAATTCTGCGGGAGATCTGATGCTGTAACCACCTTTTGTCTCAGAGGCAGTATTTAAAACAGGTGAGTAACTTCACTGGAACAAATCACATGATTAAAGTCTACTCATATGAGGAACTATTATTTTGGGAACCTGTTCCTGATGTCGGGAAACAATAATTACAGAGCAGGAAACACTGACATCAGTTTTAAGGAATATTTAAGAAAAAAACCTATCAAAACTATTGAAAAGTATGTGCCAAGTTTCTGAGGTACGAACACTTTTTGTAAGTGGAAAGGCCATGTTAAGGACTACCAAGGTCTTCTCTTAAGAGGTTCAGGGAGCAAACATTGTCAAAAAGGAAAATCATGTGGTCTCCTACCTGTTTGGGTTAGTAACCTCGACCCAAACAGGTAAATCTATGAGCATTTAAGTTGTAATTGAATGTTACTGGTGGCTGTCTCCTGGTAAACATTTTACAAACAGTTCTAATATCAATGCCAGTATCGAACAAAGTCTATCCTGTTCTCTCACAGTTCTGCTGACTCAGGAAGGTGGATGTAAACTAAAAATATGGCAAACTAACCTTATAAGAACAATAACTTCAGCATTCTCTTTGCAAGCATTTCAAATTAACTTTGTTGCTCTTTCTGGGCTTTATCTTCAATCAAATATACTTTGCTCATCATTAGTATTAAGTCAGTAATTATTAAGTGCAAGATGTAATTACAAATTGAAGATACTGCAGAAGAACAGCAGCTTCCACTGCCTTTTCAAGAAGCATAATGATGTATATATGTAGAGATTCATAGATTATGAAACTAGAACAACTATTATGTAATCTAGTCTAATATTTGCAAAAGGCCAAAGAATTTTGTGACAAGATTCCTGCATGACAGCCATGACTTTTGACTGAACTGGAACACATTATTTAGATAACAAAATCATCCCTAGAGGTAGGATGGGCCTCAAGTCAAGCAGAGTTCAAGTGAAAGAGTTGCCAATGAAGCACCTCAACCTCCATGAACACCAGCCAGAAGTGAAATGTGACCCTTGGGAACTGATGTGCCTGAGCCCGCTCCCCCAGTATGGCCAGAAGGAGCTTTGCGTGCCAGTGACCCAGGCAGGACTCACTGAAACAACAAACTGCAGCAAGGGCACTGTGCAGCCTGTGAGCCTGGATGTCCTCCTGTCCTGATGGCTACAGACAGGAAAGCTGTCAAATATCCCAGCACTAAGGAGGGATGCACAGCATTCCAGGATAAAGAAGCCTGTGGCTCCTTCAAAGGGGCACCAGCTGCCAGTCGTCAGCCTGCAGACACCATTGCCAAGAACCAAAGTGGCTGTGGGGCATTTGCAACTCAATGCCCAGTGGCAAGTGCTTGCTGGCCCAGGAATAATGCTGAAGGTTGGCCATGGTCAACAGACCAAAAATGTGTAACCATTGCTCTAATGCCATTCTGTGTTTTACTGATCAACTCAGTGGAGATAACATCAGCTCCTGTGTTTTGAATGTCTATTACACATTTCTTTTTACTTGTACATTACTGTATAGAATCACAGAATCATGAAGGTTGGAAAAGAGCTTTAAGATCACCCACTCCAACCATCAACCCAGCACTACCACTGTAACCCCTAAACCACCAAAACACATCACCCAGCGCCAGATCCAGACGCCTCCTGAGCACCTCCAGGGATGGTGACTCCACACATCCCTGGGCAACCTATTCCAACGTCTGACCACCCTAACACTGAAAAAAAATTTTCTAATATCTAATCTGAATCTCCTGTCTCAGCTTAAGGCCATTTCCTCTGGTCCACTCACTGCAGGCACAGCAGAAGAGACCAGCTCCCACCTCACTACACTCTCAGGCAGTTGTAGAGAGCAATGAGTTTCGCCCTGAGCCTCCTCAAGAGTACACAAACCCAGCTCCCTCAGCCATTCCTCACAGGACATGTTCCAGACACTTCATGACCCTTGTTGCCCTTCTCTGGACATACTCCAGCACCTCAGTATCTTTTTAGAAGTGAGGGGTCCAGAACTGGACACAGTACTCAAGGTTTGGCCTCACCATTGTTGAGTAATGGTGACAGTCACTGCCCTGGTCCTGCTGGACACACTATTGCTGATACAGGCCAGGTGCCATTGGCCTTCTTGGCCCCCTGGGCACACGCTGGCTCACAGTCAGCTGGCTGGTGACCAGCAACCTGTTTCCTTTTTCCTGGGCAGCTCTCAATCCACTCCTCCCCCAGCCTGTAATGTTTCATGGGGTTGTTATGACCCAAGTGCAGGATGGGGCACTTTTCCTTATTGAGCTTCTGCAACTGTCCTCAGCCCATTAATGAGTCTGTTCAGGTCTCTCTGTAGATCCTTCCTACCCTCAAGCAGACCAACACTCCCACCCCATGTAGTGTCATCTGCAAATTCAACTGATACATGGCTAAAATAACCCAACTCCGCTTTAACACAGGCAAGGGTTAATCTTCTGAAAGCAACTCAGTTATACAGCTAAACTATTGGGTGAATTTGGCCCAATAATCAATCTCTGCTTGTGCTTCTTTACAGAGATGCTTTACATTTATCCATTATTTCATGTCAGACGTAGGACAGCATTTTGTATAAACCATTACTCAGAAACAGAGCTATGAAGAAGCAAAAAAAAACCAAACCTTTTTTTCCTCCTGCACAGGAGACACATATTCTGCAGTTCCTCAGCTGTCAGCAGAAAAACTCTGGGAATATCTATTTTCCCACAGGGAGGGTGATGGGCTTCTTTACAAGATCCCTGATTCATCCAGTGCCTTTCTCAAGAGGTTTTCACCTTATACCATCTGTTTTTATGTGTGTAAAACAGGACACACTGGGACAGACACTTATGGCTGTACTGAATGTCTGTGCACGATTGTGGATGTGTGAGTATACACTACACATATTCTTGCCTGTGTAGTCAGTATTTGCCTCCTCATTCTGCATTTCTTCTGCTCCACATCCACACATATGCTGAGTTCTTTTTACATTTTATACACATGTTCTATTATAATGTTGTCTATGTTCCTGAGGAGGGAGCAGAGAGAATGTATTTACAATGTTTTTCCACTCCTTTTTAAAGATATGATACAAACCGTTGTAGTAATGGCAACAGCACAATTCAAGAAGTTGGTAATATTCTCCTAATAAAACCTGTTTCTAAAATATCACTGCATTTGCAAGCACAGAATGCAATATATAGAATGTAATGTTTTTTCCCTGTGTTTATGGGTCATTTCTGATTCCTGAAAAGATATCATATATGACAAATATGTACTGCAATGGTTTTTTGCAGAAACTGTAGCATTTCAGAACATATATAAACTGCATGTCCTCTGATGTAATAAGGGGAAATCTAAGCAGATTTTTCATGTCTATGGGCAATTCAGTTTTTTTTAAATGCAGCAAAAATTGCTACATGCCCCCAAGCACAAGCTTCACTTGGCACATTTTTATGGGTTTGTGGTTTTATATAGTAGCCAACATTTATGAAAATGAAAATTAATCCAGAGCAAAACCCAAACTTCTAAGGGACCAAATAAATATTTAGTCAAATAAAGTAATTTTGGGTTCCTTAAATGTAAGGCTATTTACATATTTATTTATGCTTAATTCCACATTGAAGTAAACAGATGGCAGACCCCCCATCATAACATCACGTGAGAGAGAAACAGATGCATGGGACACTTTTTATCCACAATAAACTTCCCCTACATTAACCATTGGCTCCTCTGATTAAAACTGCCTTCCAGTGACATAGGAAAGATGACTATGAAGATCTATGAAAGCTCATGGAAATAAAATACTGAAATTATTCTAGGGGTTGCATCAGAACCTCTTAAAACATTCTTTGTAAATATGAAAGGATGAAAATACAGGAATCCAAGGCATGCACACTTTCCTTGCAATTATTTCAGAGTTTGTGTTTGAGTTCATTGCTTAATAGCAGCAAAAAGAAGTTGTCTAAAGAAGCAGAGTGACTCCTTGAACCATTATACAGCTCCAGTGCGTGCAAACACTAAGATGTTCTCCTCTAATCTTCAATAAAATAAAAAAAAATGTATCAGTATTTTCCAAATGTACTTCAATAATTGGAAAAAAATTGAATTCATGTGCTTTCATTTTTTCCTAAAAGATCAAGAAAATAAACAAAACGGCTAAAGCAGCTGATACCTAAAATTATGTGAGATCTGTCACATTCAGTTGTACTTGAGTCTCATTTTCCAAGTACTGTAAATTCAGTGGCCCTAGATACTTAATACCTAATTCCTACTGACCTGTAAAAGCCTGTAGCCTCTGAATCTCACAGTACAGAAGTAAATCTGGGCTTTGGAGCAGTGCTGGGATTGCAAGGGTGAACCTCAAATGGCCACAACACTCGCAGTGCTTTGGCAGAACATGTTTTATCTGCCATATGGATAGATGAAGCACCCAGCCAGTCCGTCCTTGCCAGGATGGAAAAAAGCCCCCAATAAACTATTTGGGTACTTCCACACAGGGCCCCAATGCCACTCACTGTACAAGAAATGAGAGCTGGCCACAGCTTCAGCTGCCTGAGAACAGACACCCAAGGGTAGTATGGATGTCAAATACCCTTGAACAGCCCAGTATTTCAGGGATAGCATTGCCTAGGGCAGAGCAGATAGAACAAAAAGCACTTACCTGCTTCTTTACATCATCTTACAGATAGATTCACTTTAAATTAATGAAAACTGCTGCCTAATTCCTCCTGCCTTGCCCTCTAGCCACCAATGTGCCTGTGAGCACAGGCCAAACCAACCCATACCTACCTATCTACTCCCTCTCCTACCCTGCAATTCACCCCAGCTAATTCAGGTGGGTTTCTGCTTATCTGGTTTCTTAAATTAAGTACTGTAATGGAAATGTATGTTGAATTGCCCTGCATTCCCTCAACTGATCTAACCCTCACTTAGGCTCTGAGAGTTTTGAAAATAAGACATTGATTCCCAGGTCCTAAGAGTACTTTACTTCCCCAGACGCTTCCACTGATGCTGTGTTGGAATACAGAGACATGAAATACAAGGAAAAGAAGCCCTCAGCATGTTCAAGGGAAAGATGGGACCAAGCAGTACATTCTGAAGTTTTTTTCAAGTAAGTTTCAATGTGTAATTGCGTTTGCTTTACCTGCAGTCCTTATAAATTGCCATTGTTTTCTTTTATGAAAGATGTCGTATGGAACTGTCTTACTGAACAAAGTGTGTTGAAATGCCCAGTTTGTTTCTTTCAGGTGAGGACTGGTAATTTTCAAAGGACACACCAATCCTTCAAGGAGCTACACACACGTGGGACCAAAGTCAAACTCCTGATCCCAAGTGACATAACTAAATTATAAAAAAATAAGCAAATCATTTCACAAGTTTTTGTATTTCCTCTTTGGTATTTCCTGTTATGGTATCTCTTAGTTAAACTAAGAGCTTTCTTTTTCAGTACTGATGAACATGGGCAAACCCTAAGGGCAGGATTCCTAGGCAGAAATCCACAGCCCAGCAGCACTCTGCAGCTTACTGAAAGTTATCCAGGGACAACTGCCATACCATGAATGTGTGGCATGACATGACCAGGGGTCATGTTTATCCCACTGAAAACAGTGAAGGCCCCCATGACCAAACCACAGGTATTCTGAGGCTTAAAGATATGAATGGGAGTGCAGCAGATGAGAAAGTGGCCTAACACAGTAGTTTGGCCCAGATGAGAGAAGGGATAAATGCAAAAGGATGCAAACCAGGATTGGAGACATGTTATTTGTGAGGGGTTTTTTCTTGACTACAAAACTCCTAAAATCACCACTATGGATAAAACCTGTGACTCTGATGGGTTTGTTTCTCTGTTGTGCATTGAGACCAAGACCTGTGGGGTCACTCAGAGAGACATTTTCCTGGCATTAAGATACATGGAAGTTGAGAACATAAACAAGGCAAAGATTAAGTCAGAGATGCAGCAGAGGAATTGACTGAAGCAACACAAATGCTCATTAATGCTCCAGCTGGTTAAGAAAATGCACAAAGTGTCTTGGGAAAAAATTAATGGCAATTTATAATTACAACAGTACCAGGCACTCGAAAACATCAAGTTTCATTACATATTGAAACTTACCCTAGAATTGCCTTCAATGTCCCCTGATTTCCTGATCTTTGAAGGACACAGGTTCTTTAGTGCTAATGTGACAGCTCCTGACAAGTTAGCAGACTTCAAAGCCTAAAATCAGAGGTCTAATGGCAGATAGCCATTAAAAATATTCACAGTTTTACAGGTTTAAAGAAATAATCCCTGTTTCAATGAAAAGGATGACACCAGTTTCAGAAAAGAACCAACCCCTTTTCACCTTCTAAAATTTGAGGTGATTTCTCAAGAAAAACTGCTTCCTACAACTTAGCCTATATATAACCTGAAATCCCAGATAATTAATTTTAGAGATGTGTGAGAACCAATGAACTGCATTAAAAAGTCATCTGTAAATATCACAGACTTGCCACCAGTTATATCATTCTGAAGTACCAAAGCCATCCTGAGGTCCAAACAGTACTAAAATGTTACCTGAGACACCCTCTTTGCTGTACACTCATAATCTAGGTGACAAGGTCACTGGCCCACCACTGCACATGCTGCCTTCAAAGGATGAGATCAGATCAAGTACTGAAGATCTTAAAAAAGATCTGATAGGAACTTGAAATCCACGTTATTAGACCGTCTGTGAAGGCGTGATTCTTAACTTTTCTCACTTCAGACACTGCTTGACTACACTTGCTTGCCTCACCCCCTATGCTCTGAGTTCAGTGTATTGCATTATACTTCACCAGGCAACCTTTATTTTTAGCATAAAGATAACACAGATCTGTTGATTGATGAGGTACCACTTCATAAGGACACACTTTCCACAAATATTTATTTTAAATGCCTCCATTGTCCATTATTGGTACTCAGGAAGATCT
Organism: Leptocoma aspasia; assembly: GCA_013399835.1. Lineage (NCBI taxonomy): Eukaryota > Metazoa > Chordata > Aves > Passeriformes > Nectariniidae > Leptocoma > Leptocoma aspasia. The sequence continues at coordinate 198,675 of VXAX01002162.1, read as the reverse complement.
AAAACATCGTAATGAATTCCTGTTTCATTCATGTACTCTAACTGTCACCTTAATTTCCACAGAAATTATACTGGAAAGCATGATACTGTAAATACTGGTATCATATTGTCACTCCTTTCTTTAAAATCTTTTAAAATGTCAGACTACACAGAGTAATATATTCAAACAGGTTGTTACATCTGAGCTTTTGACAGAGAAATCTCAGACAGCCTGTACGAACACACTGCAGTAACTACACCTGAGCTAACTTTCCCTATTAAAACAGCTTCAAAAGCTTCCCATGAACAAATTAACAGTCTTCTTTAAAGCTGACTCTATTTATAACATGAGCAAGAAGAAAACATTAATTTAGGTCAGCTCCAATGACTGTTGCTATTTCTTGTCATATCAGAACAATGTCTCAACTATAGTGTTAAATTTAATTACTTTTGTTTGATGTTTAAATATGTTTTAATTAGCACTGTGACTGAATTCTGGTGTTAAATGATCTAATTTCCAGTACTAAACTGTTGCATACATCATGCATTCTCACATCTTGACGCTGCCTCCACAATTCTGTGATTGCATTTATGTATTGCTGTTATTAACTTTCTACCACCTTGCCAATGCTGCATACCATGCTGAGGTAAGGAGACATCTTTCCTGATGAGAATAATAACAGATTTAAATAAAAAGCAAGGAAACACTCGAAATACTTTAAATGAGCACATGAATAGAAGGACAGCTCTCAGAACCTGAACTCTTGGGGTACAACAGCCTTGTAAAGTTGCCTACGTGGTCTGAGGCAGTCTTTAAGCGAAGAACATCAGAGAGTTAATTATCACTCTTGCGGCCCTCTCTCATTCTTCTGTCCCCCCAAAAACCGCAGACTCTCTTCTTCCTTACACATCCTCAATCGAACGGGCAACTCCTCACCGGACTCGTAAAGTTGAGAAAAGCGGGATTTGCCATTCCTGGCCGCAGTAACCCGCGCGAGAGCCGGCCCGCAGGGCAGAGCGGGCCCGGGCGGTCACTGAGGAGCCCCCGGGGCTGCCATTCCCGGCGGGAGCGGCACCGGGAGAGGCTGCGACCGGCCATTGCTCCCCGCCGCCGGCTCCTTGGAGCGCGGGCCGCTCCTCTGCATTCACTACTGGAAACAGCAGCGTTTGAGGCAGCTTTTTAGATCGTACCACGGCTTGGCCCCCACACGCCTCCCGCCGCCGCTCCCGCCACCCGCACACATGCGGCAGCCGCGCCGGTGCCCGGGCGCGCCCGGACCCGTCGGGAGCGCGGGGGATCCGGGTTTTTAACGGGCGGACCGGGAATTCTGCCTGGCTGTCACCGCACTGCCCCGAGATCCTGCACGGCACGGCACGGCACAGCCCACCTCGGACAGCCTTCGCTCGCCCTTTCTCTGGCGTTGCACAAAGGGACCCGC